>OU896707.1:69869957-70469957 GCA_918026855.4 Phaedon cochleariae | reverse complement strand
TTGGTGAAATATACATCACTCGTTGAATTTTCAACATTCCCAATCTGGTTATAACAACATGGTAACATGAGGAACAGTAAAATCACAATAATTTTATTGAAATGAATTTGTGTTTTTTTTATTCTTCATGAAAATTCGTTGATCCTAAAAGTTGTGAAAGAGTATCAGCTAAAAGTTAGAGACTGGCCAATGATGACAGATTTTTTAACGTTTTTTATTTTATTTTTTTTTATGTTCCGGTTCCCACGAAATGGGATATCCTGTAATGTTCAGAGAACAGTGAGAACCAAGAGAAATAAGGTAGGAATAGGTGTTTTTCTCAAATTTCTGGAGGTTATATGCCTCGGGGACACCTCCCTTGGCAATGTGTTCCAGAGTCTCGCTGTTCGTTCGATGAACGAGTCTTTGGAAAGTGATGTTCTGCAGGTCTTCAAAGTGACCACGAAGGGGTGCGAAGCCTCAACTCGGAGGGTTGATCTCCCGGTGACTGCCAAGGGAGGAACAATTATTGTTGAAATTTCAGGAGAGCATCGTCCATGGAAATATCTATAAAAAAGAGCCAGATCGCCAACTTTTCTACGGTGTTCCAGAGAAGTGAGCGAGGCATCACCCACGAGACGAATTGCCCTTTTTTGGACAGAATCCAACAGTTTCAAGGCATGTTTGGGTGCTGCATTCCAAATATGGGAACAGCATTCCAGGACAGGTCGGATCTGTGCCTTAGATATCATAAGCAGCTGACTGGAAGTGAGAGAGTTCCTGCCCCGAAACAGAAAACCAAGTTTTCGAGATGCACTTTTAGCAATGGATCGATCGCGATCGAATGTTATCACAGCATCCCTGACCTATACATTGTCAATCAAGCAGTATACAAGTTGAATTGGAATGGAGATCAGATCTGAGCCAATAAAAAACAACCTTGATGATGCACCACATGTTTCATCATTATCCGATGATTCGAGAGATATTGCAATACAAATTCTGAGAATTATGATTATGATGATTATGAATCAATAACCAACCATAATTTGATATCTGGCAATCGATATTATTCAATCTACAATACAATTTACTTACCTGCAGTTTTCTGTTCAGTCTGTTCTATGGAAGTTACCACTGTATCAGTCAGGAACATCACCAAAACAAAAAATGTCACACAGTTTAAGGATAGCACCATCACTGCCATCATCAACAGTTCTATTAACACTACAATAATGGTTAAAGATGCTGAGAGGCTAGTTGGTGTGATAAACATTATCTTTAGTGAGAATCATTGTTTTGGTATCTCGACGAAGCTGCATGATGATTCAATAGCGACACAATCCTGTTGTTCTCTATGTTCTCGAAGTCGAAGGGTTATTTGTAGATATCTGAAACAAAAAGGATAATTTAATGAAGGTAACATAGCGTCAAAACCTGCGCTGACTTTAAACAGCGCTTTTGAAAGCAGTAGGCATTTTTCGAGGCGTTATCAATGGCTTGCTGCTTCATACGTCAATATCATATCAAAATATAGGTCCATATCGCGATATTATTGAATACTGATGGGCACTAGTGACGCAAGCATCAACAAAACAGGAAAAGCCGCCCGTATTTGTGTGTCCGAATCAATGTTTTTCGATATCAAATGTTGTGTCTCTCAATATTTTGACCGTCGATATCAATTGTTGTGTCTCTTTATATTTTGACCTTCGATATCGAATGTTGTGTCTCTTTATATGTTGACCTAGACCTACAGCTTCAATGTACGAGGTGGAAAAAATTCAAATATAGAAGTTGTACGGTGTCATCTTTTGTTTTTATCTCTTATTACCTATTAGCCTTTTTTCGTAAATTACACTACTGCACTACTGCGGTCATCTACATTCTACATAGCTCCAGGAAATCGACATGTTGGGGATTATAGAAACGTTTCCAAAACATTAAGATCAATTATATAATACAGTTTCGCACAAAAACTACAACAAGCAATATTGTCGCAGGTTTTCCTAACGTTCCACCTCCAGGGTCGGTCATCGTGCACGCGACCTATTAGTTAATCTGAGGTTGAACCTGCGCTGTTTGCTGTTTCGTACAGCAATGTACAATAATTCTTCCGCATTTAAAGTGTATCAATATCTGAAACTAACGTGCAAGTAAAACGATATGCAACAATTCTTTCTCATCCGAACTGTATCATTATTTCCTCTTAGTCCTTGAATATCGTACACTTGGCTGGAGTGTTTGCAATTTGCAATACACCAACATCAGTTGTATACATCGGATGTCGGCAGATCCACAAGGGTCACGAATTGGTTGAACAATATGACAATACGGAAAGTCAAGAGATCTCTCTGTGCTTTGACAAATAAACTTGGAAACAAGTTGAATGGCGCATTGTGCAGAGTTGTTCAGAGAGGAAGTTTGGATGTCAGTTAAACGTCGTATTGAATGGAAATTCAATGTCCGTGTGTACCTACCTATTCCATTCCAATCGATAGAAATGGACATTGACTGATGGGATTAGAGATAAAGGCGGATGAAAAAAGTATATGGGGGGAAGTCATTTCTGATTCTAAACTGAAGAGATCTTCAGCTTTTGTATTTTTTTACGACAGCTCAACGCATCGGACATGATCCAAGCAGATATACAGGGTGTTTCGAAATTCGACCGACAACGCTTGACAGGTGATAGCCCTCGTGATTTCATAATCACTGAGAGGGACATAATGGTCTTCAAGTGTTCAGTTCTCGAGATACAGGGCGCTAAAGTCAAGAAATAAAAATATGAATATGAATGGGTCATTTTTTGACCAGGAAGCCATTCCGCACATTTCATCCAGTGGTGCCTTACAGGGGGCTGTTGCAACTTTTTCTCCCATATTTTCTACGCCACTGATTAAATTTCAATTATCTCCAATTCCACGAATTCATTGTTCAATTTCGTAAAAAAAATTCATCACTTTCAACTGAGCTGAAATGAACAGTTTTCGAGATATTCGACCCAAAATAAAAGATTGCACAGCAATATGTCATCATTTTCAGTAGTAGAAAATTGCAAAAATATGTTTCTGGTGTTGAGTAGATCAGATACTATTCAAATATCATTCTTTTTTTTTATCGCTTGGAGCGCACGAAAGGGAATCCCTATAATGTTCAAAGAACATCGTGCGTTCCTAAGGAGGATAGGAACAGGAGGTAGGTATTGGAATTTTTTTTGAACTTTTGGAGATTATATGTTGTTGGGAATACTTCCACAGGCAATGAATTCCAGAGCCTAGCCGTTCTATGGATGAGGGAGTCTTGATAAAGTGCTGTTCGACATCTTTCGAGGTTGACAACGAAAGGATGTGCTGACTGGGCTTGTCTAGTTCGTCTGATTGGTATTGCTAGTGAAGGGATAATAGCAGAGATTTCCGAAGAACATTTTCCGTGGAAGGATCGATAGAAAAGTGAAAGGTCGCCGACCTTTCTACGGTGTTCCAATGATGTCAAAGAGTGAGTGAGTGTGGCGTCACCCACCAGGAGAATGGCTCTTCTCTGGATGGAATCTAATAGCATCAGCGTATGTTTTGGTGCTGAACCCCATATGTGGAGACAGTATTCTAGAACAGGCCGTATCTGCGCTTTGTAGATCATGAGAAGCTGTTGAGGTGTAAAGTAGCTTTTCGCACGGAACAAGAATCCGAGTTTTTGTGAAGCAGCTTTTGCGATGGATCTGACATGATTATCCCATGAAAGAGTGTTGCTGATGGAAATACCGAGCATAGATATGGTGGGCTTGGTGGGGATGGTGGAGCCAGACATTACAATATCAGGCATACTGAGTTCCGCCTTTCTAGAGAAAATGCAGGCTTGAGTTTTGGTGGCGTTGAATTCAACTAGGTTGTTTGTTCCCCAGGCTGTGATTTCAGCAAGATCTTCATTGACAGCATCGACCTGCCTGCGCCGTGAGTTCTTAGTTTCTTGGGAAGAAATGGGAATTCTGGAAGAGAACGCAGTATGGAGGGTACTATCATCTGCAAAGCTGTGGATGGGGCAAGTTGTTACTCCCAACAGATCATTGATATGAAGCAGGAATAATGTTGGTGCCAAAATTGATCCTTGTGGAACGCCGGAATTGATGTCAAAGGTATCAGACGATACACCGTCCACCACCACTTGAAGCGATCTGACTGAAAGAAAACTCGATAAGAGATGGCATAGCTGAGGTGGTAAGCCGTATGATGTAGTTTGTGGAGGAGTCCTTCGTGACAAACACGGTCGAATGCTTTCGAAATGTCCAACGCGACAACTAGAGATTCCCCGTGTTTTTCTATTGAAGATTGCCATAAATGGATGACGTAGGCAAGTAGATCTCCAGTAGATCTTCGGTGTCGAAAGCCTTATTGTCTATCATTGATGATTCCTGAGCTCTCCAGATATTTGATAAGCTCAATATTGATGGCTTTCTCCATCACTTTGGAGATAACTGATAACAGGGCAATGGGCCTGTAGTTGTTGGGCAGGTTCTTGTTCCCTTTTTTGGGGATTGGTTGGACTCTAGCAGTCTTCCAGCATGATGGAAAAATACCCGACTGCAGAGTCATTCCCACCATTCGCGATTCCTTACATTTATTCATGTTTGGATGTAGTTCGTTTTGTATTGCTGGCATGCACTTTTTTGTAATTTAGTAATATATCGCGCTGTCTATACAGAGTGTCCGTTTTTCGAGCTCCACCATGGGGATCTCAGTTTCTATAGGAGATACGAGGTCGGTTAAATCAGGGCAAAGTTTTATGTGTCATTTTTAGTTTTCGAATTATGCTGTTTGAGTTGCAACCATTCTAAGTATACCTGAACTGATTACCGAACATGCACCAACTTTCGGCACTATCTGTATTTTGGTTGCGCAATTCTTTCAAAAGATTCCCATATGTTGCACCCTTAAATGACCATACTGTATAGTTAGTTAGTCTGAGGTGACGTTCTACCTATCTATAGGTATCATTTTAGTAGATTGTCTATCCGGTCAATTGCTGCGCTATCGGTCAAAGCATCTCTTGTTATTCCAGCCGCCGCCTGACAGGTCGTCGCTCTTCTATTGTTTCATAAATTAGCGGTCGGCGTATCGAAAGTGTTATTTTCCGCAATGGAATGTGGCGCCAGGGATAAGCGAACCCTTCTATCTGGCGAAAATTGCCCGAGGGTAATTAATGCCGCAGATTACCTGGAACAGAGAAAGTACATTAATAAAAGTCGAATATAATTATTATGGATGTTCGGTCATGGTGGTTATCAAGCGGTTGTTGCAAATAGTTTATTTTTCTCATTTTCAGGAGAGGGTCGATTTATAATTGAGTTTCTATGGCCGGGTGATTTTTCAGTTTCATATCTGTATTTACAAATGAACCAGGCGTTTAAAATAGCAATTATATTTTCTTGACAGATTGGATGATTCATTATATGAGTCCTGTAGATATGGAAAGGCTGTTTCAGATTTAAATGTGCACTCGATACTTGCAGATAGAGGACACATTTTGTCGGTTCCCAGCGAGCACAAACATCCCTGGGATGTTTTTTGGGATGTTTTGAAAATGTTGACATGAAGATTTCATTTTGAGACGTAATATGCACTGACCAGAGAGGTCTATGAAGGATATTGAAGTATTGTTTTTGTTCTTCTGTGGCATTTCTTTGTTTGCCTACTGAGAGGTATCCCTGGGATGTTTTGGGATGTTTTAGAAATGTAGGCATGAGGATGTTTTTTTGAGACGTAATATGCACTTCCCAAAGAGGTCTTAGAAGGATATTGAAAGTATTGTTTTTGTTCTTTTGTGCCCTTTCTTTGTTTGCCCTGTTATATGTTCAGAATGTATGTTATTTATTAACTTTAATTAATGAACATATAGAGAGTTGTAATATTATATTTTATAAAATTACGACAGTTCTTGATTGACAATTCAATCAATAAATATCACCTTAGTATTATCATAATACCGAGTGTATTATGTAACATGCCCCCTCAAGATAATATAACATAAAATCAACAATTATAATCTTGATATCTTGAAGGTGGTTTGATCATTCGCCTCAAAGTTGATCGAACATTATTCTCAGACCTCGTAGCAGACTCTTCTGCTTGGAATCTTCTTTCTCCAATATCTTCTCTTCTATCTTCTGATGCTCTTTCTTCAACAACTTCCTCCCTTTTCTCTCTCCTTCTTTCTTCTTGACGGATTTCTTGTCCAGGGCGTAAATGTATTCTGTTTCGCCGATACACTCCCCCGCCTTCTGTTTGAACAACATAGCTCTCCGGTTCGTTACAGTCACTCAAGATCATGCCAGGAATCCAATTTCTTGAAGATTGTTGCATTAAAACTGGTCCTTTCAAAGGTTGTAAGGGTTTTTTGTTCTTGTTATAATTTGCAGTGACTAAGTTTTGCTTTTTCTTCATTATTTCAATATTTTTGTCAACATCGAACAAAGGCTTCATTTGATTTCTAGTAAACAACAATTGCGTTCTGATTCTTCTTCCCATTAACATCTCTGCTGGAGAAGGTAATTGCTGCTTAGGCGTGCTGTTGTATTCCATCACAATGATGTTAGGATTCTTATTTGGGGACTTATTCATCATAGATTTCAACGTTTGGATGTGGCGCTCTATCATACCATTCGATTGACTATAGTGTGGACTTGATGTAACATGGGTGATATCCATGCTTTTCAAAAATTCTTGGAAATCTTTTGAATCGAATGGAGGTCCATTATCTGACATAAGACACATAGGCAATCCATGCGATTTAAAGACACTCAGTAGTGCTTTTATTACTTCTGCACAATGTTTCCTAGTCATTGTGACTAACTCAACAAATTTCGAATGATAATCGCATATTACTAAGAAGTGCCTGTCTTTTATCTGCATGAAATCTACCCCAACTTTCTCCCAAGGAAGTTCAGGTATAGGATGTGAGCGCAATGGTTGACTAGAGTTAGACTTAGAATATTTCAAACAAACTAAACAGGAAGAAACTAATTTTGAAATTTGATCAATCATATTGGGCCAAAATACAGATATTCGAGCTTTATTTTGACATGATACTATTCCCTGATGTGTTGAATGAATTTTATGAAGTATATCTATTCTTTGGTCATTTGGAATTATAAGTTGCTGTCCTTTGAATAAAAATCCATCTTGTTCAAAAATTTCATCTTTAAATTGATAATAAGGTCTTACAACTCTAGAAACAGATGTGATTTGATTTGGCCACCCATTCTGAACATAATTTTTCAAAATCTCAAGTTCTTCATCAGAATTTATACTCCTTAATAATTCATTCTTCTTTCTATCTGACAACATTATGATCGACCTAATATGGAAATTATCAACATCATCAGTATTTTTATAATCCTGAAGAGGACTTCTGGACAGCAAGTCAGGAATATAAAGTTCTTTGCCAGGCACATATTTTAAAGTTACGTCATATTTCAAAAGTTTTATAACTAATCTCTGTAATCTAGGTGATAAAGAATCAATGGGTTTTTTTACGACACCCAGTAATGGCTTGTGATCTGTGATCGCTATAAATGGTCGGCCATATAGATAATAATGAAATTTTTCGCACCCTAGAACTATGGCTAATAATTCCTTCTCAATTTGGGCATAATTTTGTTGAGAATTATTCAATGACATTGACCAAAAAGCAATTGGATGTCCATTTTGACTTATATGTCCACCTAAACCATACTGACTCGCATCAGTTGCCAATGTAACTGGAAGGTTATTATTAAAATAAGCTAAAACTGGTGTATCTGTTATGATTCGTTTCAATTTCTGGAAAGCTAAATCTTGTGGTCCATTTTTATCCCAAGTCCACAGAGTATCTTTTTTCAATAATAATCTCAGAGGTGCAGTCTCCTCAGCTAAATTTTTAATGAATCTTCCTAAATAATTTATAGTTCCTAGAAATGTTTGCAATTCTTTAATGTTCAATGGTTCTTTCATATTCTGAATAGCTGCAACTCTGGATTTGTCAATCTCAATACCATTTTCAGATATAGTGTGTCCCAAAAAATTGAGTTTGTTCAGAGCTAACTGAAGTTTGTCATTATTGAATTTTATATTGTGTTTCCTTGCTTTACTAAGGAAACTTTCTAGTCTTTGATTATGCTGTTCCAAGCTATCACCATAAATTAAAATATCGTCTATATAAGCTAAAGTTCCATTCAATCCTTCTATAAGATCATTGACATATTTTTGAAAAATTTCAGAAGCATTTGATAAGCCATATGGAAGTCTAAGGAATTTGTAACGACCAAATGGTGTAATAAATGTGCACAATTCAGAACTTTTTCCATCTAAAGGAATCTGATGGAATGCTGAAGAAGCATCCAGAACTGTAAACCATTTGGCGTTACCAATCTGAGCAAATATTGTTTCCATAGTTGGTAAATCTAAATGTTGTCTGATAATGAATCTATTGAGAGGTCTGGGGTCCATACAAAGCCTAACACTACCGTCTTTTTTCTCTCTCACTACCATTGCATTCACCCAATCGGTTGCCTCTTTAGCTTTTATAATTATTCCTTGGGTTTCTAATTTATCTAAACTATCTTTAACTTTTTCATTCAGAGCCAAAGGCACTTTCCTACATCTACTTATATGAGGAATTGCATCACTTTGTATACATATAGTGCAAGGTTTCCCAAAACACCCCAGTCCTTTGAAAACATCTGAATATTCAGATATTATTAATTTTGCAGATGTTATATCTTCTTTGACGTTGACATTTTGACAATCATCAATATTATATATTCTTTTGATCAAATTCAAATCTACACATGCTTTCAAGCCTAAGATTGTTTCATATCTTTCTTTAAGAATATAAAAATCAAAATCTTTCGTTAAACTTTTGTAGTTTGCAGTCAATTTACAGACTCCTAGAATATTCAACCTATTTTTGTTATATACTAATAGTGATTTTTCTGTATTTCTAATAACAGGCTTCCTGGCTAATTTATTATAAATATGGAAAGGTAATATATTAGCTTCACTTCCTGTATCTAATTTGAACTTGATTTTAGTATCATTTATGAAAATTTCTTCTGTCCATTCTTTAGAATTATCATGTGAAACATTACATATTTTATATATGTTCTGGTTCACCTCTACTATAGAGCCTATCTCTAGAAAATCATTTTCATGATTTCTACTATCATTATTAGTTTCATCATCAGTCAAATCCTCACATCCTACCTGATTCACCTTGTTTACTTTGCAACATGAAGAAAAATGATTCATTTTTTGACATTTTTTACATATCTTTCCCCAGGCAGGACATTTTCCATAGCTATGTGAAGTATGACAACGATAACATAGTTTCTGTTGAATCCCATCTCTTGTAGATCGGCCTTCATTTCTTATCAAATTTTCATCCCCTGTATACATTTTTCTCCTCTCTCCTTGAATTTTCTTATAACTGCTGGCAAAATTCATTCTATCCACTCCTAAATTGTTTGAAGTTCCTGCAGATATAATTCTCACTTGTTTTCTTGATTCTTCATCAGCTCTGCATATATCCAGACATTTCGGCAAAGTCAAATTCCTTACTCCTAACAGCTTTTCTCTGAGATTATCTGATAAGATTCCACATATCATTCTATCGCGTATGAGTGAATCATGTAAGTCACCAAATCCACAATCAGCAGCTTTCTGTTTCAAGAGAGTAACATATTGGTCCATTGACTGATTCTCATTCTGATTGCACGTGAAGAAAAGGAACCGTAGATATGTTTCATTTTTATATGGTTCAAAATATTCAGACAGCTTTTTCAATATGACTCTGACAGTCAATTGATCATTCCTTTCTGTGAATGTGAGTGTGTTGTACACATCTAATCCATAATCACCAAGAATGTGGAGGAATGTAGCTCTTTGTTTTGCTACCAGAGCTTTATCCATTTCTGAGGCAATCCAAAATAATTCCACTTTCTGTTTCCATTTCGTCCACGCTGAAGCTGGATCTGTCCCGGGTATGAATTCTTTTGGTGCTTGAAGATGTGCCATTTTCTCTCTAATTTACGTTGGGTTCTATACTCGTCTAGCTGCCACCATGTTATATGTTCAGAATGTATGTTATTTATTAACTTTAATTAATGAACATATAGAGAGTTGTAATATTATATTTTATAAAATTACGACAGTTCTTGATTGACAATTCAATCAATAAATATCACCTTAGTATTATCATAATACCGAGTGTATTATGTAACATGCCCCACCACAACGTCTCAAGCTTACGTCACAATACGATGAATTCTGATTTGTTTTCGATTTTGTTCTTCTTGTTCGCAATTGGCACTCGCGTTTGCAGCGTGTCACGCTTACATCACGCTGCTATAACGAACAGAAATTAATTTGGTGAAGTTTATTGTGTTAGAAGACTCATTTAATTTGTAATAATGACCACCAGATGCAAGATGTGTTGTTCGGTGAATCAGTGTAATCAATATATAAAAGTACGAATTTATGAATACACAGCTTCTCCGCAGTTGCAAAATTATGCATTGTGGAGAACATTTCAAAAATTGGGAAACCTATTTCCAATTATATATCTGTGTGTAGTAAGCACTACTCAGAAACCGATTAAGAAGGTAATTTCATATCAAGAAAATATTTTTATGTTCAATCTATTTTCAATGCATTTTTCATTCAAGGGAAATGGAATCCTAATGCAAAAGTTCATTTTGACAAAAGGCTTCAGAAAAGTACCTCGAAAATGGTTTTCTTACAGCGATTTAATGTGCGCAAGACGCGTTGAAAATGTTTTGTTGTGTCCATGAAAAGGCTTTGAAAAGAACTAGGGAGAAGGTAGTTTTGTGACATATCTAGGACATCTCGATAATTGCCGCCTGCGGCGGATATTGGCTGTTCTATAATAGTTCTATTCATGTGTGAACAGAACATCGCAGTGGAGGTTCAATGTCTCGAAATCTCGTACTTTCAACATCTCTGAGATGTTTTTGTGCTCCCTGGGTTTCAAATCACCCCCATTGATGTGTCTACCGTCTTTTATAACTGTCATACAAGACGTCTTGATTGTCGAACGAACAAATCTTTCGATTCGAGTTCAATGAAAAAGGAGCTAATTATTTGAGAATAAAACATCTGTCAAATCGGAAAAAGTAGGTGACTTCATTCGTTTTTCTCTACTCTTTTCAAATATCAAAACAGATCCACAAAATTTTGAAAAACAGAGTGTTGTTTTTTGAATAAAAGAAGAAGAGCTCTTCAGCCTCAGCAAACCAGAGCAAAAGTTTAGCACAGGATTTCTCACAGAACACTGCCCTTTGAGGTATCACCACAAAATGATCGGTCTAGCCACAGATTATCAAATCGTTGATCCGTGGTCTTGCGGAGATTGAATCTTGCTGCTTTTGCAACAACGCGATCGAAACCACGGAACACATACTTTGCTCATGCATGTAATGTATTAGTCCGCCAAAGGCTAAATCACCAAGAACAGGTCCATATCTGACGCCTGTTGAGGTGAAAAATTCAACCGTCAGGAGAAACTTATATGGACCTCATTAGAAGTAAGTCTGTTGGGTTAATTGAGGACTGAAATTGTATATGTGTCGGTGTCTAACAGTGAAATCCGTCATTCCCTGAAATGCCTATGTCATTTCACGTATTGCCGGCAAACAGCGTAACAGCGGTGGTAACGGTTTAGCCGTTACTCTGTTTGACGGATGGTTTAGGATATTCATGTCTGCATAAGCATAGAGAAGGAAAATACTCCTCCTAGATAAAATAAAACCAAACTTGGCCTGAATGCTGAATGAATATTCTTCCTAGAGAGTATATTTTTCGGAAAATTACGTGAGAGAACAGAAGAGACTACTGTTTCTAAACAACCTCACCTGATTCGGCCTCAATGAATCTTCCATCCCTCATTACAAGCATAGATGAAACATAAGTACGTTGAAGTATTTGAGTGACGTATTCCTAGGACAATTTTAAGAAAAAGAGTGTCCATTAACGTGTGTCTGGAAATGCTCCGCTTCGGTGATATAGGGTGCTGAAATTGTTTTTTTTGTTCGCTTTTTCGAAATAACTTCTGCAAGAAATGAGTTATTTGCACGAAATCTGATACCCAAGATTATTTTGATGTGAGAATTCATAATTTGGTATCAATTCTTACGGAACATCTACACCTCGCTCCGTACGCTGTCATTATTTATTTCAAATTGCCCTAACATTTTTGACAGTAAACTTTTGGTACTTTTTATGCAAAAAACCTTATTTCCTGCTGAACAACGTGAATGTTGAACCCATTTGACGTATATATCCACAATGCTCTTACCTTTCTTAATTTCAATTGATTACATAGTTTGTCTGTATCATTTTCATATATTTGTTTTTCGAACAAGTCTCAATGCGATATTTTGGGCTCATGATATGAGGATATCAGATAGATCTACTGAGTATGTGGAGTAAATCTATAGGGACTTTTTGCTTGTGAACCATTTCTACAACCATCGTAATGAACTTCTGTTAACTTTGATGATGTTATTATTACTGCGGGAAAATACGTCTATAAAACTACTCAAGTGTGCCAAAACACAATAAATCAATGTCAATATGGGAGAGATTTTCAGTCGACAGAGATAGCTGTATAACTAACGGAAACTCACCTATATACAACGATACCTATAGCACCGATTCCGATACTGTTGAGAAAAAGAGCATCTGGCCTTTATAGAAGACAAATCGACGTACTCACAGTTGAAGAATCACAGGTGTAACTCTCCCTCGACCAAACATCATAAATATTCCATCGGGTTGTTTTCCCAACCCCATCAACGATTCCTGGACATTCAAAAAGGTGGGGTAGTCAGAATCTGTACACACTCACTAATCCTTTAACCTCATTGGAACACCGTAAAAAAAGTCAGCGACCTTTCAATTTTCATAGGTACTTACACGGAAAATGAAAAATGCTCCTCAGAAATCTCTGCCATTATTCCATCACTAGCAATGCCAGTCAGACAAACTCGACAAGCTCAGTCGGCACATCTTTTCGCTGTCAACCTTGAAGTATGTCGAACAACACTTCACCAACACTCCTACGTCTATTGAATGGAAGAGACCTTTGGAATTATTTGCCAATGGAGGTATTCCCAAATACTTTTGACCTCCAATTAAAAAAAAAAAAACTCCAATACATCCTCATCTTCTCTTCGACCATTATATGAAGAGATAAAAAAAGTGGTAGGTATATTCCAGATATCGCTTGACTTCGCTAGAATGGAAAATTCGCTTTTCAAACAAAGTGTCACTTTTGACCCTGATAAAACAATATTTTATTATTGATCTCCATCGTCTTGGCACCCTGATGACGTCTGTAGACGTCTATGGTCGACACTGCAACTTCTTTCGAAAACTACAACTTGCCACAACAGTGAATAGGACTTATGTTCATACCCATCCAGTTTTATGCAGCATTTTTGTTTATGAAGCAGACCCACGTAATCCTTGATGCAATTTCTCTGAATACGCCACTGGAGGAAATATCATCTCATTGTGTTTTCCTTCCACGTGTCTCTGGGAAACTCGAAAAAGTGAGGGTTTCATATAACTAAGGACAGGTGTCACGACGAAATTTTTTATCATTTCACATGGAGGGTTTTGTGTTGGACATTATTGGAAAAGGTATAAGGATACTTGAAAACTCGCTTGAAAACTTCGAATACATTTTGAAGGAACCGAAGCAACTTGAGATCTTTCAAGCATACACAAAATAGGAATAATATGGGGATAATGATGTTGTATTATGTTTTATAGAAACTCTTAATGAGTCCATGTAAATATAGAGTGTTCAAAAGTACAAGTGGAATCTCAGTTTTCTGACAATAATCTTCAAATTGTAATAGGTATAGCTTGAAGTCGAGAGATCAATAAATGATTTCCAATCGGAATACTGCTTTCGAAAGATCAATTTTAGATAATAATTCCAAAATTCAAAGGAATTTTTCAGACAAAATTACCAAAAAAAAGCTAGGTAAACAAGAAGAAAAAGTTCAAATGCATCTGCATTCCCCAAGTTCCTTTTCATATCATCGCATAATATATTATATCAGAGCAGCTCCAAGGACTCAAGACTGAATCTTTGAAGATCAGTTTTATCCAAACATTGTTTCATCGAGAAATGGACAAATATTTCTCGAATTGAATTGAATTGAATATTGTTAATTTTCTGAGCATCGGCTGGAGATGGTACTGCACGATTCAATGTTGCGTTCCAATTAACAGTGCTGCTCCTGAGGTGACGTATGGAGTTAGTACCAAGCCCAAACAGAACACATCATTTCAGATCACTTGGACTGAAGGACCTACATACCTACCAACGAAGTACATAATACTACTACTATTTTTCGAATCGATCAATAAGGAACAACTCATTCCAATACCCTCATGGTTGAAAAAAATAACAATTTATAAAATAATATGGGGGCTGAACCACATAATTGAAGATTATTCATTCAAGAACATTTCGTATGCACGTCGATCAATACCATAATAATTGCAGGATAGGAAATATCAATGGATAATAGTACAACTACTACCATTATGCAACAAACAATGCATGTTTGATCGTTCTGATTGGTCTGTACTCTATTTGAATCGCCTGTACGTATGTGTGGGCAAAACGAATTCTTGCGTTCTGTGAACTGTCAATTTCAGTTTGATGGTCACTCACGGTTGATGTATTTCTGTACAAAAGCGATTGAAACTCGGGTCCTTTGATGTAAATTGACGTATTTGTCATCTTAACAGGGACGGACAGCCCCTCGTCTCCTCTCACCCTTAAGTGTTTGTGAAACAGTTATATAGGAACGCACGATGTTCTTTGAACATTATAGGGATTCTCTTTCGTGCGCTCCAAGCGATAAAAAAAAATCTTTATTCATTTCTGATGATGAACGCTAGATTCTTGACATTTCTTGTTTTTTAGGTTATATTGAGGACATTGACGTATCATACGTAATTTCCACATGTAATTTCCTATTCAACTCTACATATTATATCCAAATGATGATGATAATTTTTGAGTTTTTGATTTTTCAACTCCGGCAAAATCTTTGTGTGGCAGTGAGCAAATTTTTTTGGGAGTTTGATACGTTTTACCAAATGGGACTGTTCTTAGGCAGTACCTATCAATGAATGAATTTTGATTTCAGACTAAGCCTAATGGTCGAGAAATGGTGAAAAATTTTATGTAGGTATTCAAACTAATGTGCTCATATGTCATGTGTGCTGTATATATTCATGTTGGGAATCATTTTTGCAGTTTTTCACGAAGACTCAATATTTCCTGAATGTAGGTAAAATTTCTCAAATAGTAGGGCAATTTCAATCAGAACTGTTTTTCCTAACATGCATTCAAGAACTTGTGGAGTGGATGATTATAGGCATAATGAGAAAGTATAATATGTGGTTTCGTATTAGTTTTACCACGAATATTTTCCTGATGTATTTACTAATTTTCCCCATTCGGTCACTTCCCTTTCCATGTTCTAAGTTCATTTGTATTTGATGGAAAGCTGACAAATTCAAATTTGCCATCCAACTGATTGATACAGCCTAACGCAGCACATTTTACCATCCTTTCAAAACAGAATTGAATAATGTCGTATTGAGATAAAGTATGAAATTAAAATCTTGTGAGATCTCTTTCAATGCCTATGAATCTGACGTGACAGTCAGAGACAATGTCATGGCAGAGACGCTAATACACGAAACCAAGATCACTAGATGATTAAAAGAGAAAGGAGCTATGATCTGTCCGTACCCTGTTAGATGATGAATACGCCATTTTGTATCAAGGGACCCTAATTGAAACTATGAAAAATCCTTACAATAAAATAGGTCTCTTGAGTTTGCGTGACTCGAACCTAGTGCAGTGTCATCATTATACTGAATCGACAACAGCACTGGCTGTCATGCACTGTTATAAATCGACAAAGTAAATGATTGATCAACTAGATAAATGTTGATGAAGGGATAAATTGCGCCGTTTATTTTCAGGTACCTAATAGTTCATTGAATTGGAATCTTGATTGTCCACTTTACATAATTCTAAAAAGCTGTATTCGAGCAATCTACTCCAAAATACATAACATTCAATTTCCTTTATATTTACTTGGATATGATGATTTATCGTTCAAAAGCTATCGTGTACCTACCTATGCATTTAATGCCATAATCGATCTGAAATGTGCACATACATGTACATGCAACATGCACGCATACACAATACATGTCAAACGGGTAATAAAGAAATGTTTCCGCCAGATATAAATGTAATTAGAAAAACAGGAATTCGAATGGGGAAGTAAAAAAACTGAATGTGAAATTCTGTTAAAATCCGTTCTCGCACTTCCATCATGCTAGGTATGTGAATTGGAACGATATTCAATGGAGATGTGGAAGAATTCAACGAACTATGATAATGTCAAAATAATGATGAATTCTTTCCCAAGTACGTGTAATTATTTTTTCAACAGAGGGATAATTATTTTGTCGTTTCGAATTAATTAATAGTAGCAGAACTTTGTCATTTTTGGTGCTCGTTAAAAATGTATGAGAGTTTATTAGCCATCTTCAATGTTGATTGTAACTTTTATCAGAGACTGAATCGAGTCTGGATCTCAGGAAAAAACTGTTACCATAGGATCCATTTCTCATAATCATAATTGACACTGGTTTCATAATTTTTGTACTCTTCAAATTACCATAGTCTCGACTTTCTGTTTATGATTGTTACGATGAAAATTGGTGGCGGGAAAACAAAAAGCATCAAACCCAATTCAGTTTTTCCTCCTCTTCGCAATTCTTTTGATGTACTGTGTTAATTATTAAATACAGTGTGTTATTTTAATATTTTTATTTTTGATTATTATGAGCAATACAGAATATAATCTAATATTCTGTTTACCAGAACTCGGTTCTATAACACGGCAAATCTTTGGAATTCCTTGCCAAAAGAAGTAGTTTTAAGAACTTATAATCTCCAAAATATTCACGATACCAGATATATTTTCGTTATTATTTCCAATTTATTGATGATTTGTAAATGATTGTTCGATTTCGATGAGCATGAATTAGTCGAATGGAATCTCAAAACAACATTGTACAATTCCGAAGTGGAGATCGGATAATGCTCAATTTTAAGTGATCTATCTCTATGCCATCATGGTGAAGTGGTTGTAAAATCGAATAAACTTACTCTTTTGTTCAGATGATCTTCACGGGCATTAATAAGTTCGGGACATGGTGAATGAAACAAATGCATCAGCTCATTTTCAAAATCGAACATGTCGAAATTATCATAGATTTATCAGCTCCCCTCTGTGACGTTCACTGAAACACTTTCCCTCGTGATGAAACATCAAATGAGTTCGACATTATTTTCAAACAGAATGACAGAAAACTGCATTCTTTATCAATCATACTGAGGGCCGGTTTATCAATTACAATTTATCTGTCAGTTAAAGCTTAACTACCAGTTTTTTTGGAAAGGTCGGTTTATCTACACCAGGGTAACTTTATCCGGCAGTTAAAATGTCAAATATTTATCTGTAAGTTTTAACTGGCGGATAGTCGATATCTGGAGGTTAATGCCTATACATAACCTCACTTTATTAAGTTGTTTTGATTTCCTAGCATTCTGGTGTGACAAAAAAGTTAAAAATGGAGAGTACTAGTAGTTCTACAAAGAAAAGAGGATGCAATTTCTATATTCAAGTTCTAATATTGACAGAACAGTCTCTTTAGTCATCCTGAATCTTGCATGAAAATCCTGGTCATCCCACTTTTCGAAGTTGTCCACCCTTTCCCTTACTGATGTATATGGCCTTCGTTCGTACTCAAGCACTTGCACAATATCCTCGTCCTCGTCGCTATCCAGAATATAATCATTTAAAAATTTCATATTTATCAACAACCAAAAACTCATAAAACAGAAAACCTCGAAAACAATCAACAATAACCTAACAAAACGGTCGTGACTACTCGTGATCGGTCGTGATGTGACATGACCTTGTTCTTGTAACAACCAATGAGATTGCTTACATTTATTCATCAGCATTGCCAACTTTCATTATCTGGCAGTTGATTAACTGGAGAATAAAAATGAGTTGATAAACCACTTCCAAACAAACTGGAAGTTTATCTGCTAGATATTTTTATCTGATGGATAACTAACTGATGGATAATATTGGCAATTGATAAACCGACCCTGAGAGTTCAGATGCGATTCGCGTATAGTTTTTTTCCGAGGAATACGACCCGCTATACACAAAAGGCAATCATCCACTGAATTATGAAGGCGTGCCTGAAATTTCAGTGCCTGTTCAGGGCAACGCTTCCCTTTCCCATAGTTTCATTAACAGGGTGACATCTGTTAATAAACGGTTATCATGAGGGTGCCTTGCCATTCCCGTCACAATTATCTGTGAGTTATTCTATACGGACAGAGGCCGATCTCAGATTTAACTGGAGTCCCGCGATATATTCTGGAGAAATATGAGGGAAGTATGAGGGCCTCTGCGTGATTTACAGATATTGGAGAGCTTTCAGTTGTGGAATAAATCGACCACGATATGGGCAACATCGGAAAGAACGCAGATTCCAAAGGAAAATACGCAATTGTGTTTCTGTTTCATTACGAGAGAAATTAATTGAAAAATAACAATTTTGTTCATTATGAATGATTAATTGCAGCTTTAAATGTTGATACGCCCTCATATCGACATTCAACATAAGTTGCCATCACTTTGATATATCAAGTGAGTTCTTCCTATACAGGGTGATTCAAAAGAAAGCCGCATTCTTCAAAAAGTTCATATTGATGAGGGTCCAAAAATGCTTCCAAAATAAGTTACGCCCCTTTGAATAGGACACCACAAAGACGATTTTTACTCTATAACTTTGAAATCCTACACAAAGAATTTCCAAAGACTTCGAATTCGAAATTTCAAAATGTTTTTCAGCATCGTCACATGCGGGGAAGGGTTAGTGTAGAAACATCCCTTCTTCTTTTGATATTCATGGTTTTATGAATATTGTATATTTTATATAAATGAAGAAAATATAAATATGAAATAAAATATATGATGAAAAGAGACATCGACAAATCGAAAACTAGCTGAACATATCCTTACTGAACAACATATGGCAGAGTAAAATAATATTGAAATCATTGGAAAAGGAGATTGCAACCAGAAGAGGAAAATCAAGGAATCTGCTTGCATTCTTCTGAAGAGACAATAGCATTGCTTCCTGTTCAATTGATATAGATAGAACATGATATTCGGAAATAAAAATGGTGAATTCAAGATTGTTTGATGAAAACATCCTGTTACTCATTTCATTGCGAACGCCCACCAATTTTCACTGAGAACCGAAAACTGTCAGGACAAATACGAATTTGCCATACAACAAATCAATTTTTCATTTTGAGGATGGGAGCAGATTCGTTCTCGAAACGTCCAAAGATAAGGACAAATTTGATAATTCTATATACCTTTATTTCTCTTCTCCAAACCTTTTTCAATACAATTTGTCACTGACAGGCTAGTGAATGTTTCTTCAGGGCTCTCTGATGGGAAAATTCTTCAAACGCATTGACATTTCGAGGCAAATCATCTGATTCGTCCCAACTACGCGTATATTGGAATATTATTCATGTTTTTTTCATAAAGGATGTTGCTTTGTTCACACACAAATAAATTGAATTTTCGTTAATCTGAATCTTTCCTGTTATGTTAGTCTCTTGGGAATTGGAATGAGAATGAGTTTACCAAATATTAGAAAAATATAATGGGTACTTCGTTAGTTATGGCCATTTGAAATAATGACCAAAATCGCTGTACTTATGGCGGTGAAGAAGACAGTTACAGTATGAGGGTGAGATTCGTATGGTATAATCAGAACCACCTCAATGACTATATACCCTCTTCTGTTGAGACATAACCCTTTTCCGAAGGAACACCCCGTATATACGAAAACGAGCACGAGAATATTGTCATAACTTAATCGATCAACATCGCGAACTGACTATCCGGATCAACCTCAAACTTTTTCCACATCCTCTTTTATCATCATCAATCATGTTCTGGAATGGAACGTCAAACTTTCAAGCTGACGCAATCTGAAGCTATTCGTAGATCGCCGTATTTTAATCTAGTATGGAAGATCATCTTAACTAGCCGTTCATCTAATAACAAACTATTGAAAAATCACATGTATGTCACAATGTGAGCGAAATCCCCAACCATAACGTTCATTTATGCATGTCATTAGCTTGTCATTTGGACCTGACCTGTGCTATTTTATGGCTAACTGTAGAAATAGACGACGCAGCTAGTGATCGCTAATCGGATGTATAAACAAACAGATATAGGGTACCCACAAGGCACAGTATTGAGGCCCTTGCCTGTCAAGATAGCTTTTCTGAGTAGCAATTTGGCTCCACCGATTTACGGTATTCTCTGTATTGTAGGCTCTGCCGTACAATGTTGATTATGTGTGCTCTCGTAAGGGCATAGGGTTCTCCATAATAATAATAATAATAATAATAATAATAATATATGCTTTATTGTCTGAAGGAGAATCTTGTTGACAAAGCAAGGTCAGATGATATTGTAAAAAGAGGTTAAAATATAACGATATAAAAATATGTGACAATATAGTCAAAATAAATACCACATTAAAATAATAAGATATCACAACTCAAACGTATCACTATATAATATTCCTGCAAACTGTAATAGGGTCTATCAGAGAGGAACTCTTCGACTTTCTTCCTGAATTGATAGTCATTCAGACTTGCTGATCAAATAACAACTGGAGAGTGGTTGAACATTTTTCCACCATTGTAGTATATGGAATCTTCAATAAACTCTCTTGTGGGTAGAGGAAGTTCCAAACTGAAATTTCTGTTACGCGTGTTATGATGGATGGGAGTTGTAGTGAATCTTAACTTGTGCTTATTTATCAGGCAAACAGATTCCAGAATGAATAGTGCAATCACTGTCAATATTTTATTATTGGAAAATAAAATTCTGCAAGAATCTCGAGGTTTGACATTACATAAATACCTTATCGCTCGTTTCTGTAGAATTAACAGAGTTTTCAAAGATGTTGGGCTGCACACTCCCCGAAAAGGTATTCCATATCGTAATTAGGAATCTATTAGTGAATAATATACCATCTTGGCAGTAAAGAATCCTAATTCCCTAGAAATCACTCTCACTGCATAACATCCAGAAGAAATCTCACCAGTGAGTATCTTGACGTGGTTACCAAATTTCAGATTTTTGTCGATCAACAATCCCAGAAATTTAGTATCATTTCTACTTTCAATAAAATTATCACCAAATGTGAGTTCATCAAGGGAGGATCCGAATGATATTATACTAGTTTTAGATATATTGAACGACAAAATATTGGCGTCACACCAATCTTTCACCTTTTTCAAATCAGATGGTATCATTTGATGCAGATCTCGAAGATTCCTACTGTTCCATAATATAGTATAATCATCTGCGAATAGAGTGAATATATAACCTGACCATTAACCGATGCTTGGCACAACCTTACTAACAAAATCTTAATATCCTCAATGATGCTTTTTTATTGACACATGAGTGATTCCTTCATTACATATATTTTGAATGATCATTTTGTATTCATATACTTTGATTTGCACGGATTATTGGCTGATGATGGACATATTAGACTATCCTGAACCTATTTTCGGAATAATCTTCGATTTTTAAACGTTGTAGTAATGATTTTGTATTATTGTAGTATTATTATGTTTTATTGATATTTTTCCATAATTATTGGTGTACAAATCTATTTATGATAGATATACAACGTGTCACGTTTTAAATGACCCTCCCACTATATCTCAGCTGGCTTTCCCTCTATATATCAGCTATAGTCGTACGATTGTCAAGAAATTTGGAGTAGTTTGATTAACCATCAATATGATCAGTTTTCCAGGAAAAAAACATCATCATGGACAGTGACGTGCATTTTTATTGATATGAGAAGGGGTCGTTTGTTTATGAAATCATGTCAGGCCTTTTCTGCAAGAAAAATAACTCCATATTATTATTATTCTTCGTGGTTTCAAACCCCTATATGCAATTTTTTATGTTTTTTTAATGGAGAGGTTTAAAAAAACAGACACATCTAAACAGTACTTTTGCGAACGAAAACGGTGGGTTCATCAAAAAAAGTGTTCCTTGTGTTTTCATCTGGAATACAAAGTTTTGCCTACAGGAGCTATTGAACCGTCCGAAATCAAAATTAATTAGAATTCATTATTTTTTCGAGGCAGAAAACGAAAAAAAAAAATGCAGATCCTAATAGTCATTCGTATTGGGTTAATTTATACATATTGATGTTCTAAAATAATCTCAATATCGTCTTATAAAATATCGATCAATTTTTATATCAATAAATACGCACGGCACTATATCCATACTGAGGTTTGTCTATGAAAAACTGATCATAATTTTGAATCCAAATTTGGTAGGAATTGCACTACTAATAGCTGAGATATAAAGGGGGAGACGTTTGAAGTAAGACACGCTGTATAGTAAAATCAGGAACGCTGAATAATTTTCTTCCTCTTGACATGTTTGAAAAGCATTCTTCCACTGCGAGAAATGTGAAGACTCATCATATCATCAAATCCATGAAAAGTTTGTCAGTATGACTAAGAAAACAGGATTGGTGAACATCGCACCCCTTATGAGTTTAAATCAACTCTATATGTTTCAACTATCCATGAACTTCAGCCAAACTTCAAGGATCATCGTACCGAATAGATATAAGGCATTTATCTCTCTAGGAGCTTTCAAGTCCTGAGCCCTGTTAATCACAGCTCACTTGTTCATCGAAGCTTGATAAATAGATATAAGGAAAGGAGGGCTTGATTCACAAGGAAGTTATATGTCAACTCATCACAGGGTCTCGGGGATCTTGCTAACCGAACAATAAAGTTTCTCTGTGAACTCCAAGTCATGCCCTATCTAGATCTTTCTTCCATACGATTAGGTCACATTTCTCCATGGATTTACAATAGATGAATTGGGGAAATGCTTACTTGGACAAGTTGTTGTCATTAACAAGACGATTAGACTTATTGGTATTGAGGTAGAGTTTCACAATATTTAGAAGAACTAAGAAGAAATACTCTTTCACCGTTACTCATACCATCCATATTATTCCAAGAGACCTCTTCCAGTGAGGACGAAGGAACATAAGTACAATATAAAGAAAATTCGACAAATCGAAACTCGCTGAATATATCCTCACTGAATATGGACAACATATGGTGGAGTGAAATACTACTTGAATCATTATAAAAAAGAAGATAACAATCAGAAGAGTAAAATCAAGGAATCTGCTTGCAGTCTTCTGAACGGAGACAATAGCGTTGCTTCCTGTTCAGTTGATATATATAGAACATGGTATCCACTACTGAAATCTAAAAATGGAAAATCCAAGATTCATCAATGGAAACATCCTGTAACTCATTTGATTGCCAACGTCACCACATGTCACTGAAAACTGAGAAAAAAAAAATCTGGAATAATGAATGTTCCACCTTCTCGATTAATCTACAGACAGTATATTCTGGTGGTGCAATTAAATGTCCATATACCTGAAATGATGTGCTATTCTTATGATGTCATTGTTCTGAGTATTATAATGGGGGACACAGGAGACATGTAGCAGCCTGTAGTTTTTTTATTTGAAGAGATAACATTTTCAAATTCACAGGGGGTATATAATAAATGGTAGCGCACTTTACGAATTTAACAAAAAAAATTTCAACCACCTGTTTGACCGGAAGTGACCCCAACTTTTTTTTTAAATGTCATTCTGTACATTTCTTCAGTCTATCTTATTTGCCTTGAAATTCTCTATCCAACGATGTATCACAAAGTGGCATTTATTTCTTGATTCGCTGTTGAATTGCTTTTTATTCAAAAAGAATAAGTTGACTGTAACATGAATTCGATGATATATCGACACTTGGTAGGCTTTGATATTTGAATATCATTAGTAAACCGATATTATTCAAAATGTTTCGATATTCTGATCAATGTCTGCAGGTTGTCAATAGACTCATGATATTGAGGAATCTAAGATAGGGGCATATTTTTTCGAATTCAGCTACTCGTACAGAAACTATCTTTCTTCTATTTTCGCCATGTACCTATCACATGATCTTCCCATTTGGAATAATAAAACTGAAATTGTTCCTCTTATACGATGATCCACAGGGCTATCAGTCTATTTTTTCATAATTATTTCACTTAGTAGGCGATGTACCTACACAAAATGTTTAATGTGTTTGACAGTTAATCGATTTCATCAATAATTTTTCTTCTTCATTTGTGTGTTGATTGAAATTGCATATTATCAATAGAGACGGAAAATGTATTCAAGAAACGAGAAAATATCATGAATATCAAGACACTGGAAAGGCTTATTGATCACAGGGGTATTTTCTTTTTCTTCAAAAGAAAATAATAGGAAAATAAAACCCGAACAAAATATAGCAAGGTGGTAGACATCCTACCACCCACAACATTCTAGAATTTCGAAATTCACTTCTAAAAACTGATGAAGCATGCCGAAGATTTTGTAGGTATATAACGGTTTCTACTCAGGTACTACAAAACATACGGCTCAATGATCTGAAGAAGATCTGGTCAATAGCGCACAATGGATTCGCGATTTCTTTTTATGTTAACAATTCAATACGAAGAAGTTCTGCCAATATGATTTTCAATTCTGGTATCAACGGACGAATACACCCAATGTTTCTGCATTGATTATGGATATCATGGTCGATCCTGAATATCCCATGAAGATCGAGAGGCATCTAATTGGCTGCTGTCCTTAGAAGGAAACAACTCCACAAAATTAGTAAAGTTCCAGAGCTATACGATCCGCGGTCTGCTGAAATATTCCGAGTGCTGAAAACTTTTCTAGACGCTCAGTATTTGCTCGGTAAATAATGCAGTCGAGTTCGTGAAAATAAAAGGCTCAAGCGAAGCTCGAAGTATGGGTAGTCAGTCTTGCAATTTTCATTCTTCAAGCCGTTAAATTTTCAATAGGCTACTACGTGATCAGCAGGATTGAGATACAATTGGTTTATATGGCGAATCATTTCGGTAGATAAAGAGTAATCGCTCTACCTCCAACTAGACCGGGAAATAACACAGGTATATATAGGAAAATACTGGAGCTGTGAAGGATTGGAAGCTTCAAAAATTCAGAAGGCTGCATAGCCATTCGCTTCTGCATCAGATTAAGTGTATTTGACGTAATGGTATACATCTACATGAAAGTGTGCATTTTTTGCGGAATTGGTTACGTCAGCCACCATACTTAATGGCTGGAACAGCATATTGTTACGTTATTCGGGTGCAGAAGCGAACACGACACTATTTATTTCCGAACTGATTTATATTAACTGAAGAAACACTAATTTATATCGAACTTATAACAACTATTTATGTGAAACGATTTATATCACGCGGTATATGACTGTCTTTCTGGCACACGCTGTTAGACTGCCTGACTGCAGTTGTCCGGCCGTCCATATACAGGGTGTCCCTAGACCAGTGGGACAGTTGAATATCTCCTGAACCAATAGGAATTTTCAAAATATTATAATTCCACATCATATCGCATTATGAGTGCTAACTTCAGGAATGACTATATTTTATACGAGGTGCGCAAGAAAGGCTCACAAAATCGAGCATCAATTTTTTCAAACGGAACACCCTGTATCTCATTGCATTTTCATATTCTCCTTGAAGAGCTGAATTCACCGACCTAGCACACTTGGGGTCTAGCGGGAATGATTTCCGAGATATAGGGTGTGGAAAATCGAGATTTTTCAATTTTGGGAATTTTTTGTGTCGAAACTATTTATTATTGGTCAGAACGGCTTACATGTCCATATCCCAACTTTTGATTTACTATTTACTCGTATTTAATTCAAACAAATACAGGGTGGTGTAGAATATTGACTGAAACTGTTAATTCTACACCACCCTGTATTTGTTTCAATTGAATACGAGTAAATAGTAAATCGAAAGTTAAGATATGGACATGTGAGCCGTTTTGACCAATAATGAATAGTTTCGACACAAAAAATTCCCAAAAATGAAAAATCTTGATTTTCCACACCCTATATCTCGGAAATCATTCCCGCTAGACCCCAAGTGTGCTAGGTCGTTGAACCCAGCTCTTCAAGGAGAATATGAAAATGCAGTGGAATACAGGGTGTTCCATTTGAAAAAATTTATGTTCGATTTTGTGAGCCTTTCTTGCGCCCCTCGTATAAAATATAGTCATTCCTGAAGTTAGCACTCATAATGCGATATGATGTGAAATTATTATATTTTGAGAATTCCTATTGGTTCAGAAGATATTTACCTGTCCCACTGGTCTAGGGACACCCTGTATATTGTTGTAAAAATTGGAAATCGAACCCACGACCGGCAAGCGAATGCGGATTAGAATATTGACACTCTGTCCGCACGGCTACCTGGGATCCCTTGGTAGGCTTTGCTTCTCGAACGTTCTCGAATGATCTTTCGTACCCTTATTTTTGTTCTAGAACCTTCTTAGAACAATACCTCTCTCTCAAATTGTTCCATCGATTGTTTCCAGAACATTCCAGAATATTCTGTCACGTTAATTGTTACCGCGGCATATATTGAGTGTTCGGAAATATGCTGGTGCATGTAGGAATCATTGGGAGGTTGGAGAACAATCTGGGATGCGTGTTACAGGATGATCGTTGTACTCCTGTCTTCCTGATGATGCTTCTAGAGCCCCTCTAAGGGAAATATTACAATATTATATAGCAGTTTTCATGAAACATCCTGATATCTATATGGGATTGGTAGTCGATAGTCAGTCTTGCAATTTTCATTCTTCAAGCCGTTAACTTTTCAATAGGCTACTACGTGATAAGCACGATTGAGATACGATTGGTTTATATGGCAAATCATTTCGGTAGATAAAGAGTAATCGCTCTACCTCAAACTAGACCGAGAGTAGGGAAGCTGAAATAACACAGGTATAAAGGAAAATACTGGAGCTGTGAAGGATTGAAAGCTTCAAAAATTCAAGAGGCTGCATAGGCTTCCTGTTCTGCAATTTAGTGTATTCTGACGTGATGGTATACTTCTACATGAAAATTCGATGTGCATGTAATACCTCACTTTAAACGTGTTGCAATTCTTCATACGACACCAGAATTTTGGAAAGGTATATATCATCCAGAACGAAATGGCGGATGATAATGTTTGAAATCTCATACGAGGCTTCTGGAAAAAATCTCTATTCGAAAAAATATCGAAAGGCAGCTATCTTGAAGTAGATTCAAATGCCATAGTGGTCAGTGATACCTCATTTCAACTGCTTTTCAATAATTTCAGTGTTAGGTAATTGAGGTAGGTATCACTCGATCTCCCTTTTCTTTCAAATTTTTATCAGAATGGTCGTCATTTCAAAACATGATCTTTTTCATTTTAATCAGAATGTAACACTTGAAATACCAATGGGAAAAAAGGAACCTAGCTGTTCAACAGTTAACTCAGGAAAGGGGTTACTTTTTGGATAGTGTGAAGGCATGCTTTGTTTTCTTCATTTTGTCAATATAACAGCATATTATATAGTGCTTCTCATGAATACATCCTAATATCTCAGCTATTTATAATGCGGTTTCTCTATAATTCTGGGGGTGATTGTGATGAAAAGAACATTCTGTATTTCACTAAAACTCTTTGTTTTCTCTCACTGCCAACTTTCAAGTCGTCGTCAGAAGATCGACGATATTTTTTATGTTGTTCTGTACAAGTCTGTCAGATGAATGGAATCTTCACAGCAATATCCGCAATTTCATTGGAACTCTCATACAATCCATAATTGCGAAGGAGAATTGGTCCTTCGAGCCTCATATTTGAATCAATTGGGCTTCCAGCAAGAAATTGAAGGCATGCGGTGGCAGTGGACGAGATACGAGTAACTGATGCTGCTACTGATCCAGTTTTTTGGACCAGGAAGGCATTCTCTCATGTCTTTCCAAATCAATTCACTGGCCTTCTTCTTCATCAAATCATATATTCTGCTCTCAATCTGTTTTGGCAAAGATCATAGGAATCCACTCATAGCAATAATGTCCAACAAAGATTCGAATAGAAAGAGATGTGGAATCAAATCTAAATTTAGTATATTCTAGAAATATATTGGATTCAATAAAAAAAAAGCTGTTTGTGGATGATCTTGATGTTTTACAAATTGAACAGAGACTTTCTGAAGTCAATAATTTATTCTTTGGAGAATTTTACTATACTCAAAATTTGATTAAATCAAGTGTCGAAGATGTTGACTTTGAAGAACAATAAACTATACGTGAAGCCTTTGAACAACAATTTTATTCATTAACATCTTTCGCAGAAAACATTGTTTCTGATTACAACAATATTGACGATAAAAAATCTGTCAGACCTTCGACACCTGGTGTCAAAGGCTACAAAATTCGAATTATAAATGTCAATATCGAAAAGGATGTATTATGAACATGAAAAAATGAATATATATATATATAAAGAAATACATTGACATTTCACATTCTCTATGTGATGAAGATATCAATTTTCAATTCTTCCTGCGATGTGAGGGAGGTACAAATATCTTCTTTCTGGGAATAGTCTGTAAGTATAAGAGTTATTTCAGAATATTTTTTCTCTAAGATTCAGAATCAGCATCTCCAAGATACTCTCAATTGAAATTTCCAAAATCTCTTGAGCATATTTCAGCAGGAAGAAATAGATTTTCCATTTATGTCTTTGAAGTTTAATTGTACCAATCGTATTCCATTTTGAACAGCGTTATATCGTTCTGTTGAATTTAGTTACCTCACAAAGTCCACATCTACAACTATCTCTACACCTAAAATAAGCCTTCGTATCCAAAAAATCGTTCTAAACCCCCTAACAATACCTATCTTTGGGTTATCAGAATGTTCACCATGCAATAAACTTAATTTTCTTTACATAGAATCAGCCCCAGAATTTCAAGAAATCACATCAGTAATAACAGATATCAAGCTGTTTTTATGAGAAACGGGACAGACATACTATACTATATTCCACAGGACAAAAGTAACCAATTTAATCCCGCAAGTAGGGTTCTTTCCTGAATGCTATTCCCAATTGTGATAGCCCAATTGGGGCACTGTTACAGTAATTTCCTGCTCAAATACTAATTAGCAATTTTTCAGTTTTTTTCGAACAAACGATTCATTTGAATTCCTATAGGGATCAAATGGGGGTCACTTCAAAAAAATACCCACTAAAGTAATTGACACTATTAAGTCCCACTAAGTATAAACGTTATCATTTCCACGAAACAACATTTCAAAGAATAGGTCACTTTAATCCCTGTTAGTAGGGACTGAAGGACGTATTTGTCCCGGAAGTGTGAAAACAATATTGTTGAGCGTTTCCTGAATTCTTGTGGTGAATATAATTCTATATTCAGCTTATTCGTTTCATCGTATGATATTTTGGATCTCTGGTAACCTTCTGTTATTCAAAGGAGACGTAGTTGAAGTAAATAATATAATGAGATGTCGCATCTTGCTTTCAGATATCGGGATATCGCGTTCCACAGAATCCGTTTCTCATAATACAAAGGGTTGTCCCGACTCTTTGAAATCGAGAAGGATATTTTCCTGCAAGAATTTCAGGATCAGGATAGCTTGGTCGGAAAGTTCGCCTGTTATTACACCTCCTTTGAGCTATTGTTCAGAAAGGAATCCGGATGAAAAAGGTCGGAAAAGAAAATATTTGTGTATTTTTCTTGATGAAAATAGAAAGAACTAGGGTCGATTACTGCGTGAGGAATATTTACCACTTAGTGATGGTGTCAAACAAATAAACGGATTGCATGGAAATGTTTAATTGAACAACGTGAGTTTGAGAATTACACGTATTAAGGTGGGTTCCCAATGCAGCTTTTTTGCTTTACGCAATTGCTGCACTGTTTTTCATTATTCACTTCAGTTCCTAAAATAAAAAAGTTCCTTCTGCCTATTTACAAATGCAACTGTAGTTTTGAGAATTGGAACGTAGATTTATTGGCCCTAAACATAATCCTAAGTTTGCATAACATCGAGCTACCGTAGCTTGGGTATTAGGAAAATGACGTCCGAGACATTTTTTCCTTCAGTTGCTTTCTGAAGCGAATTTGAATTGAAATCATGTTATTAACGCTCTTAAAACACAACGTTACTAGAATTCCTATTATTCACTATGACATCATTGCGGACATGTTTTCTAGCTGGCTATATTTGTTTGACAGAGAAACCCAATTTTGATAATCTCTTTTTCCGGGAAAACTTCTATCTCCGCTATTTCCTATTTCCTCTTCTCGATGCCAGACTCCTAGCACGTTTCAGACGTTGCAGATAAGACTAATCCGAGTCCCGCAAGTCGAGACTTTTCATTTCGAGAAAACACACGGAAAAAAAGGAATTGTTGAATCAAGCAAAATTTAATTGAATGGAGCAAATAAAAGTGTCATATATGCACGACAAAATATAATCTTGAAATGAGTAAATCTATATCTTGTTTCAGAGCGAATTCGAAGTTTGAATCAAGTAAATATGTCTTGCATGAACTCTGGATCTTCTTCAATCAAGCACATCCATGAATTATTTATGAAGAGATGTTGAATTGAATCGAAATAACAAGATATTGATTCAATCAAATATTTAGTTGATTCAACGAAATATTTGGTTGATTCAAAGAAATATTTGGTTAATTCAATGAAATATTTTGTTGATTCAAGTGAAATTATCTATCCATTCGACAAATTGTTTTGTTGAACCAAATTCAATATTCGGGAATTTTCTGAAATTTCACATCAATAGAATAAACAAAACTAGGAAACTAGTCGTCCCCTAGCATAGATCTTTAGTCTTTACTCCTCTTTAGCTGATGGAAAACTATTTCGGATTGCTAATCATCCTAAGTTCGAATTATCCAGCTGATATATCAAACACGAAGAATCAGGCTTCACGTATATAATGAACTCGAGGCAGGCATAGACGAGGCGAAATGATCGCCATCTAGAGGCGAAAATTTAAGATGATGTAGAATGAACAAAATATTTCATTGATATTACATATTTCGTTGCTCTATTCAAGCAAATGATCCGTTCGAAACGAGTTAATTGATACATCGGAATAAGACGGAATAAGACGACTTGTATGTTGTTTCAAAGATATATTTTCATCAAAATGATCATTGTTTGATCAAACCAACGAAATGTTTATAGTTGAATCAACATCGACATTATTTTGGATCGACATAATTTGTTTTTGAAGAAACCATATATTTTGTTGATGGAATTGATATTATACTGTTGATTCAATTAGACTACATTCTTGATTTGAGCAAGCTGCTTTCATGGAATAATCATGTATCTGGTTGATTCAACAAAAAATTGCTCAGTCCAACAAAAATAACTCAAGCTTAAATAATTTGTTGATGCAACAAATCCTTTTTTTCCGTGCACAAATTATATTTCAACTAATGGTTTGTGGCCATGATAGCTGCTCTGACGTAATACACTGGCTTCTTATCTCTCGTGGAGTCGTCCTCTGTCAAGTGACTCATGTCTGGGACGTCGTTATCCCAAGTCAGAATGCCAGACTTTTCCCATTATTGACAGAGCCGTCCCAAGGGAATTTTGCGCCCGTCAGAAGCAGAATTACCTGAGCTGAAAGATATTCTCGGGAATCATTGTTACCAGGCGGCGCTCGGTTTTCATCGTTCCATGTCATAGACACGTCAAAACTGGGGGAAAACAAACGTAATCCTCACTCAATTCCATTAGTGCCATTAGCTTGTGTACTCTGTACTGATAAGAGTGATAAGTTTTCAAATTTCTTGACATTAATTGTCAATATTCGATCGAAAACGCTAATAATGCCTGTTGTAGATGTTCTTTTGGCAGATATTTTGCTCTATTTTGATGGAAAAAGCCGACCAGTAGTGGAAGGAGAAGCAGTTCTCCGTGCTAATCATGTGATTCTGTGTGAGGCAGAAGACTTCAACAAAAGGCACATTTTTGCACTTTGTCTTCAAACTTCGGCGATGAAATATTCCCCACATGAAATAAAATGGTTGTTGGGGTCCAGAGGCAACTCTTGTAGAACAATGGATTTGTATTTTTGTTCATGCAAAGCAGGACAATCTGGGTATTGTAAACATGTTGTAGCTGTTCTTTTATATGTCTATTGATTTGCTCGTCATAATTAGTTTAAATTGTTTGAACTATCTTCAATTCTTCACCCGTTCACTGTTCACTGAAGTAATAAAAATGTAATAATGTGAAAAAATTAACCAACTCAACCATCATCACTACCAACAGTGCCAACACCTTATGTCATTGACAAGTTTGATTACAGCTACAGCAAGCTGAATGCAATGTAGTCTATGCACTTTATCCATAGACAACAGTTCGTTTTTCCCCAGTTTGAAGTTCGTATTATGAAATCTAGATGTCGCTCACTTCGTGAATCTCGCGAATATTATACAGGGTGGGGCATTATTGCGTCGGAGCACGGTTGCTCGAGTTATATGATAGCTAGAAACTTGATTGAAGAATGAATGTCAATGAGGCAACAAGGTCCGTAACTAGAAATTATTGCCGCATATACAGGGGGCATCGGAAGAAATCTAGAGGGTCAAGATTACTTTTTTTGAAAGGAATGTCCTATATATTAGCACGTATTTGAAGCATTCCTGTGACCTCCATCAACTCCCTTAATATTATTGACTAATTTTCAATCATTCCAAAGTTATTGATTTTTTTGTCGAAATAATGTCATCTGCAGATCCATACCGGAAAAATCACTGTGATCACAATTATGAAGTTCTAGAGATAATAATCGTATTATCATCTGATGGAAAGATGCGTGATATTTCTGTAGAATTTTCATGCCCTCAAATCATACAGGGTGGCTAAAAATGATTATTCAATTCGAAACTTTTGGAAGTAATTTTTCTCCCTAACCTAACCTAACCTAACCATTTTCGAATCAATGGACTTTGAAAATTCCAGGTTGGCCATTTTCATCGATACACATTTTTATCTGTTATCAAAACATCAAAAGTTTTTTTCATGATCTGGTTCTCACGAAAAGGGATATCCTGTAATGTTCAGAAAACATCGTGAGAACCAAGAGAAATGAGGTAGGAATTGGTGTTCTTCTTGAATTTCTGGAGGTTTTATACCTCGGGGAACACCTCCCTTGGCAATGTGTTCCAGAGCCTAGCTGTTCGTTGGATGGACGAGTCTTTGGAAAGAGATCTGCAGTTTCCGGGTATGTTTGGTGCTGCACTCTAAATATAGGAACAGTATCCCAGGACAGGTCGGATCTGTGCCTTATAGATCATAAGCAGCTGAGTGGAAGTGAAATAGCTCCTGGCCCGAAACAGAAAACCAAGTTTTTGGGATGCACTCTTAGCAATTGATCTCACGTGATTTTCCCAAGAAAAGTTATTGCTGATAGAAATACCAAGCATCGAAATGGATGTCTTCAAAGGTATGGTTACTTCTGAAAAGCTTATGTTGGGCACAGTGAGATCGGTTTTTCTAGAGAAAAGGCATGCTTGTGTTTTGTTCGCATTGAATTCTACCAAGTTTTTGTATACATACCAGGTGACCCGAAACCAATAAATTTACCGCCGGGTATCTTCGTTCTTTTTTTGTGTGGATGTTTCAAATTTGGTACATCGATTTGATTTCATGAGTGTACTACCTATGGACTACCTATGGAGGATATGGAGACGAGGTAGTTGTAGGAATTTTACTTGAACTTTTGGGGGCTATAAGTTCTTTGGAATACTTCCATCAGCAAAGAGTTTCAAAGCTTTGCCGTTCTATAGACGAACTAGTGACGACTAGTGTGGATTGAAAATATGATTGTGATATATCATAAGAATAGAGATTTTATACCGAATCGTAATATACAGTAAAAATTTATATACTTTGTATTCGAAATAAAAATGCTCTTCCGGACCAACCGGAAGTTCCTATTTCGTCTGGTATACTAGCAGAATCCTACACCCATGCAATTAAAATTTAACGTTGTGAGGACGAGTATTATTACTATATATTTACATATTATTTTGTTATGGAGAATAAGAAATATTTGAACATGCTGGTTGCTCAAAATAGTCAATAAGAATGCACTATAATATCATGAGTTCCTTCTATTATATTTTATTCAAGGTCAGGACTCTTAATCGGGTCGATTCTGTTTGCAAATAGCAATATGGTTGTAGAGAAGATAATCATCGATTTTTGGCAATATGATCTGTCAATTTCAATGACATCTGGTCAGCTTTCTTGCTATCTCGGCAACATCAATTTTGTGCTTGCTATCTTATAACAAGGTAGTGAATTCTTTGTTTTTGCACTACAAATTCTTCCAACTGTATGAAAATTCAGAAAATAGTAGATTAAAAACATATGAGAGTTCAGTTGTGTCACTGACTACTCGAAAACCTTTCCTCAAAGTTTCAATTCGTAGAAGAATTATTGAAAAACGGTGATTACAAACATATATAGGTTCACTACTGTGACCAACTACTTGAAAACCTTTTCTTGAAGTTCCAATTTGTAGAGGAAATATGAGTCTACAATTTCGGCATATCAGAGAAATTTCAGTTGCCTGATGGCTGATGGATATTTTATCAAGCTATTTTGCTAGAATATTGAAAAAAATCACTATTCGTTTCATCCGGCTTTTAGTTGTGACCAGATTCAGCAAATACAAAATCTCTCGATTTGAACAATATAACTTTGTAAAATGTCAGTGCAGGACTGACTAATTCGAGAGATTAGATAATCATGAACTCTTCTTCTTCATGAAATAAAGGCAAAATCGATACCTAACATTTAAACAATGAGTTGAAAACAGTGTTGTCAGCTCAACAATTCTCAATTTTCCAACTATTGCTATCACTTGAACTTATAACCATTCTTGCAGTTATTCTGCAAACAGAATACAGAACTTCATAGCAATATTGTTGAATGTTATGATCATAACCATATTATCATCTTAGCAATGTTATAACAAGATCCGAACAGAATCGACCCGAATATCTGTTTGATAAATTGATTATAATTGGTGACTTGACAACCTTGCTTCATGAGTGGTAATATAAGATTATTTGGTCAATAACGAAACAGCATAAAACTGACGTCACCAAAAAAAACGTGATAAGTGTTGCAGAAATTGATTAAGGTTCCTAAAGACACAGTGAAGTAATTGAATGCCGATAATAATGCATTATCAGAATTCACTCGTCCATTCTACAAGAGAACGTGCGATACAAAGTACTCTCATCTGAATATAATTTCACTTTCCAATAGTTGCCTACTCACATCTGGACTTCAGTCAAACGTTGCGATAGAAAAAGATATAAGAGGTTACTCAGTTATCTGACTTCGAAAAATGTTGTTTTCTATATAAAACTCCACCCTCCAGTATTTTATATTCGATAGTCCAATGATTCTGATATGGAGTATATTTCACTTCGGTTCATTTTAATATTCCCAACAGGAGACATCAATGATCCGCCATAAAATTATTATAACCTACGAATACACTCCTATTATATTTTTTATTGCGTTCCTTTTATCAGCGTTTGTGGAAATAAAAGTTGAAATATGATATTTCACGACTGCAGTCGAGGAGTGAATGATGTGAGATGAATAAGGGGTATGTTCGGAGATCAAATTGTTGATGAAATGTTTCATTTCGCTGAAACTTGTATATAAATCGTAATAAAGAGATAAAATGAACACTGCTCCATTACATAGGACATACCATAGTAGAGTGTGTGAAACCACTTTGATATTGTCTTTTCAGTTTTCGATCCACTGAAAGATTCAGTAGGTAAACTATACTAAAACTCACATACTTATATCTGTTATAAGTCGTATATCACTATGGAAATAATCTGAAATGAGATGTACGGATATGTAACAAGCTGAAATGATCGATTGTTCATGAATTTATGATCTGTGATTTATTCAAAAAATTTAACACGTTACCGTGGCAATACAATTTATTGAACACATTACCATGGCAACAGAGTTTTTTGAACACACCTCCAGTGATCAGTCGTTCGAATCCTGTTCGGCCTGTCATTTGTACGAACTGTCAACTGTCATTTTCGAAGTTCGTTGCAATCAGAACTATTCAAACAATTTCGTTCGTAGCAGAATTTTTCAATGAAAATTTATGCGAATTGTAGACGAAAGTGGAATCGAAGAGAATATGTCAGCTAGGTACTGGAACTGGTACTGGTCGGGGACGTTTACACGTCAGAAACGAGTCCCTAATGGGACCTTTTTGCAAGCCCCAAGGTGTTTTTAATGAGTGATGTGGTTCGCTTAAGATAGTTGTCTAACATCCTCTTCAGGCACCGCCCATCAGCTCTCTTTCAGAGTTTTTCGGCTGTGTTTTGTAGGCTAGTAATGTTCTCACTACCATATGCTGTAGTGGCAGGCCTTCTGGCTATTCTCGTCAACCCCCGTTAGAGACCGAGGTCTACTAAGCAACATTGACCCGCTCTCACGCTCGGCTGGTAGTTTTCCACACCCACCTACATACACCGTCCTACTACTCTTCGGATGCTCACAAACACATCAACATCTCTTTCTGCGTGTTCTGTGTAGGCTTTGTTACTAACTCCATGAGCCATTTTAGGAGCAGCACTGTTAATTGGAACGTAACAGCGAATCGTGCAGGACTTTCCCCAGCTGGTAACCTACTTGCATATTTCCAAGAACTCTATAGATGAAAAGGCTACTATGTCAGATGATATAATATTCACAAAGGTCAGTAAACAATTCATGTATCCTATGTAGACACATCTACAACCAACATAACTTATACGTGTCTCGTTGGTTACATGCAGTTGCATAGTATTGTATTTTGTTCTCAATTCCCATTCCCATCGAATTATGTTCTAGGTTAGCAGCAGGTAGGTTGATCTAATAATATACGGAATTATGGGATCTTCTCGAAGAAAGGAATTATGAGTTCGTAAAAAAAGTATAGTATGTAACGCGTTTATAAACCCTTCTAGACACTCGTTTATTAAGCAATCGATCCGCTCTGCTACACTCGTGCTTAAAATACTCGTAATTAAAATGACGTTAATAACACTTGTTACATAATAAGTAGGATCCATTTGATATTTTGGGGCTATTCGTTAGATGGTATTATATTGATGTTCTGTATAAGTATGTACTGATTTCAAAAACACTTCTATGATGATCTTTAATGTTGTTTCTTGGTACATGTGTCCACCAAGTGGCCATCGACCTCACGAAAGGTCCTGCAGCCCCTATATGTTCTGTGTATGTGTTGTTACTGACTCCATACGCTACTATAGATAAATCTTAACATCCAGAAATAATAATAGTTGTCATTTCTATGTCCGAACTCTTACCTGATATACCATCCAGTTACTCTAGTTTCACCGAAAACGACCCCAACTTTTGATTTTTATATGGTTCGCGGTGTATTTTATTTTATAATCAGTAGGGATTATCCGAGGAATTTTCATAAGCAATTCAACGATACCGGGTTTGATGGGGTTATTTCAAACGATAAGAATGTAGGATTCGAGATGTACCATAATGGTGAATGATGTTTCGCCACCAATTTCAATATGTTCCTTCACCAAAATTTCAAATGTTCGTTTCTACTCCTTTTCAGGATGCTTTATTATATCCAGAGACACGGCAGTGTCTACATCAAGTACTCGTACAATGAGTACTCGTATGAAGTCACATCCATGAGAGAGTCGGGTGATTTTGAATCACATCAAAATGTCGAAATAATTCAGGATAATTTAATCGTTTTGTTCCTGTGAAATAAAGTTTCCGTAAAGGAAGCCTGATAAATGGTTGCAACATCCAAGGAAGGCAACAGGCGCGCAAATTCCCCAGTTTCACTGTTGGGCAGTACTTACAAAAAACATTAAAAAAAACTTTGAAGTTAGCCGAACTGAACAATAGAAAATGAATAGTATGTAGTTTGGAGAGCTATGCATATAAACACGCTTTTTGCAGATAGCCAAACTGAAAACAAATAGGAAATAGAATAATAAAAGTGTGTTGATGAATTAATACACAACATAGAATTCACTGTTCACAGAGGTGCAAATATTTTCTACTTCTTTTTGGTTTGGCTATCTATAAGAACGTATTTATTTTTTATTTCAAACTACTATCTATTCTTATCTTCTGAAATGGATGAGATGTTTCTTTAGAAGAGGCTTATTGGAACGTCCGGTATCAACTCATTAACAAAGTATCCTTCGCCTCTGTCCAATCTCAACACATAGTTGGCGGTGAATAAGTATTCAGAACACGTGTACCTGGCCTATAATACTGACATAACTACTATCTAATATAAAGAAAACGTCAAAACAGCAGTGTCAAGTACATTTAGGAACTCTAGATCGAGCTAAATCATCTCTGGTCAAAGCTATACGAAAAATTGTTTGTTCGGTCTGGATTCGATCTAGCAACCTTTCTGATTACAACTCGAGCGCCTCACCTACTGTACTATTTCTCTAGTCACTCCAATAGACGAAAATATGAGACTTCATTCTTGCAATGAATTATTTACTTATTGTTGATCATATAATTGAAATATTACAACAAAGAAACTTCAATCACAGTGTATGATATTTTATGAGAAATCGATTAAATACGCACTGGATGGACATAAATTTTGGTTCCACGATACTGAGAAGGCGTCTGTTATGTTTTTAGTCATGGCACTGCAAACGTTGGATAAATATCCGCAGGGCAGAAGGTCCTAAAATAAATATTTCCCTAATTTCCCAAAGGTAGCAAAATATTTGGAGATCAATTCTACACGCTTGATGGCATGAATAAAATTAATTATCTTATCTATTTAAGTATGTGTGTATTAGATGAGAACTTTTTCCGCACATTATCTATAAATATAAAAAGTAAGTGATGAACAGGAACAGGAACAGAATTATGCATGGTTGTGAGCATTGAAATTTCCTCGGCGACCTTCCACTTCTTCACGGCAAATGTTTTCAGAAATCATTCATTCACTTGCACTTTGCAGCAGCTAGCAGGGAACCAGTCAGATGTACTAGACAAGTCCAGTCAGCACATCGTTTCGTCGTCAACCTCGAGATATGTCGAACAGCTCTTCACCATAACTCGCTTGTAAGAACGGCAAAAGTGGAGTTCGTTTCCAAAGGAAGTACATAACCTCCAAAATTTCAGGGAAAATTCCAATCCCCATAAGTATAACTTCCCTCCTTATAGATATATTTTATGACCATTATTACTTTGATAATTATTACTATGACTATTCTTCAAAATTGGTATGATAATGAAGATTCTATCAATTAACAAAAAAATATCATTTTCAGAAAATGAATTCATCAACATATAAAATGTCACAATCACACCATCTTTCTCAAGCCATTAGAAGAATATTAACTCATATCTCTACTGAAATCAGAAATGAAAAATAAAATATCATTTTGCTTTCAAAACGGGAACATTTCCGCAAGCACTAATGACAAATAGAATCGTACCACTATACAAAAAATTCGATTGAAAAAAATTTTAAAATTATAGGCTAGTGACAATGCCCTCAAGTCTGTCAAAGATCTTTAAGATCAGTTTCCTGAACCGTCTCAGGAAAAATAATTTTATAATATGAAAGAAAATGTTGACTGCATTAGGTACCTATGCCGTTTCACATTTTTGATTGTGATCAAATTATCAACTATTTCGTGTCGTGACCATCACTGAAGTGTTCGAGATTTCTGGAAAATGATCACTAGCATCGATATAATCCGTTCAATACAATAATCACTTTAGAATGTGGAGGCTCTTGAATCTACAGGAATAACTACTCGCAATTGCCCATCATGGCAAGTATAAATGGATCGGCAACCCGCAGCATGGCTATTGACGAAGTATTTCTCTGGATTTACCCTGTTTTTCAGACCGAGGTGCTTTATTCCGAACCTAGCCACATTTATTTAATGACATGGAGATTTCAATGTAGGTTCGGTTCTCTACGTTCTCCAATTTGCATATTCCCAATTTATCCTATCACATCATTCAAGCAGAATTTTTAAATGATGATTTGTGTACTACGAATAATATGTCAACAGTCGAATGTGTTTTTTTTTTCTCGTTATTCAAATCCAATCAACTGAAAATGATATTAAAATTACCCCAAAAATCTAATTTTCGAACCAATCAATTCTTCATCTTGATTTTCTTACAGGAAAATAGATCAAGGTGATGAAAAAATGGCTGTATTGTAATGAAGTGTTTTGACCAGCTTCATTACTAGACTGGTTTTGATTAGTATCTGAGTACCTGAGACTGATTCTAGTTGAATTTCACTTGTTCGAAAGAAACCTGAAAACCTGAGAGAGCTGAGTGATTCATTGATTCCTGACTTTCCAAAGCTTTTCCTGATAGTAAACTCTGATAAATAGCATTACAACCCTAAAGACTTCAATATTTCTCAACCTTTTGCTTATGATGGAGTTTTCATCTGTTAAAACGATGGATGTTCACCTGGTAATAACTTTTTTGTTATTGGATATTTTCCAGTCAAATTCATTCAATAGCATCAGCAAGGGTTCTGTTCTTGTGCACATATAGGGTTAAATATCATATTTTCCGCATTTTTGTGAGTTTAGGAACATGTGCTTTTGGATGCTAGTTCCTGCAGGCATATAGTTGAGGATTTTGACCAATGAGAATCTAGGATGGAGCTGTCCTTTTACCGAGGTCGATGGGGCATATAAATACTGAAGACAGCCAACTCTACTCTAGCATCCCTGCCCTACTAGTCTTTATCATCTACACTAGCCACTTCACCTGAGTCTCCCCTGGTTCTCTTGCTGATCTCCTAGTGCTCTTATATTTCATTCAAAGCCAGTGTGAAGTATTAATGTGTAGTGATTTGCTGTTGCACATGTAATTTCATTCCTGTTGTTCTCCATACCATACCATACTCACCCGACCTGTGCAACGAATCCAGAAATTTGTATTTGCGAATAAACGGTTTTTTTGTGAAAACATATTCCATATCTCTTTCTCTGTTGTCATTGCTTTCAGTTCCGAATAGTTCCAATAATTCATTTCAGAATTTCCAATACTTTCATTTGTCAAATTGCTTTTTATCATTATTGACTGACGGCTGACGGTGACGGCTGACACTGACATAGTCAGTTGTCAATTCTTCTTCTGCTTTTTTTTCCTTGAGAAATCCTGTCCTGTGCACCCGTGTCCCTGTGCTTTATATCCTGTCAGGTTGTGGCCGGTGGTTATTGAAATTTGGACATGGATAAAAGAATATATTCAACCTCACTGAAATTCCGATATTAGATAATTAGAAAATCGAGGGAAAACGAAAAATAAATATGAATATGTTTCAGTCGTTTGGAACTGTGTTTCCGATGCTCCAGGAAGACGTTATGAAATAGTTTGAATAAATAATTTACCAGGCCTAACCTGAAAATACCAGACACCCGAAAGATATTTGCTTTGATTCCTGTAATCATCCAGATTGAAAATAGCAACCAGTATTCCAGGCTAAACCCAGGGTTTGTAATGGAAGCCCAAACTCCCTTGGCTCCTTATTGATTCCAGGTCGATTCAATAACATTGACCCCTGGTTCATACTGTACGTACCAAGGTAGTTATACCTCCTGTATCTGTCCATACTGTTGATACTTTGGGCATCTGTACAAAAATAGCTTCGTGCATAGCAGGTGGAGTAAACCACCTCATAAACTATCTGGCAGCCCGAGACTCCCAGTCTCTGTCCGAACAAGCGCCAAAGTAAGGGCCTCCGAACTGAAGGCTGTTTCAGTATACACATTGATTTGCTTACCTTGTGAGAAAAACAGTTTGGTGAAAACGCTTGAAAATACCTCATAAAATCAAACCAACAATTCTTCACATTTTTTTCTTTTACCCAAGAAGATTCAAATGATAGAAAAAGAATGACTGTATACACGTTTACTTACAAATCTTGGGAGGAACGGAATTCAGAGAAAACGATTGGAAATACCTCAAGAAATCTCATTTTCAAACCATGCAATCAATTCTTCACCTTCATCATTTTCTCACAGAAAAATAGGTTCAGATGATAGAAAAAAATGGCTGAATACACATTGACTCACATACCTTGGGAGGAAAGCAATTTGGAAAAAAACATAGATTGTAAATACCTCAAAAACCCGAATTTTCATACCAATCAAATATTCACCTTGGTTTTTTTACAGAAAAATAGGTTAGATGATGAAAAACAATGGCTGTATACACATCTACTTGTCAATGACAATGTCCAAGTCCATGTCGGAAACTAATTCTGAGAATTCATAAAATCCAGTAAAAGTTGCTTATAAATTCTATCTAATGGGCAAACTTCATGTTTGCCAAATAACAGCAAGTATAGTCCGCGAGCGGTGAAGTGCTACTTTACGTCCGATCGTACATGAAAGTATTCATAATCTTGGATGATTATTCTTCTGCTCCAAAAATGCATTGAAATATGTGGATAGTGATGTCCGTGAAAAAAGTGAATTTATTTTTCAACGCCTCTGAATTGCATAGATTATTGCTCTGAAAAACTAGTTCAGCCCCCCTTCGAAATGTTTCTGGCTACAGCCATGATCCTCTAGATCACATGAGAAAGAAACATACATTGTCATTTTTATATTGATTAAAATGATTAGGCATGTTTAAAAGTCTCTTGATTTTATAAATTTGAGGGTATTTGACATATTGAACAAAATTCAGCACTAAAAACATTGTTTCTGAACCTATAGTAATCACAAATTCTGCTAAAAAACGAATGATAATAACATTAACATAACATAGCACGATGCCTTTGGAGTTTTTAAGGTCCATTAAACAGTGAGAGGAAGAGAGTTATTTAGAGGAGCAGTAAATCATCAAATTTCAACCTTGGTGGTTCTCTTCGTTTACAGCAGAATGCCGAAAATCTCTTGAACTCATAAAATAAAGTAAGTACACTCATGTATTGTATAAATTTGGAAACCTCTATATAATTTTAATGACGTTTCCTCGGTAACCAGTGATTTCAGTACGATACAGTGATATTTATAAAACAGTAGAATAGGTTTTGAAACTTCCATAGCAAGGTTTAAAGTGCTTTCTTTTCGCGGATGGAGATTTACGATTTGAGTATAAATGAATGTTGATGTTGGATATACAGTTCGATCGTAAATTACGACCATTTCTTTCCTGCTGAATCCCAAACAGAATGAAGTGGATTAAATACGAAATCTTAGTTGAATTAAAACCAGAATGTACAGAATAGCATGAAATTACCGCAAAGCTGATGTCACATCATCATTGAAATTCCTGATCAATGGTGAATACTTTCATACTCCCTTCATGTTCAGATATTCTGATTCAATCTTCTTATTATGATGATACTATAAACAATAATATAACAAGCACGGAGAGATATAGGTAATCATTTCCCACGAGATTGGAGTTTGCACCAGCGATTTTTTTTATGTCTTCGGCTTGTAGCCATAAGTAATGCTCATATAGAAAAATTATATAACGTTCTTTCTGAAGAACTTAAATTGATAGAAATAGTGGACACAATCGAAAAAGAGATGGAAATACTCCTCCTCGACCTTTGCTCCGTAAATGAATTTGTTAATGGTTGAAAATAAAATGTTTTGTTTGTCTATTTATTATAAGTACCCTTAATGTAAACCTTGTTTGTATTCGAAGACATCGTCGCAATATTATTGACACGTTTTCCATTTCATCGAAATTCACAAAACATTTTTTATTTTCCTAGATCTATGTTTTCCTTAAGATTAATAAGATCCATTGAAATGGAAATGTATATAATATCATTCTCTGTGTGAATGAATTGGGAATTCTAGCATATTCATAAGTTGATAATCAAATTTTTATTGTTTCAAGTTGGTACCTATCAATCTAACGTATACTTCATTACTCTGGCACCTCCAATCATATCCATTGTTGTATTTGATTTCCAATTACCATGTATATCTATAAAATGTTGTGAGCATTCTAATTCTTTAATAATGAGTATTTCAAGATTCGAAAAGGTTGTAATGGCATCACTACAGTTACCTCGAGCTGAATTTCAATACTATTTCTCTCATATAATAAATACCAATGAATCCGTCACATCAGTGAAGTCTTTTATACCTCTATTTTTGTAGGACCATATTATCGTCACTGTTTAATTCACTAGTATTATTTTGCTCATGAAAAACATGAAAGAATGTCGGAAACAATAATGTTTTCCATGTCAATGGCATAATATTTATTCATTTCGGTTTTTTAGGCCCCATTGAAAATTGATTTCCATCGTGTCGGGTATATCAAAAAGTTCAAAGTCAATACTGTCCACAAAATGGACATTTTTGTCGCCGGAAATGAAATATTTGAAAATAACAATCATACAGTTGAGGAAATGTGCAATGGAAATCTGATTTATCTCGCCCGTGCTGGCATTTGGAATGAAAAATAAATTCGACATATATTATATTACGTACTCTGAATCGAAGGATCGTGATCTCTCAACCATCCATAATAAAAATCGTGTGAAAATAATAAAAACATATAGTTGATGAAAAATTTTCCTGTGAAATTACACTCGAGGTCCACTCAATAATATCTCAATTTCTCTCTACTCGACTGTGTAAAAAGGTAAATCATGGCCGATTCAATCAAATTTGTTATTAGCCCTTTCATCATTGGAAAAAACTGTTAGATATCTAGTTTCGAGTGAGAATTTACTTAGAAATTTCAATCAGTAAATTCACTCACAACCACATTTGCAGTCACTCGAAGGAATTGTCTACAGTGTAGACTTGAGAATAAATATGTATATATAGATAAGTAGGACATACAGTACCTTATTACCACTAGTGACATCAATATAACACCCTTTCCCCCCGCTCTGATTGATGAAGTGAAAGTTTTCGAATTCTCGCGATGAATATATCAACCTGATTCTTGAAATCACATTAATTCTTTCAGAAACTTCTTGAGGGATTCAATTTCCTTTGCTAATAATATGTTTCACTATACCAAGGTGTTGTATTTTATTTTTTTCACCTATACCTATATAAAGCAATATTCTTTAATCACCATAGTTCCGTTGCATTGGAGGAATATTCTTAATGAAGGTTAGTCTAGGGCATGGAACATCCATGTCCTATTTTTGTTGCCATATTCTCTCATATTTTCCATACAAATGAAAATATAAGTATTATGGGAGGCAACAAAATCATTGGCAAGAATGTCATTCAATTGTTCTTCCATTATAGACTTTTGACATGTAGATCGAAGATATAGTATCCCATATTTCCCATGAAAAAACAATTGAATATCACTTCTGGTTTTATCGGAAATAGACCTAGGTCTATAGAGATATTCAAATGCCATTCGAAAGATGGAAAAATTACCTATCACACAAGTGGACCTCCGTTTCTTAAATGGCGGCGGAGGAGAATTTTTCTGAAATCAATATGGTGACTCTGTGCCTTCATCTATCAAGCAACATTTTTTTTTTTTTTTTTATCGCTTGGAGCGCACGAGAGGGAATCCCTATAATGTTCAAGGAACATCGTGCGTTCCTAGGGAGGATAGGGACAGGAGGTAGGTATTGGAATTTGTTTTGAACTTTTGGAGATTATATGTTGTTGGGAACACTTCCACAGGCAATGAATTCCAGAGCCTAGCCGTTCTATGGATGAAGGAGTCTTGATAAAGTGCTGTTCGACATCTTTCGAGGTTGACAACGAAAGGATGTGCTGACTGGGCTTGTCTAGTTCGTCTGATTGGTATTGCTAGTGAAGGGATGATAGCAGAGATTTCCGAAGAACATTTCCCGTGGAAGTATCGATAGAAAAGTGAAAGGTCGCCGACCTTTCTACGGTGTTCTAATGATGCCAAAGAGTGAGTGAGTGTGGCGTCACCCACCAGGCGAATGGCTCTTCTCTGGATGGAATCTAAGAGCATCAGCGTATGTTTTGGTGCTGAACCCCATATGTGGGAACAGTATTCTAGAACAGGCCGTATCTGCGCTTTGTAGATCATAAGAAGCTGTTGAGGTGTAAAGTAGCTTTTTGCACGGAACAAGAATCCGAGTTTTTGGGAAGCAGCTTTTGCGATGGATCTGACATGACTATCCCATGAAAGAGTGTTGCTGATGAAAATACCGAGCATAGATATGGTGGGCTTGGTGGGGATGATGGAGCCAGACATTACAATATCGGGCATACTGAGTTCCGCCTTTCTAGAGAAAATGCAGGCTTGAGTTTTGGTGGCGTTGAATTCAACTAGGTTGTTTGCCTGCGCCGTGAGGTCTTAGTTTCCTGGGAAGAAATGGGAATTCTGGAAGAGAAAGCAGTATGGAGGGTACTATCATCTGCAAAGCTGTGGATGGGGCAAGTTGTTACTCCCAACAGATCATTGATATGAAGCAGGAATAATGTTGGTGCCAAAATTGATCCTTGTGGAACGCCGGAATTGATGCCAATGGTATCAGACGATACACCGTCCACTACCACGTGAAGCGATCTGCCTGAAAGAAAACTCGATAAGAGATGGCATAGCTGAGGTGGTAAGCCGTATGATGGTAGTTTGTGGAGGAGTCCTTCGTGCCAAACACGGTCGAATGCTTTCGATATGTCCAACGCGACAGCTAAAGATTCCCCGTGATTTTCTTATGAAGCTTGCCATAAATGGGTGACGTAGGCAAGTAGATCTCCAGTAGATCTTCGCTGGCGGAAGCCGTATTGTCTATCATTGATGATTCCTGAGCTCTCCAGATATTTGATGAGCTCAATGTTGATGGCTTTCTCCATCACTTTGGAGATCACTGATAACAGGGCAATGGGCCTGTAGTTGTTCGGCAGGTTCTTGTTCCCTTTTTTGGGGATTGGTTGGACTCTAGCTGTCTTCCAGCATGATGGAAAAATACCCGACCTGTACGAGATGGTAAACAACTTGCAGAGAATCGGTGTTAATTCTGGTGCACATTTTTTGAGGATAATGGGTGGAATTCCATCAGGACCGTTAGCTTTATTCGTTTTGAGACATAATAAATTAGCAAACAAACAAAGCACTCTGACTAGTTTTTGATTAAACTAATGGACGTTTTGAATAATAACCAATCAGAATTCCTCTTAGGATTTCTTTGTGATGAAAAATTCGTCCGTTTGATTTTTCTCCGAAATTTCAAATAGAAAATGGTACGTCTTGGAATTAATATCAATGTTTCTGTCAGTATCTACAGATAAATGCTGACACACTACGCTTCTTGTTTTGAGGGTTAGGTTTTCAAGACAATTATTCTTTATACAGACGTAGTTATTCATTCATGATATTCAGATACCTATATATTCGAGAAAATCACGAAGTGTGCGGCCTCTGGTGGCTAACTGTACAAGTCTTGCGAGTATGAAAAACAATGATAACAAATATGGCGACCATTTTTTTGAGTTTCATAATTATGTGTTTTAATTGAGAATTTTTCATTTGTTGAAGTGCAAATTCCAGAACCTCGTTTTTCCCTGATGAAAAAACTCGAATTATTGCATTGTTTACAATGTTGTTTACAATGAAGAAACCAGTACCTACCTTATAATACTATAATATACATTTTCTGAAGCACAACTAGAATCATTGTATGAATGTTGGTTGCAATGATTCGATCTTGAGAATAACTTCAAGTCCTCAATTGCTGGAGATCCTTGTTTATGTAAATCGGTGATATTGTTCATTCTGAGCAGCCTCTTCAACAATATCTTCGTTTCCAACCCCTTCACTAGAATTCCATCTCCTTCATAAAAGCCAGTGATATTTCTTGATGAATTCAATTATTTCTTCATACCTATACCATATTGTTGTAATTGCTGATTAGCTTACATGGTTCCATTCCAGTCCATGCAAGTGTTGAGTGGACCATTCCGACCATTCCATATGTTTGAAAACTGTGTAATTGTAGTGTGATATCAATGATGAATAACCAATTTGCAATGAGTGCATACGGCAATGTTTTTGTTCTTCATACTCAGTTTGAAATTTGACTTCGATTTGACGTGTGAAGATTGCACTGCGAAAACAACCGTTGCAAGGTGGTTGAAAGACGCCAGTAAACAATTCAAATTAATGTCAGATAGACTTCAAAAAGTGAAAAAAAAATCGCGTTTTGGTGAATGCCTCATGTATTCTATCGAAGAAAGTATAGTAATGAGAGTTAATCAGAAAATACCAAATCCAATAGACAGTGCAATATTCCAAAGAATTTTCGTGCAATATTCTAATGAATTATATCCGGATATGAAGATGATCTGATAATTTTGCATTCAAGTGTGTTTTCTTATACGAATTGCATTCGGTTATTTTCATATTTCGTAATAGAGCCCCTCCTCCATCGGACTCCGGCTCTTTCGCCAAAATATGAAAAGAAACTAGCCATAATTATTTAGATAAGCTAACTTGCGAAATTATTGGTAATTTTCATGCACTTATTCAAAATTCTTGACCAAGGTATTATTTTTTTTATGAAAAATATGGGTATTGCATATTGCTTCACAACTCCATATTTGGGAAGTCTGGGATGGTTGAATATGGAAGAAAGACGCTTAGTGCATGCTTGCATTCTTTGCACAAAATCAGGATTTCGAGAACTTCACAATATTTTTACAATAAAATCAGATCCAGAACTTCTCCACAGCTCTCTATAAAGGATCTTCCAGTTTCCATTTGACTAGGTTATACAACTTGCTTCCAGAGCAAATGAAAAGTGGATCTATTCTTGTCCTTAAACGGAGGCTGAAAAATTGTTTGATATCAGGTAGAGTTTCCTTTCCTTGATATAGATCTCTGTCAATCTCTATTTATAATTGATCTATCACAATATTTCTAATATAGGATTATAGTTCATTAATTTTTATATCTCTTATATTTTTTTTATATATTCTCTTTCTGTTATATGAACAGAATCATATTTTCGATTATTATGCAGATATCAAACATTACATTACTATTTATATTTATATTCGGACTCATTCATATTGACTTAAATGCATATGAATGAGTCTTCTACTAGTTGAGTGGAAGAGCAAATTCCTGTCTCCACAATTTGATTTCTGCCATTTGACAGGCATTTATCAAGTATTGAACATGGTCAATGTATATATCAATGGGCTTATATCACGAAATATTTTCATTTCATAATTCGATAGAACTCACCCAAACTAGCTCACCACCGCAAACCGTTTCTTGCTGTGAGCCCCCTACGTTTTATTAAAAATTATTGAAATCCCCGATTTTTCATACCTCTGAAAACGAGGCGATGATGTGACGTCAAAACCCTAATACTGGAACAAGACTATTCCAGACAGAGGTGAATGATACATGATTTCTGACAGAGTGAATTAGCGCGAGATATCAGTTGCCTCAGTCTCCGTCGGGCGTTTGGTATTTTTTTAACTATGGCGAGATGAGGTTTCTACGTCATGAGAGGGTCCGTTTTCAGAAGGTACTATTATTTATGTCCGAAAATAAAACATTCCAGTTAATTTTTCGATCGAATTATATCGTCAATCATTATTCATGTATAAAAGGATCATTATAAACATGGTTTGAGTTAAAAGTTCTACTGAGGTGTACACGCCCATTGATTTATTGTCTGTCCAATAAAATCATTTATTATCATTATTATTATCATTATTGAGGAACTATATATCTCAGATCGGAATGTCCTGATTGGCCCCAAAATGTAACTGCGTTTGAATGTTTCACTTTTAGGGCAGCCTGAAAGAAAATATATTCAATTGATGAAAATTCAATGAAGGCGTTCGCTCAAAAATTGTGAACATTTCATTCATAACAGAAGCCGAGTTATTGGCATAAATACCTTGAATACCAAACGTGCGAGAATGTGGCCTGATCAAAGCAAAGCAACTTAGTTGTCAAAACCCCCAGGAATAACATTTTAGTCTCTCATTCGAGCGAAATTGCGGCCCTTTGAAGAAAATAATTAGTCGCTCACTTCCCATCCAACTTCCACAACAATCATTAGCAATTCATATGCGGCACAAAGAGCAAAATATGCATCTGGCAAGAATGATTCCGACGGACTTTCGCTTTTTGCGCACAAAAGCTCATACATTTTCAAAGTGAGTCGTTAACAAGAACGCTCCAACACTCAGCTTTTCTAGTTCGCATCGTCGACACTTTTTCTAATGGAACAATTTTCCGCCTTGGGTCAATTTGGTTGACCTCGGGCGGATTCGGGTTTTCCTTAGGTTTCCTTCATTATTGGCGGGATAACGAGTCGGTTTTCTCGACACGAGCAGGGCTTTTCAGAGACAATAGACTTATTGAGGAAGTTTGAAGTTTGTTGTGTCCGGGGCTCAATCAAACATCGAACTAGATCGATGAGGTTTAGTTTTTGTGCACACGACAACCGCAATTTGAATCAGGTTATTGTCTACCAAAACAACATATAATGATGCTGGAATACTGAAATACATGAGTTGGCAGACCTCAATGATGATCAACTACAGAGCGCCGTGAATTTCTGAAAATCTATCAACAGCAGGATGTAGAAATCATCAAAATAGACAAAACCACCAAAAATTACCCCTATAAACGTTGCAAAATAACAGATTTCGAAAACTCACTGAGAGAATTGGTTCCCTTAGATGAATTTTCATAATATGGCCAATCGAAGTCGTTTTTATCTATACTATATATTATAAAGAGGAAAGATTTGAGTGTTTGTTTGTTCGTTTGTATGTATTGAATATAGGCTCCGAAACTACTGGATCGATTTGACTGAAAATCGGTGGGGAGGTAGCTTAGAACCAGGAGGAGGTTATTGGATACTTTAAATCTCAGTACCATTAGGGAATTCAAGATGGCGGATCTAATATATCGGACGAGTTCAAAGTTGGTACCTGGGGGTTTCCGGGGTCAGAGATCATGATTCTTTCGTCAGAATTATTATTATTGAAAAATTATCTGAACTTATTTTGGGTGAGAGTGAGATAAATCATCAAGAAACGATCAAGACCTACATATGACAAAGATGGTACCTATAAAAAAATGTTTGAACTAGTTTTGGGTGAGAGTGAGATAAATCATCAAGACCTACATATGACAAAGATGGTACCTATATGATAAAAGTGGTTGTGGAAGAGACGATCATATTTCCTAAATTGAAATTCACTTGTTCGAGCATAACAAAACATCGTTTAAATACGGAATACATATTTTTGGAGCTTCATTGTTCCTCAAAAACGATATTTCCCAACCATATTAATTATGTCTCTCATCGAATCCGGATGAAAACTTCTCTGGGACAAAAAAGTATTTAGAAAAACGAATTGTTTTCACGTTCAGAATGTTTACTTTTCACGTTCATCAGAAAGCATTTCGTAATTAAAATATTTCAATTACCTAGCAGCTATTACAGTTCTTTGAAATGAAATTTGTTTAGCTAGAGTTTCCTCGGTGTACTTGACTGGAAAAATGTCTTCTGACTAGTTTTTGTTGACACCCTGATGACAACCAACCCTGCCTATAATTCTATAATATCAAATAATCTGAGGGTGAATGTCTACAGAACTTATTAGTTCAGCTGTACCACACGATCATCTTCTAACCGATAGGACCATATAGTGTCTAAAACATGTACATACCTTTAGTAACTGCGGATTCAATTCTAACTCTAGGAGCTAAAGTTCAACTTTGGCTCCTATGAACTAAAAGTTTTGCCTAGTAACATACCTATGTTTGTGTCAGTAATAGAAACGTCAATTCAAGAGCTAATTTAGGTATTTATATGTACGACTTTTCTGTCGGTTGCAGAAAAAATATATTATTGCGAATATAGGCTGCTCAATTTACCGTTTAACACGTGTGTTCCTTCACCATGACAGCTTAAAACGCAACTAAGTCGATTCATCATATTTCTCGCAGAAAAAGCATTGCCTTCCATGCCACCCGGAAAAGTCAAAGCCGTATTTCTCGAAGGCTAAACCTACCCCTCCGGCAATCGCTTTACAGTGTAAACAAATCGCGTGCCTATGTACCAAGATTATCATCACGTATTCCATCTTCCTCTTATCCTGCTTTTAACAAATGAATATTTTATTTTCCGCCGCGTATGCGGAAAGCCAGTCATAAATGGAGGATAAACATGTGACTGGTTGTTTGTTCGATGAAAAAGAGTCGTCAGCTGGCGGTTTTATCGTCGAGGGGGTGGGTTATCTTGCCAGAATACAGGGGGGCCAGGGGGTTATCGTTGATTATCGTGGGGTATCGACAGGCGAGGATGAAGCATGGTTCAATAAACTACCGCGTAACAGGAATCTGATTCCAGATATGAGCACATTTCGCATGGAAAAGTTTCGGATATACATGTATTCTGCCTCTTCGAAGCGAAAAATTAAAATATGTTATGGAGGTTGCTTGGAATTCAAGCACCAAAATTTCTGAGGCTGGTACCATAAAATGGTATGGCTACTTGTCCCAGAGTCAGTTTTGACAGATGTCTTGTGAAATTAGTTCATGGAGTACCTCTTCCCTGAACTTTCGATCTACTACATATTTTGTGAACCATTCATTTCTCTCAATAGAAGTTTGATACCTACAATAAACTCATTCTATTTTTGAGCACAATCAACGCTTTTATATAGTAATCAGAATTATCTCTCCTGAAATGGCAACTGCATGAATGCCTTGTTGAAAGAGTTTTTTTGGAAAAGCGGGACCAAGTGATGTTTCATTATTATTATAATAATAATAATAATAATAAGAAGAAGAAGAAGAATAATAATAATATGTCTTTATTCATATTGCCCAAATTACAAAATAATGAAAACATCGATGGTACACGGAATTCAGTCACTCCTATCCGAAGATAATAGTGACTCCTCTTCTATTCAACCCCATTCGACAAGCACCATAACAAAAGTACAAAGTACAAACTCATCAACTAACATCAAAATTGTACCCTTACATCAGCCAACTTGACCACTGATTTTTTAAAACGACATTATCGTGTACTCTATACTAAAATACTACCAGCGAATTAATTTTGAATTTTGTCATTCATGCTAAGACGATGAAAACAATAAATTAGAATATGTCCATTTCGAAGCACACAATTCCTGCGCCATTTGAAATTTTGTCAATTCATTGGTGTGACAGGTGCGACGTCTTAGTCCCAACACGCCTATCGTCCTTGAACTGACCAATCACACTGCAATACTGCAGAATGACGAGGTATCAGAGAGAGATAGCTACAGGTTGGGACTAATACGTCACTGCTCCACCATCATATTTGGCTGTTTGAAATATCGAATGAAACATGCTGATTTCAAAACGATATAGATTCGATTCCCTTCAACTTCAACTCATAATATTGATTGTACATCAAACGTAACTCATGATTCGTCGATTAAAAGAGGTTTGCACGTATTTCTTCTCTCAGTGGTCTTCCCCATTACAGCGATTTGGGATATCAAGAATTCATCAGAAGAGTCAAGAAATGATCATGCTCTAGCTGAAAAGATAATTAGACACAAATAAAGAAAATTCAATTTTTTTTTCTTTTATGATTAATGATTTTTGTTAGAGAAACAGCAGAATGTCATATTATCAAACTTTGTTTTCAAGGTAGTCACTAACAGGATATTTCATTCTGTATGTAGGATAAAATGTATGGTTGATTCAATTAATCTGTTCTCTCCGTGTAGCAGCATTAACACAAATTTAGTTTAAAAACCGATTTTTGATAAATGAAAAAAAAGTGTGTACGTGTTGAATTATTGTTACATATAAAATCAGTTTTTCTATAATCCCAACTGCGTATTTCACGATGTGCTTGAAGATGAAGCCTGGAATTCTCAAACATCCACACATTATTAGATAAATTCCTCTGGCTGACAGACCGTAAAGAAGCCTCTGTGGGATTAAGAACCGCCCACTAAATCAACGTTTCGTTTAAAATAAACAACTTGTTAATTCTATTACAACTTTCGTGACACCAACTGCTTTCATCTCGCTTACCAGAAATAGCTGATAAATTTCTATAATATGATTTACTTTCATGTGACAACGCTGTAATCTGATGTTTTAACAGCCCACAAATCAGTAAAAGCTTGCCTGTGTGTGGCGCCTTGGAATGATACCTACTTACACTACATTAAATTAATTACCTGGGCAATATCAATCGATAATTGCACTTCCGCAAATTCAGTTTGTTCTATTGAAGAGTTCCATCATAACAGATGCAGATAAATCATCATGTTTCTCCGACTACCTGAAGTTAATTGACCATATTCCATTCGAAATGCATGCTTGTTTTATTGGCACCAACTACTGTCATATTCTGTGTCATTTGTCATATGTTTCTTCGTTTGTCAATGTCAATTAAAATTAGTTGGAAAATCGTTCCTAGAAGATTTTTGAGTGATTAACAATCCACCAGTTTTTGAAATAATGAGTAGAACTTGAATAATTTGGCAAAAAATGCTAAAGACACATTATAATAGTAAATATCTATACCTCTAGAAAACGAGTAAAATGACTCGAAAAATTTTAATCGTATTTTTGAATAACGAGCTTTTATTCACCTCGGAAATTGGAAAGATGGAAAGATTATTTGGCGCACACGAGCTGGATATTTTCTTCCCTATAATTCTAAACTGTCAGCAGATATTTTTTGAAACATATCACTGAGTATCAATGAGATTTTCTGTGATTTCAGTCTGGGTGTTTCAATGCAGTGAAATATTGGAGAAGAAGAAGAGATTTCAAAAAATCTAAAGACATAAACATTACTACATAAGGTATTGAGGAGAAAGAGTAAAAAACTATAAATATACAGAAAGAGAGGAGAGAGAAATATTTGTTCCAGAGGTAAATCAACTCAGAAACTGCTATTTTCTGCTTATGAAAACGTATATTGTCGACAAGTGGGGAAAGTACTTTTCCCCACATGTTGCACACTATACTTCTTCTACAACTGCACTTCTTCAAAGAATCCACGTAATGGAACTCATTGGTATATATTTTATAATGTGGCACTATGTCACACTGAATATGTTGACCAAAGAGTAGACGCCTTTCCTAGTTCCTCAAAGTATTTCAGAAATGAATACTTTTTTTTACACTATTTTTTTTAGATTCCATGAATTTTTCGTATATGCCAATTCATAATTTTTTCTTGAAATTCGCGGAAACAAATCCAGCTTTCGCAGCTTTTTCCATTATCTCTGTCTCTGGCGATGTATTTATCAAAATCATCACATCTCGGTATATACATACTATCATTTATTATGAATTGTTGGAATAATATTTGATGGAAACTGCGATTTCTATCAAAAGCACTAATGAGAACTACCCTGAAGAATTAAAAAAAACTTCTTCTGACAGTTGTGACAACTATTCAAAGCTGAGCACCAGCCAATTAAGTTTTGGTCGATTTTCGTTGATTCTCAATGGAAATATGTATGTGGTGTTGGCAAAGTGCCGAGAGAAAAAATATTTGTCACAGTATGAGCAATACATGGTTTCGAAACTAAGTAAGCAATGAGAAATGCGCTACTTATATACCTATATAAGGCTCATAGATCAAGAATATTGTAAACAGAATTCTCGAATTCTAAAAATCGGAAGTGAAGTATGGAGTCTAATAGGTAGGCATTCAATGCATAAACACGAAGAACTTTCAATGACCACATTCAAAAACATTGGCTGGATAATTAAATACTGGAAAAAATATTCAAAATACGATAACTATATTCTAGACAAAAACCATTGTTTTCATGTCGCATCCAGAATTTATAATGTAAACCCAATAATTCCTCTTTGTTTCTACGTCCATAATAATTCCCACTCATCATTTTTTCTTGACGAACTGAAACATTCCCTTTATTTGAAAAGATACGCATCTTTCCATGAATGAAGAGTTTCAATGGAGATCATTTCTGAATATAGGTTATAATCACTATCAAAAAGGTTCAGAATTGAGTCCTGTCACATCATTATTTGGACTTTCTCTCAATTATTTTGCGACGCCAAATTGAATAACCAGAACTTCGCTGAATCATGAAGGTGAAATAATAAACCCCAATGGCAAGAAAATAAAAATAAAATGTTCACACTGAACCAAAAAAAGTATTGTGAGCCAAGACATCATTTGTGTGATTGTGAGACAGGACATTTTCAAGTATTCTCATCGCTTGTTATCACTAGAGAGGCAAAATGTCCCTTTGAACTCAATATTTCCGAAACAACCAGAGACTTTCTTCTTTCGCTTTCACAAAATAAATCTTCCCTCATGAGAAACCTCCCCCAATTACACCTATACCTTCGAATCTCAAATCAACTTTATTAGCACCATTAATTCCTACAGCGTCGGCAAAATTCGAGAAGCCAAACTGATTACAATCTTCGCCGTCTCGTCAAGCGCGAACTCTCTTTCATTCTATATTCTCGTTCACACATAGAGAATTATCTAGATATTAGATCAAAGTACCTCGTCGTTGAGATGATCCAGCGGCAGTGTATCACTGATTGGAGAGCTCGATCAGCGGCATATTATAGTATATTGTTAGACCCCGGTAGTGGTATGACATTCTATATAGTAGATGCAGTTAAGGCATCAATGGGTTCTTAGCCTATTAATTGTTGATTTCTACCCAATTGACGTGGCACCAAATCACTATTTAAGGATGTCAAAATATTATTCTGTCATTGAAACGTCATAAAAAAAGTTCCGATTCCATACGCTGGTGGGTACCATATACGTACCCACGAGAAAAAAAATTTCCACTGAAAAACATACATTGCTATGGTAATTTGTCAGGAAATCCCAATTTAACTCTATAAAAATCACTGGTGTGGAATTTTCCGCATTCATTCACTTGAAAATATCTCTGAAACATTGAGTTTGTCATGAAAATTGATCCACAGACACTGAGATCAGTCTCTCAATATATCTCGTTGAAAAAATAGAGATTTTCTCTCGATTGAGAGGATAATTCGATAAGTTGAATTGTTTGGCAGTGCATCCAGAACTGTGGCAAGTTTGGAGTGAATAAGCATCCAAACAGTTGAAGAGCCTCAATTAGGAGAGCTTTCAAGATGAAGTGCTACTTAGTAGAGAAGCCCATGGAGAGCTGGGAAACTTTTGAACAAGTGTACCAATTATTCAGATCCATGTATTTAGGGATATTAAATTAGACAAAAATTCAATGAAATGGTCAAGAGCTTGAACAGGAGGAGCATGATGGTAAATAGCTGGAATTCGAAGAACGTTCAATACGCAATAGAAAGTTGAATATTTGAGAAAGTGGGAAGCTCGAATCAATATCAAATAAGAATATGAAAACGTCTCATTATGGAACATTCAGATTTCTGATTCGATCAAAAATCTTGGATATGCCAGAAATCGCTTTACCAAAACTTGTTCGTGTATACAGGGTGTCCGGAGATAAAACTCATGGGGGTTATAGTCTCTTTCAATATGATTGCAAAATGCCATGTACAAATGTCCAAAACCGCTTCGTTACTGACATACAGGGGTATTTATGGATGTTGACATAAAATTCAATCAGTCATATTAAATACAGGGATTACCCGATTGGGTTCAAATTTGGTACATGAATTGAACTCAAAGGTTTCAACAAGAACCCCTCTGAACGAAACCAATAACAGGACCGGATATCATTTTTTACCTATGTTGAGTTATTGTGAGAATAACTCATCTTGTATAATGATCATGCAATGCAATGCTGGAAATATTTTAAATGGAGAGAGTGTAGTCTGAAATATGAGCATGCATATCTTCATGAATTTCTCCCGAATGATTCTCAATATACAGATAGTGTAAGCTTGTCGTGACATACCCTGTATAAAATCAGACATAATAATCGTTAAAGTAAAACTAGGAAACTCCATGGCCCACTAGCAAAAATTCATCATAGTCTGATGTTTAAGTGCTTTTTGGGATTTCTGGAAATCCTATGTATAGATTTTTATGCGTCGTTTTGAATGGAATGAAATAACGAATTCAACCTTAAATTCAACTAAATAATAAAAAACATATATCTCCAAAATCATAACCCTTAAAGAAATCGAGTACGCCACTGAATTCTCCGCAGAATTCTCTGATTGACGTAGTAATCGTAGTAACTCATACCACAACCTTATTTCTAATAACTCCGCAGAGAAGCCTGGCAGTCTAACCCGAAATGTATAATCAAATCTGAAACACCCTGTATGTCTCCTTGTGCATTTCACACTCTTCGAGAAATTTGCTAGATTTTTCCACTACTTCTGACTGTTTCTATCAAATCACTAGAGATTTTCGTGAAAATTATTTTTTCAGCCTGTGTTTGATTTTTTCAAATCGTTAGACTTTCGAAAATAATAGTACCAGTATATCCGTGTTCAATTCTTCATCTTATATCTTGTATACTTCATATCTGTTCCCCCTGTATAATTTCATTATCGTCATTAGTCATAGATAAATCATTTGTTCGGAAATTAATCTGTTAGCAGGATGATTCAACCTATTAGTCATTCATTCGAGACCAGGTGGTGAATCAAGACAGTCTTATATTAGATGTCATCACGTACGGTCGACTTTCCTGATCGCAATTGAAAAATATGCGAAAGGAATTATTTATCGTTCCAAACGGAGTGTTCACTTGAAAATTAGTGCAAGTATTGTGTTTTTGTGGTCCTCATACAATTCACTGAGTATTTTATCGCAATCGTGTGCTGTTCTGGTGTTTCGTGTCACTTCGTGTTGTTTCATCAAAGCTTCGCATTTTTCACCCTGGTGAGTAGAGAGAAATTCTCTCAAGTTTTCCTCATATTTCCCTCTTTCCTCCTTACTCTCAACTTCATTACTTATATGTTTTGAAAATCACAAAGATACCGCTTGTTGAATATTTTCCGATGAAGGAATACTTTCTTCTGATCTTCGTGCTTTCCGTTCAGAACTATATTTTTTCAGAAGATGATAATGCGAAAAGAGCAAACCAGAAGGAAATAAGACTATTCGAAATTTTTATGGAAAAATACATTTTGCCTATACAGGGTGTTTCAGATTCAAATTTACATACTATACCTGCAGATATAGGAAACTTTGGTGGTTCCAATCACCCCCTATCGATGTGTCTACCATCTTTTATAACTGCGATACAGAACGTAATATTGAATTCGGCAAAATCTATATAATCGATATTTAAATTATATTATTCATCAAAACTAAATAGGAATCAAATTTTGAATCCAGAACCGTCTTCAGGAAAAACAGAAAACTTCTTCTTTTTCATGAACAACACTCTGTATATCGGAATTTTGCAGATATGTTTTGATATTTGCAAAGAGCGGGAAAACTAATGAATTGGCATACCTCTCAATAGTGCGCTTCCAATTTGACATTTTTTTTTAATATATTCCGATGAAGATATATTTTCTTCTGATTTTCGTACTTTATCAGAAGATGATACGAAAAGAGCAAACCAGAAAAAAATACGACAATTCGATATTATTTCATGGAAACATATTTTTTGCTATACAAGGGGTTTCAGATTCAAATGTACAAACATCGATGTGTCTACTGTGATACAGAACGTAATCTTGATTTTGGCAATATCTTTATCGGGTCGAACGGTCGAATTTTGTGATCGCAATTGAAAAATATTCGAAAGAGTCGAAAGGAATTATTTATCGTTCCAAACGGAGTGTTCACTTGAACATGAGTGCAAGTATTGTGTTTTTGTGTTCCTCATTTAATTCAGTGATTATACATTATCGCCATCGTGTGCTGTTCTGGTGTTTCGTGTTGTTTCATCAAATCCTCACATTATTTACGCTGGTGAGTGGAGAAACATTCTCTCAAATTTTCCTCATATTTTCATGTTTATATTCAACTTGATTACCTTATATGTTTTCAAAATCACAAAGGTACCGTTTGTTGAATATTTTCCGATTAAGGAATATACTTTCTTCTGAAATTCGTACTTTCCGTTCACAACGGTATTTTTTCAGAAGAAAATAATGCGAAAAGAGCAAACCAGAAGAAAATAAGACGATTCGAGATTATTCCATGAAAACATATTTTTTGTCCATACAGGGTATTTCAGATTTAAATATACATACATCGATGTGTCTACTATCTTTTATAACAGAACGTGCCTAATCTTGATATTGGCAAATTCTTTATCTGGTCAGCTCATAGCTTCTGAACCATGGTGTATAATCGATTCATACTCGATAGGTATATTCAACGACTTTTCAACAGGGTGCATCCAATTAGCCTTTTTTTTCCATCATCATTTTTCGAAATAGAATTTTTGTTGAACTCCTAATTCAAAGTCCAATTTTATCATGGAAAAATGATCATTTCCAAAGTTCGACTACATTAGAGTCAAATTGAGTGAACTATCGATAGTTTTCCTTCCATAGAATAATTGTTAATTAGTTATTTATTATACAAGGGAAAAAAGTAGTAGATTTTAGCTCCAGGTTGTGTTGAGACAAAAAACCGTGAGCTAAAATCTAATATTTTTCCCGTGTATAATACACTATTTTTTTCTGTGACAGAAGAAAGAACGAATCAATATTGAGAAGATATTACATTATTTTTAATTCTGAAAATTATCGACGTAAAATTTCAAGATTTTAACAGTAGGGACACCTGCGTTGTAGGCATCTTTATCATTCTTTCGAAGTAATCAAATATCTGATGTCACTTCTGTCAGTCTGATTCTGTGATTTGATCCTTAAAAATTGCGAATTTTGAGGTTGTTCAGTAATATACGTAACCGCGAAGTCGAATGGAAGATAAAAGGACTTGCAGTTCTTTCTCGGAGACGGTATTATTGATTCATTTTACGGAATTATAGCACATCAAAAGCCATCAACAGTGTATATATATGTGATATATATCCGGGAAAAAAATGCTCTTTTTTTCCCACGGGAAAAAAGTAATTTATGAAAAGTGACATTTTATAACCTGCCAACAGAGATGAAATGCCAAACTTTTTCCCGTCACAGAAAAATAGATATTTTCAAGTGCTTGTTACATCTTCGAGTACTTGTTACGTTTTCAGTATTTCAAAAAATAATGATAGTTTCAAAGTTATATACATGAAATTCTCTTTTTTTAATCTTACTTTCATGGTCAATATCTTCGAAACGAAGCGCTATATCCTTTTTTTTTATATGAAGTATCAACATTATTTTGGCTCACTCTACCAGTCCTATCATTTACAATTTTACCTTTCCGGACATCCTATAAAGCAGTTTCTCCTTTAAACCATTTTTCACTCATTTGGGATTGAATCAGAGTTGCCAATAACATTTAGATAGCTGTGGACACAACAGAAATGCCATGGAATCAACAGACATTTTTTGACATCTCTGTCGGTCTTTGAATTGAAATGGGTTATTCAGCAGTGGGAAAATACTAAATTGTATACTTGTTATATCATGAAAATATTGCGGAAACTTCGGTAATGCAGCAAGAATTTAGTCTAAATCAAATTTCTTTTCCAGATTGACAAGCAAACATACAGAAAGCAAAGTGTTTGATACTTGCCACTTAGTCGGAAAAAACCATCCAGTCAAGACGGACCGAACAGAAAATCCGCAGAGAGAACTGACCAGAGTATACTTTTCAGAATTCTGATCCTTATATTCGTACGGAAGGCGATATATTGAATTCCTTTCCAGATTCTCAAGCAAACAGATAGACAGATATTCACCTTTATGTCTCTATGGAAACACGACAGGTACCCTTACGAGGGGAGAGTATCAACTCGGCGTTTATAAACCCTCTCTGCAAAGGAGGTCGGCGCATGGTGGGTTAGGTATATACAGTGTTTTTCATTGCAGAGAAAATCGTTGTTTATCTGCCTACCTCGTCTGCATTGAGAGAGTTGATGAATTGATGATCAATCATAAAAATATATCGCATTTCAGCTACGAATGTTGAAAACAATATTCAGACTTTATAGATTTATATTGTATCTACGTCTCACGATTCAAATTTCAAATTGATGCTCAGTTTTAGATCCGAGCAGCACATTGTTTGGCATTCATGGTCCTTTTTGTAACCCACGAAATTCAAAATGTAGCAGATGTCTACTGGGAAGACCATTAATCGGAAGGAGAGCGAATATGAAGCAATTCAGTTACGGTTGTTGGAAATATTATTCAGGTATGTTTCAGATTCAACATCAGTTTTAATTCTCATGAACTTTCTGATATGTGTTATTTAGTTGCAGATCGGGATAGCAAAGTGTTTGATACTCGTCAATAAATTGGAGAAAACAATCCAGTCAAGACGGACTGAACAGAAAATCCGCAAAGAGAACTGATCAGAGTATACTTTTCAGAACTCTGATCCTTATATTCGTACGGAAGGCGATATATTGAATTCCTTCCCAAATTCTCAAGCAAACAGATAGACAGATATTCACCTTTATGTCTCTATGGAAACACGACAGGTACCCTTACGAGGGGAGAGTATCAACTCGGCGTTTATAAACCCTCTCTGCAAAGGAGGTCGGCGCATGGTGGGTTAGGTATATACAGTGTTTTTCATTGCAGAGAAAATCGTTGTTTATCTGCCTACCTCGTCTGCTTTGGGAAAGTTGATGAATTGATGAATAATCATAGAAATATATCGCATTTCAGTTACGAGATTTGAAGAAAATATTCAGACTTCATTAACTTATATTCTATGTACGTCTCACGATTCAAATTTCAAATTGATGCTTACTTTTAGATCGGAGTAGCACAAAGTGTGGCATTCATGGTCCTAATAAGATGCCTAATGAGAGAATCTATCACTATTCGAAAAGAAAGCGAATATGTAGCATCCATATTCCACCGCTCATGAAAATCAGTTTTAATTGCCATGAACATTCTGATATGTTACGTTTAGTTGCAGATCCGAGAAGCGAAGTGTTTGATACTTGTCAAAAATTCGGAGAAAAAAGTATACTTTTCAGAATTCAGATCCTCATATTCGTACGGAAGGCAATATATTGATTTCCTTTCCAGATACATTCTCAAGCAAACAGATAGACAGATATTCAACTTTATGTCTCTATGGAAACACGGCAGGTACCCTTACGAGGAGAGAGTATCAACTCGGCGTTTATAAAACCTCTTTGCAGAGGAGGTAGACGCATGGTGGGTTGAGTATCATACATTCCATACCAAAACCAGGAGATATTTTATATGACCACAACATGCTTATAGCTGCAGCCCCAGGAAGCCCTTTCTGAGCCAATATGAAGAAAGAAACATTTCAACTCACAGAAGTTTCAACTCACAAAAATTTCAATTTTGTCATGTGTAGAATAATGTTTGCAAATTTGGAATTATCCTTCAAAACAGCTCCTGAGGTTACCGTGGATTTATAGTAGTTATCATCAATGGCCCAACCTCAGCAAGATTACTTCTAGCATCTTGAAGGATTTTTTATAGCACCACAAATATATTGGAAACCTGCAAAACTCTCACAGGTACCTTCTTCATGAATGGTGCTCCACTGCAACAATAATAGCAAATTGTCTTGATCCTATATGTGTGTGATCTGTAACCACATTAAGTGCACTCATTTTTATAAGGACAATATACAATATACTTACCTACATCAAGTTAGGGTAGGTGGTATCCTAGATTTGGTGTTTATTTATATCTTGTGAAATTAGTTTTTTTCTCATCATTTTGATGGAATCTGAGTAATCTGGAGTTCCATAACATAAAACTTTGTTCAGATGACCTAGATGATTTTTGTGAGTGATTATAGGTAGACAATTATTTATTGGTATCATTTTGTTGTACTGAATTCATCTGAATAAAAATATCTATCTACAGTGTGTCCACCTTAAGGACTTTCCACCCCTGTGAAATTGTTATTATCTGACCGATTTCAAAAAACTTTTTTCTGTTGGATAGGTATTCGAAATGTCCATCCAACAAGAGAGGAATTTTACTCATGAACTGTAACCGTGGCCAACTGCGACCAACTTTATTGACCCATATTTGGGAAAGTACTATTAGGGATTTTTTTTCAAAAAAATCAATGATGGATTCTGAATCACAATCACTTGAAAAACACCTTTACTGATTTTCATCATCATAAAACACATGGTGTCCGAAAAAACGAATTATGTTTTTTTTTTAATAGGTGATCAGAAAATGTAGTATTGTGGTATTTTTGAGAAGAATTGATGACACATTATTATTGAGGATGATTTTCATCATTCAAAAATACGATGTGTATGAGAAAACAATTGAAAAGAAAAAGTAGGCAATATTTTTTCATCAATTCAAAAAAATTAATGATTAGATTTTTCGAACACCCTGTGTTTGATGATGATGAAAATCGGTACAGGTATGTTCCAAGTGATCCTGATTCATCTTTTTATTTCGAGTGAAGAATTATCAGGATGAAAAATGTTGCTTACCTATCCTTTTTAATTTTTTTCTCAGACACATTGTATATTCTAATGACGAAAATTGATACAGGTATATTTGAAGTAATCCCCAATGATAATTTGTGATTATTTCTTTCTAGAAAAACCACAGAACTACATTTGCTGATCACCTATTTGAAGAAAATGATGATTCGTTTTTTCGGACACTCTGTGTTTCATGATGATGGAAATCGGTACAGGTATTATATTTCAAGTGGTACTGATTCAGAATCCATCATCAAGTTTCATGGAAAAAAATCCCTGATAGTACTTTCTGGAATATGGGTCATTGAAATTTGTCGCAGTTGGCCACGATAACAGTCCAAGAATTAGATCACTCTCTCGTTGGATGGGCATTTCAAATACCTATCCAACAAAAAAAGTTTTTTTGAAATTGGTCGGATATTAACGATTTTACAGGGGTGGTAAGTCCTTAAGGTGGACACACTGTATATATGTTATGTTCTGGAACTGAATTGATTGATTAATAACTCTTGAAAATGAATGTAGACACTGACAAAACATGTTTTTACTGTATAAGTACAATGCATTATAATGAATTAATGACCTCAAATTATGAATCTATATTCCCAAGATACAATTCGAAATACAAAGGATATGTTCAGCTACCTGAATAATGATCGATATCTCCTTAAACTTGAATTCAATTTCAAGGAATGACCAGAAACAAGGGACAACTGATTATATATTATGAATCTGGGTTTTGGTTAAACATTTTGTAGCTTTACGCACTCATTTGCAAGAAATCCTGGAATAAGAATGACAACTCTTCTTCCTTGCTGAAAATTTAAAAAGATGTTAGTATGGTCCTAAATAAACATTTATAAACCTAGATATTTGATCTGTTGGTTGTACAGAATTGTTTGAATCAAGGTAAAATGCTTCTATTCTGCTAATGTATAGCTGTATTTCAACTTAATAGTTTTGGAAGTACATGCAATCTGAATTGGCTATAATTTCTAGAAATAATACTACAATGATAGGAATCTAAGCAGGATATCATGAATATTATCTAAATATGATTCAGAGAAGGCAAGCATGTCATATAGAACCATAAAATACTGACCTGCACATTTCAATGTAATCTTTCTTGCCCACCCTTGTGTATTGCAATTCAAATGTCCATTATCACAATAGGTATTTGAAAGAGAAAGGAACATACTCATTTTTCCTAGTCCTAGTTCCTGGAGATTTCATCAGAAACTTACCATGCAAAATATGAACTGTTGATCATTTCAATCATATTCTTTCGGACGGGCACTACAAATAGTTAATAATCAGTAATGATATTATGTATATCTATGAATCACAACTTTACCTTGTTTTCATTAATTGGGGCAATGAAAGTGGAACAAGGTAAAGGATATAGAAAGTTTTTCTAACTCTTTGTAGTAGGTACATATTCATACATCCAGTTTTCAAATTCACATTCGATGCTCCACGATTATCCATTTTTCCATCCAACTGAACTGATTTTTCATTTTCAGAAAATACTTCTTGAGTTTACTAGTGCAACCATCAACAGAACACAGTTGTTTTTTTGGCTTTTGAGTGATATGTTGATTCATGATTTATTAAATAATGTAGAATTGTGTTGGTAATCAATATGAAGTTCTTGTCCTGTACTCAAGAAAATCATGAATAGAAAATCAAAGTAATTTGTAGAATGAATTACATAAAATATCAAATGAATGAACAGGATAACAAACAATAACAAAAATGACCTTGAATGCCCTGATAAACTGGTTCAAATGTGCCCACCAGATGACGTATCGGAATCATCACCTTGCCAATTTGCTAGATTATTTGATTTTTTCCTCACCTCGGTTCTTAAAGTTTATTCAGCAATGCACAGAGGTCACGATCATATTTTCGACTAAAAAACTGACAAAGAGTGTTGCCAATCAGTTAAATTCACTGAATTTTTGTTGTCGCACATAATGTAATGTGTGAACCACATAGGATTTTATGTTTCTACTATTAAATTTGAGAAAGTGATTTTTCCCAACAAATGCTCCATACTTGTTTCTATTCGCCCCCAAGTTTCAATTCACCCCGATTCACTGTATCTGTCGAGAAGGTGGAAAGCATGAATATGGAAAACTCGAGTTAGGTAGCATGTAAATGCCTGAAAAGTTATTTTCGTAACTATATTATTCACAACGACAATACTAGTAATTGAATTGTACAAAGCGCAATTTTCTCGAACAGCTTCGAACTAACAAGGCCTGCAGAAATCAGATGCATGTTACTGTGAAAAGACATGAAAATATCCACAATCTCGCTAAACACAGATGGTGTACACTCAAAAAGAAAATAGTTGGCATGTTACCAGACTATTTGGCACGCTTCGCTGAAGATATTCTTCTGAGAGGAAAACGTGAATGAGTTATACGAACGTAAAAATATGGCTTTAATATAGATAGAGAAATTTAGTACTTCCTTTGGTGAAATTGGGGTGAACGGGCTGAGATATTAGTTTTTTGATTTATTTTGCAATGGAGTGCGGTATTATATGAATGTTTGTGAATTATTGAGTGGGAGGAAACGTTAAGTGGTAGGTGCATGTTAAATCTGGAATTTTATCCTCAATGAATGTTAATGAATGATTTAATTTCAGTTATCACGAGGAACGAGCTGTGAGGCTTATTAGAGTATTAACTTAGGCTGCATTCGATATGCGGGCAGCCAACGGCTGGACCACACGAATTCGTTCTGGCTAGTGGTTGAACTTCAAAAGCTGACTGGTCGGATAGGTCGTGTTTTGAAGTACAAATTTACCAGGGGAGATGCAGTCGAGTTAGTTCGATTGATTTTTTCATGACAGATTCAAATAGGTCGCGTGCACGGTGACCGAGCCTGGAGGTAAAACATCCAAACAGAACCTCCCTTTTCTGTGAAACATTGAAACACAACCTCACTTTTCTCTTTGGTTTACAAAGGAATCAAAGGATTGAAATAGTGTTTCACAATATTGTGGCATTCGAATCGTGTTTTTTGAGCCATCTTTTAATTCAAGCATGCCATCACATTGTGCTGTTGTACAATGCACATAAAATGCAGCGAGAGACGAGGGAATAAGAGTCCTCCAATTTGCATATTACAATGGAACAATAATGATCCTATGATCTTTTTTTTATGTCCTGATTCCCACGAAAAGGGATATCCTGTAATGTTCAGAGAACATCGTGAGAACCAAGGGAAATAAGGTAGGAAAAATATCAGATGTTTACTTATCTCTGAGTTATAGATAGTTTTATTTGAAAATTATTTGGGCCTATAGTACTTTGAAACTAATTGACGTATCATTGTCATATTCGGTTTGCAAGTGTAGATACTGTACACCCTACCAAATCAAGTGAAAAAAACGTTGGCTACCACCAGAGGCGTACGACAGGGGCAACTGACTGGATGACCGTTCCCAAATTCTACTCCAATGACAGAATTGCCATTCCATCGCAATTTTCTGATTCTCTAGTACTATCTGCGATATATCGTGATCATTGAATATGAAGCTGCACAATTATTTTGAATCTCATTGGATTGCATTCATTACGCAAATTAAACTTCAATCCATAAAGATAAATCATAATAACATATAATATTTCTAATTTCTTCAATATTATAAATAATCAAACACCTTGTAAGTCAGACACAGAAGACACATTTAATCTATAGGTAATTTGGGTTGAATCTTAATATTTCAAGGTCAGGATTCGAGAGCTGAAATATCTCCAATTAGTGATGAAACACCTTGTATATGAGGAAACATGTTCCCATACCCTAATCTCTAGCTGATCTACCATATTTTTGACTGAAGGTAGGGATATGAGATAATCGGTAGATAACCTATAGGGCATCTTAAATTTTGCCCTCGTGTGAAACATTGTCGGTCGAATTTTGCAACACCCTGTATAGTATAATGTATCAACAGTATGAAGTCAACGAATAATAATTGCATGTACCCTTTTGACATAATTCATAGTGATTTTTTACGCTCTGTATAAAACCATGCAATTATACGAACTCACGCTATCTGGAATTACATGAAAACATGATATAGAACTTTAATTGTTAGTATACCATGCATTTCAAACATTATAATATTAATTGAGATGAATCGATATACATTTCATTAAAAAAGTTTATTAATCTAGTAGATATATTACTTCAGGCACGCACCTCTAGGCTGTAACCGATTGAATTGATCTTATCAAGATGACAGCTCGACAATCGATTAAAAAATTCCAAACATAATCTCGTCATAAACTGCCATGAAGCGGAAGATAATAAAAGAAACATGCAGGAGTTTGTACATATACATGCTACCATTGCCTACAATGTGAAGATTGATCTTATAAGATGATGAATATGATAAAGTAACAGTTGACCCCAGATATTCTTACTCTGAAGATCATGTTTCGAGAAGTTATGCACATCCTCAGAACCTGCTCGAAACCAAGATGAGGTTCCCTAACAACACGAGTACATCCTATGGATATCCCAGGTACGTCCTTGATTTTCTACGATGAAGTCCCAGGTATATCCTTTGTCAGGACAAAGTATGTCATATGTCACTCTTTCATCAATTGAATTCGATTTATTGAATAAAAAATGGAAAAATAATCGAATGCACCCCAATACAAACCATATTTATTGGAAACACTATATAAACCAAACAAATATCACATGAAATGGGATTCTTCACAAAGGAATGATAATGAATAGAAGGAATATCAATCACATAAAACATGAAGATATATCACATTCGTCGAGATCATTATTCGCGATCATTATCCAGTAAGATGAAATTCAGAAAAATTAACAATTTGAAATATTTAGGTACAACACTTTCCATATAGATATATTAGTTGGTAGATACATGTTGATGAAAATGATAGTCATCATTACATGGCAACGGGTATAATCGATTTGTAGAAGTACAAGGCCCACTACAATTGTTTGATTGAGGTTATGATTCAACATTTTCTCTTTCAACTGGTTTCGCTCTTTTGTAATTGTTGCACAGAGTTGCCCTCTCAAACCTGGTACAACTGATGGATGTAACAGATAAAATGTCCACTAGACAATACCTGGTGTTGTTATAGATTTCCTGGATATGTTGATTATTGAAATAACTTGCCCAAATAGTACTACATCAGTGAATCTCCAAGCATAAACATCTCAGGTATTCGATGAACCTTCAGAAATATTATCATCCTGGTGTCATTCTCATTTTCTTTTCAATAACTCGGCTGAAAAAGTAGATGTAACCTCTCAGAAAATTCTCAAGAAATAACTTGGTTGGCTTTCAATTAAAAACTTAAAAATATATTTGCAGAATTCTGAATAAGAGCGCTTGAATAGATTAGATAATACGTGGGATTAGGTGTTACTATTCACAGAATGCGTATATTCCACATACTTTTTCAGCACATTTAGATATTTTACATAATTTGAAACGATATATTCATTTTAACGATCAGTTGAGTTCAAATTCAATTGAAATTTTGGTTCACTTTGTTGGTGACATTTTCAATCGGAAATATCGAAAACAATTTAAAACATGCATACTCATAATCATCATTGATGATCACCGAGTACTTATCATAGATACGGGTTATTTGTGTGGAACGCAATTATATCAAAATTCCATTTCATGTTGTTCCAAATTTAAGTAAATAAACAGCAATTTGTCTTGTACAAATACGAAATATTTCATGTGCAATACGAAAAATAATATATATGTGAGACTAAATGAAGCGGAAATTATATTTACCTCCCGAAAAAATTGCACATCAGGCAAACATGATATTATACTTTTCAGCATGGCATAATAATATACTTAGTTATCTACACAATATGTAGGGTATTCTGCATCACTCGTATTGTCTTCTACGCCATGTTTTGTGTTATGCGGCTGTAATGTGAACACGATTGATATATTTTCAAACTGTTGATACAGATTCCGGAAGAATTATTCATTATCAAAGTTGGCAAGAAAAATTTCATATCATCAATTATGTAAACTTTGCTATGACTGGGTACTGTACATGAATGTATAGGAAGTCGAATGATGTTATTACTTCCAATTGAAAGGAGTTTCAAAATCTCTCGATTGGTACACATCCATTTGAGTTCATATTTTCATTTTCACAATTTTTTGTTTGAATGGAAACGGTGTCATATTTTCGACTTTCAGTAGTGAATTCATGAACGACACGAAGCCTTTACTCAAGAAAATCCTATGATAATAGTTGATTTACTCTTTTTTTGTACATAAAATGAAACGAATGCTCGAATTTTCGAATAATCCTCACACATTGCAGCAGTCATTTCATGATGAAAGCACAATACACTCACTCAACTAATGATATATCATAACCTGCTTAATAAACTGGTAATGCCCTCAATTTATAATATTTCTATTCGAAATTTGAACAAAATCTTGAATATGCGGAAAAAATGACACTCGTGACAGATAATATGTCAAAGTCAAGATTATTTGTTGCGCCCAGTCTCTTTTGCGTCATGTAGGTATCTAGATGTTTCTTATCATCTTTTATTGAATTGGTGCATCATCAACGGGACTCTTAAGGTCCCGAAAGAAGGAAAACACGTCCTTGAAAGTATAGTTCATCTTCATAATAAGTTTAGAAACGCATTTGAAATCTTTCAAGAAATTGTCCATCGTTCACGCCATCTACCATCAAATATGAGAACCCCACGTTCCGAAGTAGCATTCAATTGTTCATATCGAGAGCTAGTCTGACGAAACAATTGACGTGTACCGAAGCCACAGAATTGTTGAGTATTCTGTGCCGAAGCAGTGTCTACCCCAACATATATTCTAAAATCTGAACGTTTCAAGATGAAGATTTTTGTCTTCAGTGGCGGATCTGTTGGAGCGGTACTAGATTGACCAAGTGATGATACTAACGAAGCAACGAGATGAAGAAGGATCGCCTCATATTCCTAGTGGATAAAAAGTGGGGTTCGATATATACCTGCGTACATAGATTGTAGGTCAGTTGTTTGTTACAATGGATTAAAAAAAATACCATAATCTGACATTTTTTGTAGTAAAGGGTCTCTAATAAGATGGTGTTCAATGAATTTTACATTGCAACTACGTAAACGGATAATCATGAGAAGTCCAGATTTGTGCGACAGTGCTTGATTGAAAAACAAAGAACAATCTTTTCAAGCGCTTTTTAAAAACGAGAATATGTTCACTAGGCAGGGTCGTGACACTATCAGGATATTGAGCACCATGATAGTAGATTTTTCAAACTCAATCCAAAGCGACGCATCAGTGAATATGAAATTCTGTCATCGAAGGATTAGAGAAATACTCACACACAATTAGGAGAAACAAAACCTCCTACCATGAAGCATCCATTTCCACTGAATTTGACAGCGTTTGCTCATTTACAACTTTCCAACGATCAAGTTCGCTATCCTGGAAGTTTTACAGATCCCGACAATAAGAACAGAGTTTACTAAGTTCGGCAGTGAAGCCCTTCGGCAGAGTGTGCCATCCAAACTTTTAATAACATTAGTTTTGTTTTATACGTTGTAATTCGGACAATTCTCCCTTGTATATCGTGAGAGAAATCAATGAATATTGTCGGCGTTTACATGAACAACCTACAAAATTGCGAAGAAGTTTTCACATCTGAAGTTTGCACGAAATAAAAATGACAATTGTAAACTTCTCCACGTTACGTAAAAGGAGATAGGGTAAAGAAACTGTGTTGAAAGGACTAATTATGACCATCTTCCCCTAGTTTTTTTTTTCTCTAATGTGAAATTCGAGACAAGAGATCGAAGCAATTTGCAATTTCACTTCATCTTGTAGGCCTCATATTACGCAACAACAGTAAATCATCACATTCATAGCAACATTAAATGATCATGAAGGAAGTGTGTCGAACCAACTTTCCTTCGGAACTGGATTTCATTGCAGCAGTAGAAAACAGAATCGTGATTCTCAAACAATTTATAGAAAGGATCCAGGCCGTGCCCAGGGAGGAGGGGGTCCCGAAATACGGTCTCAATCCAATGTTTTCCCTTTAGTTGAAAAAAATTCATTAGCAGTTCTTTTTTTCTTTTGAATACTCTCCAAAAAAAAATCCTGGGCACGGCCTTGAGTAGGATATAAATCTAATTATACATAATTTCATCAATTAAACGGAACTATTAATTCTATATCGGGACAGCAATTCGGAACCGTATTTTATCATTGGAACACCTGCGACATTTCACATTTTTATAGATACTTCCACGGGAAATTTTCTTCAGAATTCTCTGCAATTATCCTACGACTAGCAATCCCAGCCAGACGAACTCGACTAGCGTAGTCAGCACATCCTTTCGTTGTCAATTCTAGCACCAACACTATTTCTACACCATATCAACGATTTGTTGGAAGCAACTTCATGTCCAGTACACAGCTTCGCAGATGATAGTACCCTCCATGCCGCCTTCTCTTCCAGGGCTCCAATACCAGCCATGCAGGCAAATCAGAAACGAACGAGGAAGAAATGTTGACAACATGAATATGGACTTGGCAACAATAATTCTCGAATGGAGTTTCAATAACTTTTTTTTTATCGCTTGGAGCGCACGAAAGGGAATCCCTATAATGGTCAAAGAACATCGTGCGTTCCTAGGGAGAATAGGGACAGGAGGTAGGTATTGGAATTTTTTTTGAACTTTTGGAGATTATATGTTGTTGGGAATACTTCCACAGGCAATGAATTCCAGAGCCTAGCCGTTCTATGGATGAAGGGGTCTTGATAAAGTGCTGTTCGACATCTTTCGAGGTTGACAACGAAAGGATGTGCTGACTGGGCTTGTCTAGTTCGTCTGATTGGTATTGCTAGTGAAGGGATGATAGCAGAGATTTCCGAAGAACATTTTCCGCGGAAGTATCGATAGAAAAGTGAAAGGTCGCCGACCTTTCTACGGTGTTCCAATGATGTCGAAGAGTGAGTGAGTGTGGCGTCACCCACCAGGCAAATAGCTCTTCTTTGGATGGAATCTAAGAGCATCAGCGTATGTTTTGGTGCTGAACCCCATATGTGGGAACAGTATTCTACAACAGGCCGTATCTGCGCTTTGTAGATCATGAGAAGCTGTTGAGGTGTAAAGTAGCTTTTCGCACGGAACAAGAATCCGAGTTTTTGTGAAGCAGCTTTTGCGATGGATCTGACATGATTATTCCATGAAAGAGTGTTGCTGATGGAAATGCCGAGCATAGATATAGTGGGCTTGGTGGGGATGGTGGAGCCAGACATTACAATATCGGGCATACTGAGTTCCGCCTTTCTAGAGAAAATGCAGGCTTGAGTTTTGGTGGCGTTGAATTCAACTAGGTTTTTTGTTCCCCAGGCTGTGATTTCAGCAAGATCTTCATTGACAGCATTGACCTGCCTGCGCCGTGAGTTCTTAGTTTCCTGGGAAGAAATGGGAATTCTGGAAGAAACGCAGTATGGAGGTTACTATCATCTGCAAAGCTGTGGATGGAGCAAGTTGTTACTCCCAATAGATCATTGATATGAAGCAGGAATAATGTTGGTGCCAAAATTGATCCTTGTGGAACGCCGGAATTGATGCCAATGGTCGTATCAGACGATACACCGTCCACCACCACGTGAAGCGATCTGCCTGAAAGAAAACTCGATAAGAGATGGCATAGCTGAGGTGGTAAGCCGTATGCTGGTAGTTTGTGGAGGAGTCCTTCGTGCCAAACACGGTCGAATGCTTTCGATATGTCCAACGCGACAGCTAGAGATTCCCCATGTTTTTCTATTGAAGATTGCCATAAATAGGTGACGTAGGCAAGTAGATCTCCAGTAGATCTTCGGTAGATTTCAATACAAACAAAACACAAACATTCTTTTTCTCTAGAAAAGCCGATCTCACTGTGCCCAACATAAGCTTGTCAGGAGTGACCATACCTTTGGAGACATCCATTTCGATGCTTGGTATTACTAACAGCAATAACCTCTCATGGGAAAATCACGTGAGACCAATTGCTAAAAGTGCATCCCAAAAACTTGGTTTTCTGTTTCGGGCCAGAAGCTATTTCACTTCCAGTCAGCTGTTTTTGATCTATAAGGCACAGATCCGACCTGTCCTAGAATACTGTTTCCATATTTGGAGTGGAACACTGTAGAAAAGATCTGGCTCTATTTTATAGATATTTTCATGGACGATGCTCTTCTGAAATAGCGAGGCTCTGGAACACATTGCCGAGGGAGGTGTTCCCCGAGGCACATAACCTCCAGAAATTCAAGAATAACAATTATTACCTTATTTCTATTGGTTCTCACGATGTTCTCTGAACATTACAAGATATCCCTTTTTGTGGGAACCAGAACATAAAAAAAACAGCAAAACTCGTTCCTCTATGGAACGGGAAAGCTCTGGAATGCATTGCCAAGGAAGTATTTCCAAGACCAAGTTCGAAAATATTCCAACACCTTCCTCCTCTCTCTATCCTCTCTAGGCACGCACGATATTCTTCGAACATCATAGGGATTCCTATTCGTGCGCCCCAAGCGATGAGAAAATAGCGACAGTTTCTCTGCCGAATCGAGTTGGTATTTTCTTGCTTATATGCAACCTACCAATTATCCATTTTCGATTAAATCCTTTTATAGATAGATCATCTATTCTCTGAGTAAACTCGAACGATAATAAATAATTCCGCATTAGATTAGACATTGTTATAGGCATTCATTAGAGTCGAAACAGACCCAAGTAACTGGTGCATGTCAGACGTTGTGCTATGTGGTTTACAGCGAATACAAATTCAGTTAATGACCTGCCATTTCGTTGAAAGTTGGAAAATAATGCAGAAAGCTTTCATCGAAATTAGTAAGTCTTTCACGTAATAGAAACTCGGTGGATGAAAATTTGACGAACATTTAATAAACACCGCGGGCACAGTGAAATTTGTTCGCAATCAAATTCCTTTTATTAAGGTCAGAATCTCACGTCACAAACTTATCCTGGAGGAATGTATATTCTGAGTAGTTCTGAAGTTCTACTGAGTTCTTAAAAACAATTAAGGTATTATTAATATCATCTCTTCACAGAAAATCATGTATTTTGTAATATTCATATCCTCTCGTAATCTGTACGAAAACGTCATCAAAAATATGAGTAGACCAAAAATGCGCAACTGAAAAAAAAACGACGTGTGAGCTTCATCCCTACTGGCCATATCAAGTTTTTAACGAATTTGTTCAAACCTTCACTACTACAACTATTATACAGTGAATAATTGTTATGATACACAAGCTATATAGTGAATGTTTCTCTATCACGAGAAGGTTTCAATGAGGAATTCAAGATCATAAAATAGATTGCAGTCATCAACAGATATGATGTTGATTTGGGACACTTTTCTTCTCGAGAAATTCCGCGTTGAAGCAATTCAACAAACTCATTCTTCCATATCAGGAAACATTAATCAAAATTGATCTATGAACCATGAGCATGAGTATATTTGTATGCATGGTGAGTCATTTTGATGAAAGTGCTATATTTTGAAATGGTATAGCTGTCGTTCGCATGGTGGGGCGCCATAACCTATAATTTAGGGTGTTTAAAGTTTCGTTCAATTTGGGGGTAGAAATGCTAGTGTTACTGGGCGTAAATGGTTTCCTGCAGAAAATTAGGCCGGGCAGTATCTGAATGATATCAGAAGGCGCAGGCTTGAAAGCAGCTGCTTCGAAGTTTCCAAATTGAATTTAGGTGCATAATTGGCAGATATTTATCATATTTATCAATTATCAGTTAGTATCGATGTATAGCGTTTGTCGATAAATATATTATAATGATATATCAAATTAGTGATAATAATGAAAATAATAATGATAGAAACATCGACAACAAAAATGATGATGATAATAATGATAGTGATGATGATAATTATTATGACAGTAAATTAGAAATGAGGGTCCAGGACTCTGTGACAGATTTCGACCCTATCCAGAGAAAAAGCCGTTTAGCATGTACAGAAGGCATCGAACTTCTACAGCTGCACATTGAAGCTCTGTCTTCTCAGGAACCATTGAAGATACTGAGATCTGCTTTCCGCTCTTACCAAGTCAAGCGGTCGTTAATCGAGTGTAAAACTATAATTTACAGCCTTCGCAGGGTAAAGACGAGACACCAGTGCTGCTCTATTCTCTAGGGAACATTGAGTCCGTTGTGGGGAATGAGAAGTGCTTGATTCATTGGGATTACTCATTCCTCAACTTCCAGGCAGATCAAAACGATGTTCGGCGTTGAGTTTTCGGCTTCAGTCAAATAGAATATCGTCTCAACATGGGAGGAGGAACGAACGAAAAATAGATCTCTGCTCTTCGTACTCTATAACAACTCTATCCAGACCATTCTGGTAAATTCGTGATCTTGAATTTGGGGAGTCCTCATAACAGAGTAGTTTCAAGTGGATACTAATGGTCGCTCCCTTATAGAAATGACTAGGCTGTTCAACATATATGTGATTTATTTTTGAATCAAGCTCTTCATGAATAATTTTTGAATCAAGCTCTTCATATGGATTCCAAAAATTCTGCCATTAACACAGGGGATTACTTTTGCTGCTAACTTATGAGTACAATAATATTACCGATTGAAGAATATTTTGCAGAAGTAGCAGTTTTGTGACAAGTGCAATAAATACCGAATTCGGAACAGAAGTAACTCAACGTCTGATTATTCTGATATAACCTTCAAAGTCATTATCATCGGATTATACCATGGGCTCATTCCGTGGCAAGAAACCATATGCATGGAACTAATGGACCATCATACAATTTCCGGAATAATGTATCAATGATACAACCAACTTCTGGACATCCGCACTCAATGGTCTAGTCATCTGTAATATATACCATCCATGAATGATTCACTGATGGATCACAGATACAGTCTTGAAAATAACAGATTTTTAATATATTTTATGCTGATATATCGTTGAATCAACCTACATTTTAATAAAATATTTCATTCCACCTAATAAGAGGAAGCCATGATATCATGGTTATCAATTTGTGACTTCATCGAGCAACCCGCTTGTCATAATATTTTTCTGCAACCGACACAAAGGTCGTCCATTTTGATACCAAAATTAGCTCTTGAATTGACGTTTCTTTTACTGACACAAAAATAGGTATGTTGCTAGGCAACATATTTAGTTCCTAGAAGCTAAAGTTGAACTTTAGTTCCTAGGAGCTAAAGTTGAGCTTTAGCTCCTAGAAACTAAAAAGGAAGTACTGGACGTCATCAAGAATAAACAACATTGAAACGACTCGCAAATTTTCGCTTGTCAAACAAAGTGTCACTTTTGATCCTAAAAAAACAATCTTCTATTCTTATACTCCATAAAAAAACGTCATGTAATTATTGACTATATAGAGACTTGGCATTGCTTGAATGCTCAGAACTGACAAGACAACCCACAGTCCTGTGTTGTCATGTTGATAACTGGGCCAAATCTCCTCTAGTATGAATTGATATAATTATTATTAACTCAAATTCATCTCAAGCAATAAGACACAACATATAAGAGGGACAATATATTTTTATAGGTAATCAAGAATATAACTGATACATAATTAATAATTCAAGAATTATTTCATAACTAATATTTCTGAAAATCCATTTGTATTTCAAGATATGACAACTATGCGATGGGCTGCTCTTACTTAGGAAATCGTGAATTCAGTTTTCATTTGCGATAAATTTCTATCCGTTTGAGAATTGCTGTGACTATTTCACTAGCTGTCTTTCAATTCTGATTGGTCTATTACCGTTGTTGTTTTCGAACCATGGATAGCGAAGCAAAGTCTGTCAGTTTGGCATAAAATAATTTTAGCTGTAGCGACAGAAGCATCACAATTCGAAACTTGATGATTTTAACACCTTAAAATCCACCGGAAAATTCTGAAAAAGTATGAAATTGAAAGGTAATTGACTGATGACTCTATTAAAAAAAATAGTCCACCACCCCATTCTGAGAGATCAGCTGATCACAACAAATACATAAATCTGGCATTCGTATTGATCATTCTAGAACACGTGATTTTGACATGGTTTCTTGAGGGGCACACAAACTATCTGTTAGGTTACCTTTGATGAGCATTGCTCTGGCCGTCCCTGCCACATCCACAATATAATAACAGTTGCACCAAACAAAATTATGAAATTCTTTGTGGTTCCAACTCGGATTCCAAGGAAAACTATTCCACTAATTCTGGTTTCATATGACAAATCTTGACAAAATACAATGTTTTGCCCCTCAGCAACCTGTCAAATGACGTAATTCTGGAATGATTTATTGTTTTGCCACATAAATCGGTATCGCAGTTTTGCCACGACTCATCAGATATAACGTCACTATCAACTCAGAATGAAAGATCCATATTATTCATATTATACTATGAGGAGTTAGAGGCAGATGAGATGAGCCAAAGGAAAAGAGATGAAGGGATATTCGAGAACGAATTGCGTTTCGAATAACAAAATTCATATCCATCGAATTTCGATCTAACACAAGATTAGGTTTCGATTTCCTTCATATTTCACGATAGAGGGCTGAGTTATTTGAACGATTTTTGTTATATTCATTGTGGAATTCCTTTTTATTATGGCTCACTCATGTTCGTATCTCTCGGCAATATAATGAATCACAACAAACATGGTAAACGAAAAATCTGTATACTTTGGAATGCCATTCTCCAATGTATGATTTCTACTCTCGTAACTGAAGTTTAGTGTATTTACTTTCATATGAATATGTAATGTGAAACATCATGACCCAGATTCCAGTTTCGTTTTACTGCACTAGTGCGGTGAAGAGAAATATAATATCAAATTTCAGTTGTTTAGTAAAAAAAAGAAATAAGGACTATATAATTGATCATCCAATTGCTTCAGTTGCCGAAATTTCTATATCTGAACCTATACTTTCGTGATCGAAATTCATGTTGATGAATTTTCATCGCGTCAAAGTTGAGAGACCGCAAGAATGAGGAACAACCGAGAACACAATATAGATTCACAACTCACAAGTGTACACCCAACCCTGGTAACGATCTTTGAAAAAAAAATAGCGTTTCTGTTAGTAGTTAATAGTATATTATGTAACAAGTGTTATAAACGTCCTTTTAGTAACGAGTATTTTAAGCACGAGCGGAGCAGAGCGGAGCGAATGTTTAATAAACGAGTGTCTAGAAGAGTTTATAAACGCGTTACATACTATGCTTTTCCTACGAACTCCGAAAATTGCATTAACATACCTGCTATTCCTGCTAACCTACAAAATAATTCGAAAGAAATGGGAATTGAGAACATAATACATGCAACCAGAGGCGGACTGGGGGGCCGGGCGGTCGGGCGATCGCCCGATGGGCTGGGGCCCTTTGGGGCCGGTAGAAATAGTGAAAATGAATAAAGAAATATATGTCTTCTCAACAGCTTTCTGAAGTATGAGACCATTATATCTGCAATTTTGATTAGAGAAATCTGCAATTTCACCACTCCTCTTTCGAGCTAACTACGAATTTCAGGTTCCGATGGATATTTCAGAAGCATACCGAATCGTCGGAAAACCATGAATTCCTTGATAAAATATCGCGAGAATTTGATGTCATTTTGATTGATACACATAAATTCATTGACAAAGCAAATTAACTATTCATTTTCAAAGAACACGAAATAAAAAAAGTTTTTTGATGAGAAAGGTGATGATGAAGTAACTCAAAATCCCATGAAGAAATTCAAAATTGAGACTTTTAATGTAATCATTGATAATATTATCACCGCACTGGAATTTAGATTCAAGAAACATAAAGAATTGTTTCATGATTTTGAACTATTTGTTCCGTCAAGATTCACAGATGATCAAATAATATTGACTCAAAACTCATTAAGGATGATTTATGAAAATATCAAAAATTATTATCCTTCTGATGAAATAAGCCTTGATAGATTTTACCTCGAAGTGGGAAGACTGTTGATTACTTTATCAGAAGATATGATGGGTGGAGGAACTATTAATTCTTCGATGTGGAAGAGGAATTGATTTCATCAAAACACAAGTTTCGCAAAACATGTCCACTATGTTCCTTCCATGGTTTGCACAAATAAAATTTTTACGTTGAGGTATATCCATATTCAGATAAAATTATTATCATCCTTTCAGTATCACAGGTTTCATGTGAAAAATCTTTCTCAAAATTTAAATTTATTTTGATTAGGCTAAGAAATTATCTGAGCCAAGAACATTTGGGGGCTTTCATCATGATGAGCTGCGAAAAAACGATTTTACAATGAATAGAAAGCGACGATATAATTTTCGATTTCGTTGAGAAATGGATCCATGAGAGGTTCACTCGTTCTGTGATTTCGATATCTAATGCGGCTTATGTTTTATTTTGGATGAATAATTATCCTAGTCTTTTTGAAGCTTCAATATTATTTACAAAGTTCCTTATATTCCTCCACCATAAAATTATCGTTTATTCTATCTATTCTTATTTTTCATTAATGAAATGTTATTCATGTTATTGATTTAATTCTCCTTCAGTATATTTGATGTTTTATCGACAAATTTTCTCGCTTAAGTTTGATTATAATCAAAATTATTTGTAACGTTTTTCTTTCGTTTTTGTCTCGGTTTTTGTCCATGTCACTAAAATATGTAATGAAATTATATGAATAGGTATATTAGCTTTGGAAGTCTCTCCGGAGATGGGCCGGTATAGGGTTCAATTCGCCCGGGCCGATTCAAAGGTCCAGTCCGCCCCTGCATGCAACTGCATGCAACCAGCGAGACACGTATAAGTGATATTGTTTGTAGATGTGTCCAGTCCATTGCTTACTAACCTTAGTTTCACATTTATTGTCATGCTTAGCGCAGAATAAATAAATTGTTCTCAAAGATGGATGCCTCATTTTTACACTTCTTGAAGATATGAAAGTATCAAAACATTTTCTTCGATTTAACTTTCGTCCACATTTCGCATATATTTTTAATGATGAATTCTGATACAAACGAAAATTGTTTGAATAATTCTGATACAAAATTCGAAAATGACAGTTGACAGTTCCTACAATTGACAGGCCAGACATGTCTCAAATTGCTGAAGCTGTGTTCAATGAACTGCGTTGCCATGGTAATGTGTTGAAGAAATCGTGTTGCCATGGTAACGTGTTTAATATTTCGAATAAATCATAGATCGTCAATCTGTCATTAATCGATCATTTAGCGTGGTATATATCCGTACGCTAAATCCCATTTTAGTTATGTGAGTAGAAAAAGAATTTTATTCACAGGTTGGTGGAGTCTAGCACCTGTTTATTAGTCACAAAGTGAGTTCGCACAATATGAGAACATTACATGGATGATGACACACTGCATCATATACTGGTCATCTCTCGAGAAACACGTTATTTAATAAACATGGATGGTCGATTATTGATTAACTCAGCTACAAGGTTTGAAATTCCACTTGAATTTCAGATTCCCTGTCCACGCATTCCATCATTCCATACAGATTTTTTCTACAAAATTATTATCGGCATTTATCGGTCATGGAATTCGAAAGATCTAATAATATGGAACATGATATTTTGATGACAATGGACTGCGGATAGCAGTATCGAGTTATTTTATGATGTAACACAGCAAAATCACAGTTTACTTCTTTTAAGCATTAAACTGTGGCAAAATTATGTTACAAACTCTTCAACTCGATACCCAATAAGTTGAATCTGAATAAATTGAATATCTCGGTACAGTGTGTTTATCGTAGTCTAATTAATGATCTCATTATTTTATTGTTCACATGGCTTTCGAAATATGAGTTCATTGAATATGTCTTACAGATTGCCTCAGTTAGGTGAGATAACAAACAATGAAATAATAATGAAATTACAAACTATATTATATAGGATAACTCATCAGAGAATACTGGGTGATTGAATTTTGTCTTCCTAAGCCGACGAAACTAACATGTGATTTTTTCAATTTGAATAGCAATTGAAAGTTTCACTGTATATGATGCATATTATGTGGGTAAAAACCATGTAAAAACCTTTCTTTATGTACGTGCACGAAGGAAATTGACTGCATGAATTGCCAGTACTTGACCGTTATGATAGAATATCAATTTTAATTACAACTCAAACAAGTGTATGGAGACTACTTGTTTCTATATAGGTCAAAAGTTTGTTCCATTATGATAAATACATGCTTCCATTGATGGCCATAATCTGTTTCAAAATGACAATCATTGGAACACCGTAGAAAGGTCGGCAACCTTTCACTTTTCTATCGATACTTCCACGGAAAATGTTTTTCAGAAATCTCTGCTATCATCCCTTCATTGCAATACCAATTAGACGAACTAGAAAAGCCCAGTCAGCACATCCTTTCGTTGTCAACCTCGAAAGATGTCGAACAGCACTTTATCAAGACTCCTTCATCCATAGAACGGCTAGGCTCTGGAATTCATTGCCTGTGGAAGTGTTCCCAACAACATATAATCTCCAAAAGTTCAAAAAAAATTCCAATACCTACCTCCTGTTCCTATCCTCCCTAGGAACGCACGATGTTTTTTGATCATTATAGGGATTCCCTTTCGTGCGCTCCAAGCGATAAAAAAAAATATATTTGAATGGTAGGTACGGTGGAAGAACGACAATACTCCATTTGGGCGGATTTCAAGAAAATGGAAAATAAAAGTTCAACTAGGTACTTGTTAGAAACTAAAATTGAAAGAAAAAGAGCTGCATAAAATATTGTTTAATGAATAATATGTTTTTAACCAGAAATATAAACGAAATCGAAATAAATTCAGAATTAATATAATCTTTATTTGAAATAGGAACATCCGAATAAATTGGTAGTAGGTAGATATTTGAACGGTGGAAGAACGACAATAGTCCATTTGGACGGATTTCGAGAAAATGGAAAATAAAAGTTCAGTTACTTGTTAGAAACTGAAATTGAAAGAAAAAGAGCTAGAAACAATATTTTTTCAATAAATAATATGTTTTTAGTCAGAAATATAAACAAAATCAACATGTATTCAGAATTAATATAATCTTTATTTGAAATAGGAACATCCTAATTCACATACATTTCTAATATTTATAATTAGTAATAAAAATACTTAATGCTGAACAAAGAATGCTGAAAGTATAAAAAAATACACCTATAGTGTCACAATCATTAGAGATTAATATATACACACATATTATACTCATTTAGCCTCACTATACATGAGCAACACAACCCACACACACGCGTTCCATAATTCATCTTTTTACATGTACAGTGGGGAAACGAATTCATTTAGACGAATTTTGAATGTGTTTAGAAGTTTAGAGACGGTGAATCTTTTACTTCATTCGAGAAGTTATTGAAATCATTCAAGCCCTTGAAAAATAATGTTTTTCTACTCACATAACTAAAATGGCATTTAGCGTACGGATATGTACCCCGCTAAATGATCGATTAATCACGGATTGTCGATCTGTGATTTATTCAAAATATTAAACACGTTACCATGGCAACACTATTTCTTTAACACATTACCATGGCAACACAGTTTATTAAACACAGCTTCAGTAATTTGAGACATATCTGGCCTGTCAATTGTATCAACTGTCAACTGTTATCTTCAAATTTTGTATCAGAATTAGGTATTCAAACAATATTCGTTTGTATCAGAATTTTTCATTAAAAATATATGCGAAATGTAGATGAAAGTGAAATCGAAGAGAATGTTCTGGTACTTGCATATCTCCAAGAAGAGTGAAAATGAAGCATCCATCTTTGAGAACAATTCATTTAATCTGTGCTAAGCATGACAATAAACGTGAAACAAAGTAATAGTAAGCAATGGACTGGACACATCTACATCCAATATCACTTATAGGTGTCTCGCTGGTTGCATGCAGTTGCATGTATAATGTTCCCAATTCCCATTCCTTTCGAATTATTTTGTAGGTTAGCAGGAATAGCAGGTATGTTCATGTAATTTTCGGAGTTCGTAGAAAAATCATAGTATGTAACGCGTTTATAAACTCTTCTAGACACTCGTTTATTAAACACTCGCTCCGCTCTGCTCCGCTCGTGCTTAAAATACTCGTTACTAAAAGGACGTTTATAACACTTGTTACATAATATACTATTTCATTGAGCTTACATTTCGAGTTCGAGCTATATATGGAAGATGTTCACGTTTCTTGTAAGTTAAGTGTGGATCTCATTATTATACGTGAATATTGACGTAACCAAATACAAATAATATTTAGGCATGGACACATGCCACTTTTCCCCTGTATCAGGGGTTGCGGACTAATTCCATACTCTTCCTCTAGGTATAGGCAATCTTGTATCTGTTGTTTCGCGGACCTGAGCTACTTTCACCATTTAACGATTTCATTATCTAATCTGTGCTGATAGGTAGAACTGTAAGCTCAATTTCGCAAGAAAATGGACTGATGCCGTTTTTCCTCTGGACCCTTCATTTGATTCGTGGCCTTTAATACAGGAATAGAAAAATAGCTGTTGTCAGCTTTTCACGGCGGTTGCCACGAAAGCTAAACATATAGGCCAGGATTTCTTTTTGAACAGTTGGGCTGCAACCGTTTATAAATACTGCAGGAATAACGTTTCCCTCGAGCAGACATATGGAATACGTAATGGTATAGTCTTGTATAACACAGCACGCTGACATTACAACAATGGTTGCTTTTATCGTTTATATCTAAGAGCTAAGAGAAAAGACGCTGCTTTCGGGATATATCGAAAATGGAGCTTATCACTTTGCATGTACAGAGAATAAAGGAAATGGGAAAACGGAATTTCTTTCTGGTGATTCTTGAAAGAAATTCAAGGCAATAGTGTATATTTCATGACGTTCACTATTGCAGTGTTACCTATATATTGGTTATAGGTGATTGTGGCAGTGGTATCCATATTTGAACATAAACGACAACATATCGACTTTTTCGTTTATTAAATACATTTTCCGTCTATATTGATGATATGCAATTTTAATCAACACACAAATGAAGAAGAAAAATTATTGATGCAATCGATTAACTGTCAAACACATAAAACATTTTGTGTAGGTACACCGCCAACTAAGTGAAATAATTATAAAAAAATAGACTGATACCCCTTTGGATCATCGTATACGAGGAACAATTTTAGTTTTATTATTCCAAATGGAAAGATCATGTGATAGGTACATGGCCAAAATAAAAGACAGATAGTTTCTGTACGAGTAGCTGAATTCGAAAAGGTATGTTCCTATCTTGGATTCCTCAATATCATGAGTTATTTTCGAAGGTTTTCATCTCGACTCAAACAAGCTATTGACAACCTGCAGACATTGATCAGAATATCCAAACATTTTGAATAATATTGTTTTACTAATGATCTTCAAATTTCAAAGCCTACCAAGTGTCGATATATTATCGAATTCATGTCACAGCCAACTTATTCTTTTTGAATAAAAAGCAATTCAACAGCAAATTAAGAAATAAATGCCATTTGTGATACATGGTTGGATAGAGAATTTCAAGGCGAAAAAGATAGACTGAAGAAATGTACAGGGTGGCCAACTAAGACTCCAGAGTTCGATTTCTCTGTTGTCTTGAGAGATACAAAAAAAAGTTTTGCATTCAAATTAAAGTGATAACCGAGCTTCACATTTCAAAATTTCTTTGAAATACACAGGGTGTTCCGTGAGGTCACAGCACATCAAAGCTATGTTTTTTTCATTGGCACACCCTATATTTTATTTCATTTTTGAATTCTCCCTGAAGATCTGATTTCAACGACCCATCATACTTAGGGTCTAGCAGTGAAAGTTACTGACATATAGGGTGTGCAAAATCGAGATTTTTCAAGTTCAGGATTTTTTTCTGTCGAAACTGTTCATTATTCGTCAAAACGGTTTACATGTCCCTATCTCAACTTTTCACTCACTATCAATTGGTGTTCCATTGAAATTGATACAAGGTGGTCAAAAAATCTAAATTTATAATTTGTTTCACTTAAATGTCAATTGAACACCAATTGATAGTGAGTGAAAAGTTGAGATAGGGACATGTAAACCGTTTTGACGAATAATGAACAGTTTCGACAGGAAAAAATTCTGAACTTGGAAAATCTCGATTTTGCACACCCTATATGTCAGTAACTTTCACTGCTAGACCCTAAGTATGATGGCTCGTTGAAATCAGATCTTCAGGGAGAATTCAAAAATGAAATAAAATATAGGGTGTTCCAATGAAAAAAACATAGCTTTGATGTGCTGTGACCTTACGGAACACCCTGTGTATTTCAGAGAAATTCTGAAATGTGAAGCTCGGTTATTACTTCAATTTTGATCCATGTATTTTTTTTGTATCTCTCAAGACAACAGAGAAATCGAACTCTGGAGTCTTAATTGGCCACCCTGTACAGGTGACATTCGGAAAAAAAAAAGTTGGGGTCACTTCCGGTCAAACAGGTGGTTGAAAGAAATTGTCGTTGAGTTCGTAAAGTGCGCTACCATTTATTATATACCCCCTGTGAATTTCAAAATTTTATCTCTTCAAATAAAATAACTACAGGCTGCTACTTGTCTCCTGTGTCACCCGGTATACACGCTTTTATAGATATCCCAACTGAAAAACTTGAAAAAACAATAAAATTTACAATGTGTTGTAGCTGTTATAAGCAGTAGATAGCAGAAATACGATGAAAAGCGAACCAAATACAACTTTTATGCTCTGATATTTATTATGGAGCCCACATAAAGTTGGAACATATGAATTCTATACTCCAGTAGCTGAAAATACGTACCTAACTATTCATCACTTTTCTATTGACACCATAAACATTCCATGTTCATCATTTCCATATTAAAAAAAATGGCGATACACAAACGCAAATATTGGTGAATCTCCGTTAAATCGACCAAATCAGATCACGGCTATCCATCAACAGCCGAACACTGATTTGGAATTTCAACGGCCAATCATCCAACAGATTGACTGATAAATCACGTGGTTTTTGATCTCGTTCGCTTATAATTCGAGGATAATAATATCGAAACCGGTCGTGTTGGAAATTGGAAGTATACCAACATATTCCAATAGAATAATGGCAAACAAATGAAAATTGTATATAAAACAATTATTCAACCAGGTTCATCCCTGATAGTGTTGAATAATATCGTGTAGATTCTTTGCAGAACATAAGAATAGGTAAAAATTTTTTTTCTGCAGCCGACACAAAAGTCGTCCATTTTGATGCTAAAATTAGCTCTTAAATTGACGTTTCTATTACTGACACAAAAATAGGTATGTTGCTAGGCAACATATTTAGTTCCAAGGAGCTGAAGTTGAACTTTAGTTCCTAGGAGCTAAAGTTGAACTTTAGTTCCTAGGAGCTAAAGTTGAACTTTAGCTCCTAGGAACTAAAAAGGATATACAAGAATAAACAACATTGTGACGGCTGGTTATTTGGGTTGAGACGCATACCTGATTTGTTTCCGATTTCAGCAGATTTGGTATTTCATACCCATGCTGGAGATATAAATACACCTTACTATAGTTTAGTATTGGAATTGTAAACATCTCAGTTAAGTATTTTTGTTTTGATCAGGGAAGCCTTCAAGATTCAAATACTTGCTTGATCTGTATTTCATTTGTTATTATCAGGATGGATAACTTGTTTTTGAATATTCACGGCAAGCAATAGTTTTTTTGTCTCAAACAACGATATTGTTTAGCTTCATTTGATTATCAAGTCAAACACAGTGTAGTATGGAGAGGAATAAATAATCAGTATTATCATTGTTGATATGCTCACTAACTTAACATTTTCCACGTCTTGTTCCTATAGCTGCGTGGTATTTGCCATTAAAGCACCTGGTCCATACACAAATATGTCACTCTGTGGTTGTATTTATATTGAAACTACAATTCGAACATCCTTAACAACCTAACCTGCTGTTAATGTAGGTAGAATATTCTCACCACACGGATTATTTGTCAATATTTGTTGCATTGCATACATATGGCACGGCATTGGTGGTTACTTCACATGTTTATTTGAGTTAATTGTTTCGGTTGCAGAAAAAATAGCATGTTTCATTCGGATCAAAAGTGACTTTGTTCGACTCGCAAAATTCGCTTGTCAAACAAAGTGTCACTTTTGATCCTAATAAAACAATCTACTATTTTCTGCATCGGACTCAAAAGTCGTCCATCTCAATACCAAAATTAGCAAAATTAGCTCTTGAATTGACACAAAAAAGGTATGTTGCTAGGCAACACATATAGTTCCTAGGAGCTGAAGTTGAACTTTAGCTAACTAAAAATGATGTTCAGAAAATCGAATATCAAAACTTCTTCCTGTTTGACCTATAAAAGCAGCATTACAATCATTGCAGTTCAATTCATAAACACCTGATTTGTTGTTGAGAGGGATCTTGTCCTTGGAACTAACAAATATATGTTTAAGATTAGAAGCTGTTTTGAAAGAAATACGAATGTATAGATAGGAGGAACTGAAGGTTGGCTGGAAAGGATTAATCTGAATTTGATATAAAATTTGAAATAAATTGACATGATGTGTTCTGAGGGAAATTGATTATTAACTGCAATTTGTTTGATGGTATTGATCTCCTTAGCGAACGCATGATCAAAGAGAGGAAGTGAGAAAGCTCTATCTATCTCTATATGTGTATTGTTAGGTATTTTGTGTGTATTTCGAGAATATATTCAGTTGTTTCCAGTTTTCACGTCCACAATTATGACAATGAATTTTTTCGAAAAAAGCTGAACTCTTTTTTCTTTTTGGGATAGTACGTTGAATCAAATAAGGGATCCCTAAATTCCAGAAACCCTTACTCCCGGATCGAGAGTGTAGCTTACTTAAGACAAAGTGCAACAATTTCCGGAGAAAGAATACTGAGTCTTATATAAACACCAGGAATCTTGAATCAAGTGTCACTATAATCTTGTCAAGATTCTTGACAGTCAATTCATGATATTCTCCAATGATTCATCTGGAATCTTCGGCTAAGTATTTGCGAATTTAATGGAATAGAATGAATTTCTACAGCCAATAAATTTCGAGAAGTCAAGTACTTGGGTCCGTCAAGTAAATTAATAGGAGGATCCTTTTTTTTCAATGTACAATCAATCAAGGATCATCCTATAATGAATGTATGAATGTACAAACGAATTATTCATAATTATTTTGTATACAGCAACTGAATATGGTATGTAAAATGAAATAATTTCAACATTTCAATTAGACTTTTCGCGAAAACGTGCTGTTTACACTTTTTGAATTAATATTTTTTTGTAGCGAAGAATATATGTATGCACGTCAAATATTGAAATTGCACACATCCTATAAATTTTAACTAAATGCATATTTTTGTACATTTCAGTGTAGCCAGTTGTTATCACAATTTAATGAAAGCTATTACTACTTGTAATAGATCATACGAACATGGTACACGAATTACTCAACAACTTCAACTGCGGAGTAGCTGGATGTTTCAAATTTCACAAGGCAACTTCGTGTCTAAAATTGTGAAATTCCATAATTAATTTTTCGCAATTACTCCAAAGTTTTTGGACATGGATCGCAACTGGGGGTTTTTGAGCCTGAGGAAACATCATTTGCTGTCTTAAATAATAAAAGTGTGTTGATAAATGCACAAATAGAAAATACTAACAACGGAATAGTCACAATGCTCAAAGTGAAATGAAATGGTAAATGGGTACAAAAAGCTCATAGTCATTTCCACACAATGTTCATAAAATGAATAACAATGCTAGATTTGGGGAGAAAACCAACTACTTTCCTGACTAATGCCACGCAGAACATTTAATTACATCCTTCCGAGATCTTTGCATCGTCTCGAATAAACGAATATTGATAAAAGTGATTCTTTCCTGAATGCATATTTTGTATCAATATTCGTTTATACGAGGCGAAGCGTAGATTTCGTGAGCTCCCTACGTTTTATAAAAAATTATTGAAATCCCCGATTTTTCGGACCTCTGAAAACGAGGCGATGATGTGACGTCAAAACCCTAAAACTGAAACAAGACAATTCCAGACAGAGATGAATGATACATGATTCATTATTCCAAATTTTTTGGGACTTTCTCTCCTCGTTTCTATAAAATAAAAATATGAATATTATTTCAATATACGTGTAGTGAGGACAAATCAGATGATTTGCCCCAAAATGTCACTGCGTTTAAAGAATTTTCCTATCAGAGAGCCTAAAAGAAAAATTCACTAGCTTGTCAGTGACAATTTGTATTGAAAAAATTTTTGGAGAAGGGAAATAAAGGTATATAGAAAAAATATCAAATTTTCACTTATCTTTGGACGTTTCGGGACCGGTTCTGCTCCCGTTTTCAACATAAGAAGAGATTATTTCAATAGCGAAGTCGTATAATGTCTTGAAGCTTTTCAGTTTTCAATGACAATTGGTGACGTTGGCAATCAAATGAGTTACAGGATGTTTTCATTAATTGATCTTGAATTTACCATTTTCATGTTCAGATTTTAGTAGTGAATACCATGTTCTGTCTATATCAACTGAACAAGAAGCAATGTTATTGTCTCCGTTCAGAAGAATGCAAGCAGATTCCTTGATTTTTCTCTTCTGGTTGTTATCTTCTTTTCCAATAATTTTAATATTATTCCACTCTGCCATATGTTGTCCGTCTTCAGTAAGGATATGTTCAGCATTCTTCTGAACGGAGACAATAACATTGCTTCTTGTTCAGTTGATATAGACAGAACATGGTATTCACTACTAAAAAAGAAGATAACAACCAGAAGAGAAAAATCAAGGAATCTGCTTGCATTCTTCTGAACGGAGACAATAACATTGCTTCTTGTTCAGTTGATATAGACAGAACATGGTATTCACTACTAAAATCTGAACATGAAAATGGTAAATTCAAGATCAATTAATGAAAACATCCTGTAACTCATTTGATTGCCAACGTCACCAATTGTCATTGAAAACTGAAAAGCTTCAAGACATTATACGACTTCGCTATTGAAATAATCTCTTCTTATGTTGAAAACGGGAGCAGAACCGGTCCCGAAACGTCCAAAGATAAGTGAAAATTTGATATTTTTTCTATATACCTTTATTTCCCTTCTCCAAAAATTTTTTCAATACAAATTGTCACTGACAAGCTAGTGAATTTTTCTTTTAGGCTCTCTGATAGGAAAATTCTTTAAACGCAGTGACATTTTGGGGCAAATCATCTGATTTGTCCTCACTACACGTATATTGAAATAATATTCATATTTTTATTTTATAGAAACGAGGAGAGAAAGTCCCAAAAAATTTGGAATAATGAATATACCACCTCCTCGATTAACCTACAGACAGTATGATACATGATTTTTGACAGAGTGAATTAGCGCGAGATCACAGTTGAAAGAATCAATATATCAGTTGCCTCAGTCTCCATCGGGCGTTTGGTATTTTCTTTTAACTATGGCGAGATGAGGTTTCTACGTCATAAGAGGGTCCAATTTCAGAAGGTACTAATATTTATGTCCAAAAATAAAACATTCCAGTTAATTCTTCGATCGAATTATGTGGTCAATTATTATTTATGTATGAAAGGATCATTATAAACATGGTTTGAGTTGAAAGTTCTACTGAGGTGTACACGCCCATTCAGTGTACTGCGTGGCATTAGCCAGGAAAGTAGTTGGTTTTCTCCCCAAATCTACCCCAGCGAGCACAAACATCCCTGGGATGTTTTGGGATGTTTTGAAAATGTTGGCATGAAGATGTTATTTTGAGACGTAATATGCACTGACCAAAGAGGTCTTTGAAGGATTTTGAAGTATTGTTTTTGTTCTTCTGTGGCATTTCTTTGTTTGCCTACTGAGAGGTATCCCTGGGATGTTTTGGAATGTTTTAGAAATGTAGGCATGAGGATGTTTTTTTGAGGCGTAATATGCACTTCCCAAAGAGGTCTTAGGAGGATATTGAAAGTATTGTTTTTGTTTTTTTGTGCCCTTTCTTTGTTTGCCTTACCACAACGTCTCATGCTTACGTCACAATACGATGAATTCTGATTTGTTTTCGATTTTGTTCTTCTTGTTCGCAATTGGCATTCGCGTTTGCAGCGTGTCACGCTTACATCACGCTGCTAACGAACAGAAAGGAATTTGGTGGAGTTTATTGTGTTAGAAGACTTATTTAGTTTGTAATAATGACCATCAGATGCAAGATGTGTTGTTCGGTGCCTCAGTGTAATCAATATATAAAAGTAAGAATTTATCAATACACAGCTTCTCCGCAGTTGCAAAATTATGCATTGTGGAGAACATTCCAAAAATTGGGAAACCTATTTCCAATTATATGTCTGTGTGTAGTAAGCACTACTCAGAAACCGATTAAGAAGGTTATTTTATATCAAGAAAATATTTTTATGTTCAATCTATTTTTAATGCATTTTTCATTCAAGGGAAATGGAATCCTAATGCAAAAGTTCATTTTGACAAGAGGCTTCAGAAAAGTACCTCGAAAATGTTTTTTTACAGCGATTTAATGTGCGCAAGACGCGTTGAAAATGTTCCGTTGTGTCCATGAAAAGGCTTTAAAAAGAACTAGGGAGAAGGTAGTTTTGTGACATATCAAGGACATCTCGATAATTGCCGCCTGCGGCGGACATTGGCTGTTCCATAATAGTTCTATTCATGTGTGAACAGAACATCGCAGTGGAGGTTCAATGTCTCGAAATCTCGTACTTTTAACATCTCTGAGATGTTTTTGTGCTCGCTGGGACTATTGTTATTCATTTTATGAACATTGTGTGGAAATGACTTTGAACTTTTTGTGTTCATAAGCGTGATGAGAAATTTGTATATCGGTACTTTGGAAACCAACTCCCCAATAGTCGAAACGTGTGTGGATTTCACCTTCAGCTTAAAGTGGATTCCGATCAACTTCTAGGGCTTCGGAAACAGTTAATCTTCTTAGTCACAGAAATTGCATTGATTGGGGTAGATATTGTCAATGTTTTGTTGTTCAATCCATCTTATTTCGATCTCATTCAAATTTCACACAATACATTCTCATGGACATTAATTGTATTGTTCTTTCTCCCAACTTCCATTATTATATTAATTCTTCGTCTGTTCCCTCTAATGAACCAATATCATTTATGGAAATCACTTCTCAATAATTAATTTGTTGATTCATTAACAATGTTCATTATTGAAACACCAGTTTGTGTGGATAGTGGAAAACCTCTTCATTCTTCAATGATGTTTCACTTGAAATATTGAAGACTTGACATGATATTAGGGGGCACTTCAAGTTAAATATATAATGCTCCGAATTTGAAATGGAACATTCCAAAGGTGGTTTCGTTTCTGAGAAAACCTTGTATGAAATTCTCCATCGTTCATAGTCATTGGCCATGTTATTATGATGAATCTATGTATAACAGTTAGAGAGAAATACAAGAACTACTAGAAATGTTTCGTACATCTGAACAATTCGATACAGCTAACAGATATTTTTCTCGGGGTATGCCAGTTGAACCTGGCCAACATAGGTGAAGCACCTGGTGTTCGGTTGCATAAAATTCGTCAGAACGTATTTCATCAAAATCGTATTGTATCAGAATATATTTGATCAAAATGGTACTACAACGGAACCGTTACTGAACAAAGCAGTAATTCAACAGAATGTAAAACATCATAATGTAATCCATTATCCATAAGTACATAGAAACTCTAAATATCATAGCGTACTCCATATGAATGGTAATTCATCATAACCGTATTTCATCAGAATGATATTTCATCTGAATCGGTTTCTGACAGAACGGTAATTCAACAAAGCCGTATTGTATAAAAAACACAATTCATCAGAACCGTATTATGTCGCTACAGTAATCAGTCAGAATGTTCTTTTGTCAAAACACCGTAAATCATCAAGATATTGAATAATGGGAATCGTAATTTGACGGAATCGTATTCTGTTCTGATTATGATGATGATTCACTATAACAACAAATTATAGTTCTCATTCGATGAAAAACTTTTCTATACAATGAGATTTTGATGAAATAAGATTCTGATCATGTACCATTGCTATAAAATATGATTTTGATAAAATACCCTCTAGATAGAATAAGATTATGATTAAAAACCGTCATGATGACATCTTCTATTCCGATGAATTACTGTTTTCATCCAATACGATTCTTATTCAATACCATTCCGATGGATTACATCTTGACGACTTAGGTTTTGTATAATAATTATACATTTCCACAAATTACGGTTCTATGTTTTACATTGCGATAAAAAACGTACCAAACAGATACAGTTCCTGTCGATTACGTTTCCTACAAATTGCCATCCTGATGAAATATATTCCTATGAATTATATTTTGGATACTGCATATCCTGAAGTTTCATTGGTTCCTCTAGTATGAATATATATACATTGGACAGGATGATTCACAACGACCCTACTACCTCATACGCAAAACCCTCCTTCTAAGATGTTGATCCCTCTAGTTGGTAGCAATGCGTCAGGGCGCTTGGGGCCAGAAACCGCTCTATTTCCTTGAATATTTTATGTTTTTCATTATAGAGAAGGAAGCAGTGTTTCCGGCGAGCGATATTTTCGCCTTCCACCTGAAATAAACATTATTCTTACTTATTATCCTTGTAGAGGTGAATCCAGGAACAGATTATATTACCCGCAATTTGTCTTCTCGATGCGCGCGATAAAATCACAATCCTTCGCATTAATCTCCCGAAACGCCATAACATTTTTCGTACTTGTTTTGTCTTCATTAGACAAGCTGGAATAACGGCACGAAAACTGTGGGCTACTGGACTGATAGTGAATAATTGGCATTCAATTACTCAACTGTGTCGATACGGACCTGAATCAATTTTTGCAACACTTCTTAAGCAGCGTTCACAACCAAACTTTTTACGTTTTGCTTTTTACATTTCGCATTTTGATTGGTGAAGCGAAATCAGAAATGGACATGACGCAAAGAGCTGAATATTTCACTATGTGTGAAAATAGCACGATGTAGGAAAAGGGTAAAAATAGACAAATACTCAATACTTAACGTATTTTCACACCAGACCTCAATGATAGTCTCGCCCAATATTTTCCTTTTTGGGTTGGTTTTTTCTCTACAATAGGTCGCGTGCACGAAGACCGACCCTGGAGGCAAAATATTGAAACACAACCTCATTCTTCTGTTAATTATTGAAACACAACCTCACTTTTTTATCTTGTTACAGAGGAATCAAAAGGTTGAAATAGTTTTTCACAATATTTTGGCATACGAATCGTGTTTCTTGCGTTATTCATTAATTCATCAAGCATGCCTTCGCATTGTGCTGTTGTACAATGCACAAAAAATGCAGGAAGAGACTAGGGAATATGATTTTTCAAATAAATAGTAATCTCACATAGTTAGCATTATGAAATGTTGTCATTCCTTCTGCCTTCTGCCACCTCTGCAATACAAGCTAATGCTGCTAATAGATTGAAAATGTCTACAACACACACGATCGTCAGCATGTCAGACCGGTCCTACCGATTGATTGCATGAATCCAATCTTCTTGCATTATTCTAGAAATTTCAGGTATACAGGGTGTCCCTAAAAGGTGCGGAAAAAAGCTACCACAAGTTCCTGAGGCGTAAATATGACGATCTAACTCAACTTACCTCAGTCCAAAAGTGCATGATTTCAGAGATACAGAGTGTCAAAAGTTCAATTCGATTTTCATTTTTCATAAATATTTTTTTCAATAATGGGTGTATTGTCACAATATTCGGCTTGGGGTGGTTTTGCTGGTTGAGAAATTAGAATTTGCTATCATTTTTATTGTAAAGTTAAGAGGGCGCCACCTGCGGAACCTTGCACACATTTGAAACGGAATAACTTTTTTGAGCCACCCCATATTTGATTTTTAAATGGAAATTCGGATTGTCCAACGTCTTTTACATAAAAAATGTATATGTGGTAAGAGTTGATTTAAGCAGCTGCTTTTGAGATATCTGGATTTTAAAAATTCACTTCGTAAATGGCCAGGTCTAAATTATTGTAATAATAAAATTGAACACATTTGAAGCGTAGGCGGTAAATTAAAATAACGTCACTAGAAACTTAGAAGAAAAATAAGTAGGTACATAAATGTGTTGGTGATTTTATTCTCTAGTGAAAATAGTCATTAGGAATAGGAATAGGAGATTTATCAACAACAAAAGTTTAATTAAATATAATTCAAAAAAATTATTTTTGCAAAAAATGTTCAAAATGACCTCCATTTTCGTGTGTACAAAGATTAATACTTTTCAAAAAGTTAAATTGAACACTTTGGAGCATTCCGTCATCATTTCTTGAAGCGTCAATTTCAGTTTGAATACGTCTCCTTAAATCATCTTCTGTATTTACTGGCCTAGAATACACAAGGGGTTTCAAAGCTCCCCATAAAAAATAATCCATCGGTGTCAAATCAGGGGACAATTGTCTTGACTTGTTTTTTAGATTCGATTTGACCCAAGCCAGTTTTTAGTGACGTTATTCTAATTCACTGCCTACTCTTCAAATTTGTTCAATTTTATTATTACAATAATTCAGACCTGGCCATTTACGAAGTGAATTTTTGAAATCCAAATATCTCAAAAACAGCTGCTCAAATCAACTCTTACCAAATATACATTTTTTATGTAAAAGACGTTGGACAATCCGAATTATCATTTAAAAATTAAATATGGGGTGGCTCAAAAAAGTTATTTCGTTTTAAATGTGTGCAAGGTTCCGCAGGTGGCGCCCTCTCAACTTTACAATAAAAATGATAGCAAATACTAATTTCTCAACCAGCAAAACCCCCTCAAGCCGAATATTGTGACAATACACCAATTATTGAAAAAAATAATAATAGAAAATGAAAATCAAATCGAACTTATGACACTCTGTATCTCTGAAATAATCCACTTTTGGACTGAGGTAAGTTGAGTTAGATTTTCATATTTACGCCTCAGGAACTTGTGGTAGATTTTTTTCCGCACCTTTTAGGGACACCCTGTATTTCTATTAGCTGATCCTATTGCAGAAGGAATTCCGATGAGAAATCAGAGAAATAACCAAATTTCAAGAATGAAAACTATGTGAGTGTCTATAGTAGGTACTTACTTTTGAATCATAATGTACCATCCGGATTTCTTCATCTTCCGCTGCAGTTTTTGTGCATTTTACAACAGCACAATATGATGGCATTAGCGAATTGATGAATAGCGGAAAAATACGATTCATATGCCAAAATAATTGTGGAAAACTATTTCGATCACTTGTAAACAAATATGTTTTGCCTCCAGGGTCGGTCATCTGACAGTTCTTGCACGCGACCTATGCTGGGTTGATAGATTCAACTAACCTAAGAATTGAACTAACAACTATGAACCTGAAAAGTTGAAAACAAGGAAACATCTATGAGGGTTTGTATATTTACATCTGTCATTTGAGTTAAGAATTGAGAATTATAAAGTTGGTCAACTTCCATGACATTTACTTCAGTTTAATTCACGTTTAATTTCAGATTCCGCTTCACCAATCATCAGAATACGAAACGTAAAAAGCAAAACGTGAAAAGTTTGGATGTGAACACGGCTTCACGCGTTTTTTCATGGCCTCCATTGAGCCATGTTCTAAGATATATAGTGATGTCAGTTTTTGAGCTGTTTCATTATTGGTCAGATAATCTTTCATCCCTATATATACTTACAAAGGAAGTTTATCAGATCACCAATTATAATCTTTGAGCTTTTCTTCCTCATTTCTAATTATAAACAAGTTATCAGAAAGTTGTTAGAGCTCTATCGTTGAATGAAACTACAACGAAATGAAATATTTCATTCAACCTGATAGAAGGCAGCCATGCATGATATTATAGTTATTGATTTTGACTTTTTCCAGCAACCAGCTTGTCACAATTCTTCTTATACACCATAACAGAACTTCGTGTAAATATTGGCTATAAAGACTTATCAATGTTGTGCTGAATGCTGTGAACTGACAAGGCAACACCCACAGTCCTGTGTTGTCACGTTTACTGGACCAAATGTCCTCTGATTCATCATAAGCGATGAGACACAACATATAACAGGGAAAATTTTCATACAATGGATTTTTCATAGCTAATTGGGGATAGTGATATACATAGTTGAGAATTTATTAATTATTGTACAAATCATTTTTCTGAAGTTCCCATTCGTATTTGAACATGTGGCAACTGGTGCTATGGCTATTACGAAATTGTGACGTCTATTTCCATTTGCGGTCAATTTTTAGCAATGTAACACATTAAAATTTACCTATAACAAAATCTGAAGAAATATGGAATTAAGAGGTACCTAATTGAATGATGATTCTATTTGAAAAAAAAAATAGTCCTGGAAAACTCGATGTCGAAATTCTTCCCCATTCAATGTCGTTTCGGCAATTTACATTCAATGGGATGGAATGATTTACTTTTTGAGGTTACATCTTTTGTAATTGTGATAATTTTGCCCTTCTTTGATGAATGAAAATGTTGTCAGTCGCAGTTCTTCGACATGTTTGTGAATCTTCTTGTGTTCTTTTCAATGTTATGACTAGGTACAGTTATGTTCAATGGTTAATAGTACTCATTTATCAGTGTTAATGATTATAACTAGACAAATGTATACATTTATATGTATGTAATGTAGTAGTAGTCAGAAATAATCATCCATCTATCAATTTATCTATTTGATACCCACACTCTATTATATACATCACATTTGTTGTTCTATCATGGAATGAAGCTCGTTGGTTTTCCATGTGAAATTTTTTATGTTTCTGTGATTATCGAAAGAGGAACATAGAAAAGCACGTGAAAAACTTGATTATAATTCTCACAATTACTGGTTATCTGAATTCGACGTTTAAATTAGATTTGGATGTGACCCTAATCCGAACTGAAATCAAGTTCTAATCATGTTCGTATAAGGCTCGAAACTATAATTAAAATGTCATTAAAATCAATTAAGCTAGACAAAAAATGTATTGGTCACGGCAGTTTCAGTCGCTCCGAATTGATTGGTCTCTCGCCCAATAACACGGGTGCCATTCAACTTTCAAGGTTAATGAAACTGATGAAATTGTCGTTGATGAAGGGTTTGGATGGAAATGGAAAACCCTATTGCCTAACAAACTACATAATAGATATTCCACGACAAACATTTATGTTAGGAAATTTGCTCAGGTATATGTATTTAAATTCAATTAATCATTTTGTGCTGGAACTAGATATCACATTCCTCTCGATGTTTTGGGATTTTCTTCCCACGTTTCTATAAAAAATAGAAATATATTTGTAGTATGATGAAATCAGATGAATATGCTATTCTTGAAGTGGCATTTTCGATTACCAGTATCAGAAGATGTGGACTAGGTACGACGTGTTCTTAGGAAGTATAAATAACATATTGTTTTTTATCTATGCCAACCGTTTTCAGAAGAATGAGAGCAGACTGGCAGACTCTTTGATTGTCGTTAGCTCTATTAAGTTGTCTGTATTAAGATATATTGCTCGAGTATAGGTATAATGTAAAATAAATTGCATTTCCGTACTTCCCATGAAAAATAGTGATTCTAAACATTTGTCATAACTTTGTCTTCGAGATACTGTAACCATACCCACCCGGGTGTTGTCTAAATATGGAACTATAACCATATTTCATGTGATCGTCTAGTATTTATCATGTTCGAGAAGTATCGAGATGTTTTTTCAAATAAGTTCCTCATCAATGGACTCATAAACTGAAGCACTAACTATGATCCTCAAATATAAGAAATAAGAAAATGACTTCCCAGATGAGTCATACTCTTGATTATAATGTAATATTCTATCAAGCAAACTGGCTTGGGTCGTTACAATACAGAGAGTCAATGATTCAATAAAAGATCGTTTTGTTATCAATTACTACTCGAAAGTATTCTTCCCAACTTCAATGTAACTTGATAACTTTGAGAATGACAATGGAAATTTTAGACACCTATTGAGTTTCCTCAATAAACCAATAGAAAGAATCAGTCTGAAACTTCAAGACTTCGTCAGTCACCTACCGATAACTACCAGACCAAATTTCGCAAGCATGGAAACTCATAGGAGGGTCATGAAAAACAATGATGAATACTTCCAATTTCAACATACTGTAACTCGATAACGAACACATGTTCATAATATGAACTTTATCTCCTAGAATATGACAAAATATCACCTCCTGGAATTTTTCGTACTTGTACTTCGTATTTATTCACACCATGTATATTGAAAACAAAGAACTGAATCGTTACTGAAACTTCCTGAGCTGTAATTAGTAAAATTGTATGTAGTACATTTGACGAACATCAGAATAAATTGAATTTGGGGCCACTCCCCACCGTTGACAATCGATTTTTTATGGAGATGAAAATAATAATTTTAGGAATGGCCCATTATAATTAAATTGCCGGCGCTCCCGTCTATTATAACATTGATTACGCAAGCTTAATCACTGTAATTGCTTGAATGACTATAATGTTTTGTCGACAATCGAGATTATTTGATACTCAAAAGGGGAGATGAGATGGTAATAGTGTTCATAAGTGCGTACTGAGTCATCTAAAAATTTAAAGCTTCTTTTTTTGACGTTCGAAGAAAAAAACTACCCAGGTATGGGTGACAACTTTCCTACCCAAGAGTGGAATTCAGTATTTTTTAGCTGGAAATTACCAAAATCATTCGCAAATATGAGCACTCAATTATCAGAAGTGATGAATAAAGTAGCAAAAACTTCGTAGATTTATATCAGTATAGTTACTACAAAATAAATAATACAGTAAAGTTCTACACAGGGTGATTCACGGTGGTGCCTTGGATAATTAGTTGTGTTTCATCGACCTAAAATATTCTCAGCGTTTCGACATTGCCGCTTATATTGAAAATTAGCAACAACTTTGATTTTTTCAATGGAACACCCTCTTTATCATTCCATTCTCAGATTCTCCCTGAAGACCGCCTGATTCTATCGATCTGGCACACTTGGGATCAGTTTGGCAATTACCTTCATATACCATTTTGGTGTATGAAATTTTCACAATTTATTTATTGGGAATAACCAGTTTAAGTCTTCATGAATTCGATTTTTCGACTGTGGGCATTGGCAACAATTGTACAGCTAGTAGCATCCCACTTTGTCGACTCCAAGTAAATCAAAAACAAATAATGTAATAGTTTCACATCATTCTTTTTGTATTGTAGAACTTTTAATTGGGCTGAAGATGGTCTTTCATAAGACCAAAACATGGCCTTTCTGATTGTGTAACACCAGTGAAATTTGTGTAAATGACTTCGAGCATTCCTTTCTTCCTTTAAAAAATTTCACTCCATTTGAGCAATATGGACTTCTACCAAAGATTCATTCGATATCGCTAATTGATATAGGAGGAAGAAAGCGAGCTATGCCGCCTATGAAAACGAAAACACCATCCTGCTAGCCCCGAGTATGACCGAATACTTTCCCTATGTAGTGTTTTCAACGGTATAATATGATTTATTAGGGCTTGTCTCTTGTATCGCTTCGTTCATATGCGTTCATCATACGACCCATAATCGGAGTTTCTCCCCATGAAGTCATGAATATGTGTGAGGCTCAGACACGCAAATCCTCAAAATGCAAATTCTAATAAATCGTATGCATATATCTGGAAAAATTCGCGACTCGCGCTGGTAGAGCGTAGGAGCAGCGCGAAATTAAGAGGGCATCTCTCACTGTCAAAACGCCCCTGGAATTCGTATAGACAAGACCGGAGATTAATCAAGAAATATGGAAATTTTTTATTACGGCGCTTGGCGAATTTTCCTGCCATGAAAACTGAACCAACGAGCCATAAACATTTCGGTTGCCTTATACAAGGGAACGGTTCAATTATCTTGCAGGTTATTTGAAAAATCATAAAAAGTCGTATCATGAGTAGAACTTTGATTTTCCTGGAAAATTCTACACCAGTAATTTAAAACCAATCGAATTGCCATAGCAACACGGAAAAAAAGGATTTGTTGCATCAACAAATTATTTATGCTTGACTGAGCAATTTTTTGTTGAATCAACCAGATACAGGATTATTCCATGGAAGTAGCTTGTTCAAATCAAGAATGTAGTCTAATTGAATCAACAGTATAATATCAATTCCATCAACAAAATATATGGTTTCTTCAAAAACAAATTATGTCGATCCAAAATAATGTCGATGTTGATACAACTATAAACATTTTGTTGATTTGATCAAACAATGATCATTTTGATGAAAATATATCTTTAAAACAACAAGTTTTCTTATTCCGATGTATCAATGAACTCGTTTCGATCGGATCATTTGCTTGAATGAAATATGTATTATCAATGGAATATTTTGTTCATTCTACATCAACTTATATTTTCGCCTCTAGATGGCGATCTTTTCGCCTCGTCTATGCCTGCCTCGAGTTCATTATATACGTGACGCCTGATTCTTCGTGTTTGAAATATCAGCTGGATAAATCGAACTTAGGATGATTAGCAATCCGAAATAGTTTTCCATCAGCTGAAGAGAAGTAAAGATTAAAGATCTATGCTAGGAGTCGACTAGTTTCCCAGTTTTCTTTATTCTATTGATGTGAAATTTCAGAAAATTACCGAATCGAATTTGGTTCAACAAAATATTTCATTGAATTAACCAAATATTTCATTGAATCAACCAAATATTTCATTGACTCAACCAAATATTTCTTTGAATCAACCAAATATTTCGTTGAATCAACTGAATATTTGATTGAATCAATATCTTGAATCGAACAAAATGTTTGTTTGAGCCAATTCAATATCTCCATAAACAATTCATGGATGTGCTTGATTGAAGAAGATCCAGAGTTCATGCAAGACATATCTACTTGATTCAAGCTTCAAATTAGCTCTGGAACAAGATATAGATTTACTCATTTCAAGAATATATTTTGTCGTGCATTTATGACACTTTTATTTGCTCCATTCAATTAAATTTTGCTTGATTCAACAATTCCTTTTTTTCCGTGAATATATGTATTTTAGTGAGAATTGTGTATTTATGCTTACAGATCCAGTTCCATCAACAAATTTTGTGATCCATGCCTTCATAAAAGAGCGACATGGGGAATCTCTAGTTGTGCCATAGGATATACGAAGGCATTCGACCCTATTTAGCACCAAGGACTTGTAAGAAAGCTACTATGAATAGCGTTTTTCATACATTAGAATATCGAATCAATCCTAAGCTGGTTAAAATTACATCGCGCAGTATATTTCACAGTTCATCGAAATCGAGAGCCGAACCGAAATAAAAGTTTACAACCCTTTTGTAACGAGTAGGTATAAAGCACGGGTCTCTAAAGCCCTCAATTTACCATAATAACCGCAATAAATGAATTTTAATAGATTTAGTTTTGATATGTTGCGACCAGAATACTTATAGATAAGATGAATATGGACATGGTATCGAAAGATATAGTTGTTGGTTTTTTTACTATGATTTCTTTCCAACAACCCGATATCATTTTTGTAAAACGGACAAGACTAGCTCGGTCCATCTGATCGGGGTACGAATAGTTTTCTTTATTCAAACCATTTCAAACACATACTGAAAAGGATCTGGGTTTATTGCTTTGTGTCCTTGCAAAGGCAACCATAACAAATTGTCAGTGAATCTTGTTGGGTTTGGAACATATTATGTTGAATGTTATTTATGGTTTCCTTTGGATGGATGCCAGTTGAGAGATTTCTTATACCACCCAAACGATGGAATAACATCACATGATTGGTCAGATACAATTTGGCGCTGGGTTTCCGCTTCCCCCATGTCACGTGATACACTAGCTATACAAAACTAATGTTTGTCACAATTTTGGGGAAGCTCGTTTTTGAGTTTTGTTCTGTTCAGTTCTGTCACGTGATAGGCGGAACGCTGGTGAAGTAATCTGTTATTTGAAATCTTCACTGTCATTATGAGTTGAAGAGCTATCAACTACTCGAGTCGATAACTCAATTATCATGGTTCTCTACGTTTTATATTCGATTATCAATATTCCTCAACCAGTCTTTGGATGCAGTTAAGAGTGGACAATAGGACTGGAAAAATGATGAATACAGCGCTCTGGCTCCTGATGACGCTTTATGGGAAAACCTCGGGGAAAACAGTTTGGCATATAGTACATTTTTGAACGCCATCATATAGACAAAGGTTCAAATTAGGGCGGATGCTATCTCATTTTTCAAAATTCGAAAAAAAAAAGTTTCAAAAATGTATTTTGCATGCAGGTAGTTACTGCATTTTTTTGAGGCATTTGCAACAAGTGAACACCATTCTTCTGGAATGGAAAGGTATTCTCTTTTTCTTTTGAGTATTCCAATTTGTCCGAAAGAAGGATCACAAGGAAAACACGAATGTCCACGTTCAGGAAAACAATGAATTATCTCATGAAATCTTTCGGATGCACAAAACACTGAACCCGTTGAGTATAATAACTGGATAAGTGTGGTTGTCATCCGCTTCTCATGGCAACGGCATTGCAACGGTCAGTCCATATTTGAAAGCGGATAACTCTTCCTGCCATCTCCTGGCGAATGGGAAAAGGTTACATGTTTCCTTCTCATACCCAACGAAAGAGCAATTTTTTATTAAAGAAAATTGGATAAAAAGTGAATTTCACCAGAAGTGGTTGTTATCCACTTATCATTCTCATGTCTTCAATTATGATCTGCATTGATCAGAACATTATCTACCAAGATTTTCATAGTTACAGTGACAACAACGATGTGATACTTCCTGGCCTAGTCCGGGAAGTACCGGACTAGGCCGGAAAAATGCTACTTCCTCAAAGAGAATGCGTCCGGGAAGTGAGCACTTCCCGGAAGGTTGCCGAAAAAAAAACTTCTCTGCTCACCTCTTTTTTCTGATGAAAATTCGTCCGAAAGAGCCCCTCTCTCTAAAAATTCAAAATTCTTTTACCGACGTCACTACCCGAGAACTTGTCGCTGATCGGTCGATCGACCCCGCGGATGAACGGACGGCGAGAGTTCGCTCGCGTCGCGACGTCAGGTCGCAAACTAAGCGTCGTGCCGGCGTCGCGACGTGAGCGCCTCGCGTCGAACCGGACCTATCCAAGGGTGATATGGACCGGCGGTGCAGGACGACGCACCACTTCATTGTCGATGGTTAGGGTACACATAACTGACATTTACAAGTGTGAAATAATCATCGAGGAGATAGTAATATTGATCAGATCTACATAAACGTAATCTCACAAATGTCTTCATTCCATTTTTTTTTTCTCCTTCAAGTACGCCTGATACTGTCATTCATTATTTTATTCGTCCATTTCAATGCCAAAATTAGATCTTGAATTGACGTTTCTATTACTGACACGAACATTGGTATGTTGCTAGGCAACACTTTCAGTTCCTGAGTTCCTAATCGATACTGCTGTTTTGACGTTTTTTGTATATTAGAGTAGACACTCTAGGTCTGTTCGTTTGTGTTGATAAACTTACTAAAGTTGATTTTGTTCCCATAGTTGTCTCTGTTCATGGCATAATGTTAACAGAGAAAGTCATAGAAAAAAATCAAGTTCAGCAGGTAGAGCAAACACAAACGAACAGGCTTTATGACAAGCACTGATAATCAGACATAACCACAAATAAATTGATGGAGAAAGCGGGAACTGACAGTACACGGACGTACATACCATAAATTTCGAAGGTTCGACAAATTGAGAGAAATTAGGAGAAATATGCAAGTTTGTGCAGTTTCCAACTATGAGAAGACGGGAAATCAATTCACTCTATTGGAACTCCAGCGGATAACGTAATTCTACAAAAATGAAAACAGAATATGATGCGGCCAGCATGAAAAATAGGTTCATTCCACAAAATTTGCGAGGTATTCAAATATCTTGGTAGGATATAGAACATTTTTCAACGCATTTTTATCAGGTATACTTCAGAACGGAAGATTTGAGGTTGAAGAATAGGATCGTATTGAGAGAGAGAGCCAAACCCACAATTCATAAACTGAGCGAGTATCGAAAAGGACCTTAACAAGAAACAAACGAAAAACTTGCAGATAATAAAATTCATTTCGAACATATTCTGAAAGAAGAAGACTTGAGAATCGAATTTTTAGAGCAGGAATATTACAAAATCCAAGGTTTACAAGTGGAAGACAGTGAGGAATTCAGGAAACAAATAGTAGAAGAAAATAGAGAGTTGGAAAATAAGTTAAAGCAGAAAGATTCAGATACAAAACTCAGAGTAAGCAAAATTCAGAACTACTACCTAAAAATTATTTCAGATTTGAAACAAAATCAACAGCAATATCTTCTATAGAAGTCAAGCGCTGAAGTCCATGTATACCTACTTCCGTATGTCTTGGAGAACCTTCATTATTTATCCTAAATGAAATCAGCTGTTATTGTTGCCATATTATTTGTTCATTTATCAATTAACAACCACTCTTGTACAAGTGAAATTGTTCCAGAAATACAAGTATGTTTCATTGGTTGAAATTCATCAGTTTTTACCCCATTCTGAACTTTTGTGATAAAAAAATATTCAACTGAACGTATACACTGTGTCCATAAAGTCACCCCCCCCCCTGGTTAACTATTGAACGGATGGGATTTTTTTTTTCAATTATTTTTTGCTTCAATGGTAGTTTCAGTGCTATATATTGTTCCAAAAAAAAAATATGTATCCTCCAAAATGGCGCCTGGGCGCCATTTTGGAAGATTTTTTTAAATGGAGTGGGGGGTCGAAAGATACCTCGATTGAAAGGTCTTTCGATTCTCTATACAACCTCAAAATCTCAGACAAAAATATTCATCCAAAACAAAATGGCGGATGATAACGTTTGAAATCTCACACCAGAATTCTTTCGGCTGGATGACTATTAAAGTGCTCGCATGTGATCTTCAAATCTTTATTGGCGTATAGAAGAGTTCTCTATCTATGAAGATATCAATAGAAAGCCATTTTGAAGAGAATAACATGGTAGTCACGTGGAATAAACATTGTTCTTTATTTTGAATAAATATTTCTAAAATTTTGCAGAATTTGGAAAGACAATCGAGCAATGGTATAATTGACTACCATGTTATTCTCTTCAAAATGGCTTCCTATTGATATCTTCATGGATAGAGAACTCTTCTTTACGCCAATAGAGATTTGAAAATCACATGCGAGCACTTCAATAGCCATCTAGTCGAAAGAATTCTGGTGTGAGATTTCAAACGTTATCATCCGCCATTTCGTTTTAGATGAATATTTTCGTCTGAGATTCTGAGGTTGTATAGAGAATCGAAAGACCTTTCAATCGAGGTATCTTCCGACCCCCCACTCCATTTAAAAAAATCTTCCAAAATGGCGCCCAGGCGCTATTTTGGAGGATACATATTTTTTTTTTGAAACAATATATAGCACTGAAACTACCATTGAAGCAAAAAAAAATTAAAAAAAAAAATCCCATCCGTTCAATAGTTAACCAGGGGGGGGGTGACTTTATGGACACAGTGTATATATTATATACCTACATATATTTCATAAGAATAGTATATGTATTTTGTTGGTATATATGGTATATACCAACTTAATACCGACCTCCATTAAGGTCCTTCAGCCTTATCATTCAATATTCCAAGAAGAAATAATTTGCTAATCAATTTATTGTACCCTTTTACCTACTCGAGGAGACGTTATGCACTCTCATACAAAAAGCATAGACAGAGAAAGATATATGGATATATCCCAGGACTTGTGGAGGAAGGAAGATGCGAGGATCCTTTATCTAAACGAAGAACATATTCTTGTCCTTGTCTGGCAAAACATATGATTTGCTCCAAAATCGGTCGTGGTTATGTTTGATTGTCACTGCTTGTCTAGTGCCCGTACTCTAATATAGGTCGCGTGCAAGAACTGTCAGATGACTGACCCTGGAGGCAAAACATATTTGTTTACAAGTGATCGAAATAGTTTTCCACAATTATTTTGGCATATGAATCGTATTTTTTCGCTATTCATCAATTCGCTAATGCCATCACATTGTGCTGTTGTAAAATGCACAAAAACTGCAGCAGAAGATGAAGAAATCCGGATGGTACATTATGATTCAAAAGTAAGTACCTACTATAGTACCTCACATAGTTTTCATTTTTGAAATTTGGTAATTTCTCTGATTTCCCATCGGAATTCCTTCTGCAATAGGATCAGCTAATAGAAATATACCTGAAATTTCTAGAATAATGCAAGAAGATTGGATTCATGCAATCAATCGGTAGGACTGCTCTGACATGCTGACTATCGTGTGTGTTGTAGACATTTTCAATCTATTAGCAGCATTAGCTTGTATTGCAGAAGTGGCAGAAGGCAGAAGGAATTTTAATAAGGAATGACAACATTTCATAATGCTAACTATGTGAGATTACTATTTACCTGAAAAATCATATTCCCTAGTCTCTTGCTGCATTTTTTGTGCATTGTACTACAGCACAATGCGAAGGCATGCTTGAATTAATGAATAACGCAAGAAACACGATTCGTATGCCAAAATATTGTGAAAAACTATTTCAAGCTTTTGATTCCTCTGTAACCAAATAAAAAAAGTGAGGTTGTGTTTCAATAATTCACAGAAGAATGAGGTTGTGTTTCAATATTTTGCCTCCAGGGTCGGTCTTCGTGCACGCGACCTATACAAAAAACGTCAAAACATTTAGGATGTCTAGTTCCTAGGAGCTACATAGGCTGTACTAGGTCATCAAGAATAAACAACATTGTAACGTTGGGTTATTTTGGTTGGGACGCATAGAGGGTATAAAATCAATTTGGGGGTGGTTTTTCAGGGTAGTTTAACAAAAATTGACTTTGACACAATGGCTTCCTATACTATAGAGGGTGGTATCCTGCATTCCCACACTATAATATATGGATCATCAAAATTCCGGTAATTGGGATTTTTATTTCAGTGGCCATTCTTCTACTTTCCAAACAATTCCCAACTCCTGCACAAGCACAATTCAAACCGAAATTATCCTAGAATAATGATGAGCCCGTACTTTTCAACACCAATAATGGGTTCTTCATATATCTTTTTATGGCAGTATTACGTGTTCGACTGTGATGGCATGATTTCTAGGTGTGTTTTGTCATAATTACTTCCCTATGCAACAAAATAACATCGAATACATCAATCTGAATTAGTTTCAATTTCCTTGATTACTAATGAATAATGTCTGTCTTTAAGTGCTTCACAAGTTTCAATGTCCATAAAATAGATTAGTATGAGCGAGTTTGCAAGGGAGACTAACGATGGAAGCGCCTTATCGAGGTCATAAAAATTCAAGAGAAACTTTATTTTTTAACACTCCTCCATTCAACATGGAAACAAATGTACAACATTTCAAGAATTACATTATCATCTCGATTATTATTAATCGAAATCAATCACAATTGTTTGAAACAACATCCCCAGTCGGAACATATTGAAGCTCATCATATATAAGCACATAGTGACGAACTCACCTTAGGTGGTATATACCGGGTGTCCCATCAGTATACTGATACAGTATACCTTCGATTTGGTTCCGGTCGTCAATAATTGGTACGCCAATCATGGCGAACGACTCCTACGTTAACACATAGTACAGTTCTAATTGTGTTTTCTTGAACCCTTTGGCTGCGGTAGATTCTGGTGAACTTCTGGTAGTAGTATAATATTTTCAGTTCTGTTTGTTGTTCCCTGAATGTTCTTCATGAGAGAATAACCATAGTCTACGGCTATAATTCGTGTATTATTCCATTCCAACTTCGATTTTAGCGACTGAATATCCAATCCACAGTGGGTCTTTTTGTTCCTGAAATTATATTTGATAAGTAGGTTAGGTTAGGTTGAACGTGAGTGGGTCCATGTCAGGCACTCCACTGCGGCCTATAGCATATTCTGTATATGCCTATGGTTATATTTCTCCCAGTATATATAATCTCTTGGCAAAATTAAGGAGTACGTTGGTAATGCCGTTTCATTCTCCTCCATACATAGACGGCACTCTGCATCTTTTGCAAGTCCGAAATTGTGCATGCGATGTGCGAGTTTGCAGTGCCCAGTGAGCAAACCTACTATAACTCTGAGATGTGCTCTACTGAGTTTTTGTAGTTTGTCAGAGTCCTATTTGTTCCTTGTACAAGCAATGAATGCTTTGGAATGGGCTAGGCCAGGTAGACTACGTCAATACTCGAGTCTTTTGTTGTCGGCCCAGGATGTTATATCATTCTTGGCCGTGCTATACCGATTACTGGTCCTGGCCCAGTGAACGATGTTTCCACCCCCCCCCCTACCCCTTTTGCTAGGACGTCCGCTATTTCGTTCCCTTCTAGGCCCTTGTGACCTGGTATCCAGACTAGGTTGACGCTATTGCGTTGTGCCAGTCGGTTTAAGGTTTCTCTGCAGTTCCATACTGCTCTGGATTTGAAGCAGTTGGATTCAAGTGCTTTTAGTGCTGCTTGACTATCTAAGAATATATTTATTGTTTTTTGTGTGTGGTATCGATTTTCCAGCTCCCTTGCACACATTTCAATGGCGTATACCTCTGCCTCGAATATCGTAGCTAGTTTACCCATACAGAAGTGGGCGTTTCACTACTGGGTTCAACCCGTATATTCCGGCTCCGATGCCTTCCAAAGTTTTAGAGCCTACATAGGATTCGATGACTAACTCACAACAGCCATGATCTAGGGAATCTGAAGCAGATACAAACAACAGTTGAGCAATTATAATTAAAATTTTCAGGAAATTCAAAAAACCTCATTTTTTTCATTATACCCAGGTTCCTCTGATAGATAAGGTAATTGTTTCTCTTCAATTCCTAATATTTCATCATTTTCAATTGTATAGATTCCGATGCACGTTTTCAGAAGCTTTCTGACATTCTACTTACATACTATAGTACAATAGGTTTGTATATCAAAAAATCCATGTCTAGATGAAAGTATCTTCTCTGCAATTACAAAACTATAAATCTGAGGCTGCAGCGTTTCAAAATTGAAACCACCCAACCACGTCTGACTTCATCTACCTACCAACCACCTGTAATGATACTTCAATAGTTGCAAACTGATATATTTCCAAAAATTCACCTAGCTGGATGTCACTTTCCATATGCTCATTAATAAATTACATGAATATATCACTGAGTGATAATTTTGGCTGTCTGAAGACGCTTTCTGATTTCGTCTATTTGCTCTGTCGCAAGATCTGCATACTCTATACCCCAGATAATATTATGCAAAGTTGAGCCCCTATTATTACCGAATTTTGCTACGAGCATCTCAGCAGGCGGGAGTTCAAGGGTGCCCCCATCAAGATACGCGATTCCACCCATTCTACTCATGAAGTTGAAGATAATACATTCAGATTATTGAGGCAGGTGAGGGAAATTCCGCTCGGTATATGGCCCCGTATAATTCCGGCACAGCAAATCGGCTATTTCAGTTTTCTGATGTTCCATATAAGAAAGAAATTGGAGTTTTGGCCTCCTGGTAGTTTGTTAGTTCATGCATATTTCGAATGGATGGCAAAGAAGAAAAAATAATGGAGCAGTTCAATTTGGACAATACAGGGGGTTTTTGGGGTAAGGTATATACCTACAGAATGGGCGTGTACACCTTAGTAGAACTTTTAACTCAAACCATGTTTATAATGATCCTTTTATACATAAATAATGATTGACGACATAATTCGATCGCAAAATCAACTGGAATGTTTCATTTTTAGACATAAATAATAGTACCATCTGTAAACGGACCCTCTTATGACGTAGAAACCTCATCTCGACATAGTTAAAAGAAAATACCAAAAGCCCGACGGAGACTGAGGCATCTGATATATTAATTCTTTCAACTGTGATCTCGTGCTAATTCACTCTGTCGGAAATCATGTATCATTCACCTCTGTCTGGAATAGTCTTGTTTCAGTATTAGGGTTTTGACGTTACAACATCGCCTCGTTTTCAGAGGTCCGAAAAATCGGGGATTTCAATAATTTTTATAAAACGTAGGAAACTCATAGCAAGAAACGGTTTGCGGTGGTGAGCTAGTTTGGGTGAGTTCTATCGAACTATGAAATAAAATTTTTTTGTGATACAAGCCCATTGAATGAAATGATTTAGTTCAATGTAGCTGCTCCTACACAGAGTAAATCAGAATAAAACCGCCGAATCTTGCATACACATTTCTTGACTCATTTTCAGGTAAAAAGTTCTTATCAATGTGTGATCCTAAAAGTCAGGGTGTTATGAGTATGAATAAGATACATATATACCTCAGAAAGGGAGCAATTGGGAAATAACAAATGAAAAAAACTTCAAAAATCAAAACCAATCAATTCTTCACTTCGATTTTTCCCCAGGAAATATAAGTTGAAATGAATGAATGAGAATGGTTATAGCCAAAAAACAAATGTAATGCTATACAAAAATCGAAACCAATCAATTCTTCACCTTGACTTTCTCACTTGAAGTAATAGAAAAAGAAGGGCTATATGCATATTGACATATTCAAGAAGGGGAGCAATTCGGAAAAAACGATTGAAAAACCCTTACAAAACCAAAATCGATCAATTTTTCACCTCTACATTCTTCACAAAAGATTAGTTGAGATAATTGAAAACATTGGCTATACAGGATGATCATTATTCTTCATTATTATTGTTGCAACTCAGATGTTACTTCTACTTCATGTGTCAACTCAAGAGTACTCGCTTGACTATACATAAAAATGTGCCAAAAAGGCGGAAGAGCAAAACACAAACATAAAACGAGGGGAACAACGAGAACAAGAGAATAGTTTTTGGTATGGGGCAGCAAAACCAAAGTCGAGGAGATGTCACGCCACCAAAGTGCAGCAAAGTGCCACTTTGGAAGTCAGCAATCGATGAATAAATGTAATGTAATGTTTGTAAAATGGATAATTGATATTGAAATAATGTTATATTCATAATGACTGGAAATAGATGCTTTGCTTGCAATATTTTATATTCCGCAATGACGGCTGCCTGGCGCTATTGCTCACCTAGGTAGTTTTGCAATTTTACAGGAACTAAAGCCTGTACTAGATGTTTGAATTTTGGAAAGTTAGTGTATGTTGATAATCATGAATCGTACTAGAGTTTGAATGATTCTATAGTCCTTTGCCCTTCTTGACATTATGCAACTTTAATTGAGGCATATAATGGTGGCGTATTAATGAAAAAATAAGGTAATTTGTTCATCCATTTCCATTTTTCTTGAATGTCTCATCGTCCTAACCGACTAAATAATTTCCGCGTGTTGATTCGCACCATGATTGTTCAGCTACTGAAAATTATACAGAATTATATATATATATATATAAATTATATAACAAGATTTCGACTAAAGACTCCAGGAACAAAAGTAGTAATAAAAGTGAATATAAACATGGGTCCTGAAATGGCCCCCTGGATGTCGAGAAGATGTTTTTTGGAAATATTTTCGAAACCATCTGTGATAAAATCAAATCGAAAAGACTGCTGCGTAACAAAAATAGTAGCTCTTTTTAATAGGGTTTCTACCATATTATTTTTCGATTTATTATTTTTACTGTACCTTCCATATTTTGAATCAAACAAAAAGATAAGATGTTGAAAGAAAGAGTATTTTCCATGAAACCATAATTTTTGGAAAAATTCGGTACTCTATTAGGGAAAGGCACTAGTTTCATTACGCATTAGAATTTTAGAATCTATTTATCTCGAAAATGGTGAATGCTCCCGAAACTAAACAAGAGTATATAAATATGCCATTTTCAAGGAGAAATGTTGAGATTTCCATATTTCCTCATCAAACTGCTGAAAATTGCATAAACGAAGAAGTTGTAGAAAAAAGTGCCCCTAGCCCCACCTATCTCCCACGCACCTGATCAAAATTTTGGAAAATTCTCAACACTTCTATATCGGATGTAAAAAGTTATAAACATGTATAAAATTTGGTGATTTTATCATCGAGGGTTTCGAAGATATATTCACATAAAACCATCATCGTCTCGGGGTCTTCTCCAGTTGGCTCCAATCCCCCAGGAGGCCATTCCTGGACCCATGATTATATGTATGAACTTGTAAGTATCACTATTTTTGTTCCAAGAAATCTTTCTATGTAATTTAGGAACACCCTGGTGTATTGTTGATGGAATTTTGTCGACAAGTATATAAGTGATCGCTCGGAGAAGAACGATCCATACGTAACTGAATGTCATTATTCTGGTAATGGATGTGTTCTTGAGCACAATCCTAATCTGAATCCATCATCCTCTAAACCCCCTTGACAGAGGCTCATGAGCGTAAACGTTCTGATTTATAGGTTATATTAGCTCAGTTATACGCCTGACAACATGACAGAAACGTTACGTCTCCTGATGACATCCATAATTGATAATAAAAGATTCCATCCATTTTACGAAGTATGTGGTCACTGTACTATGTTATTGAATCGGATCAAGCATATTGCCTTGTTCGATTTTTATGCTTTTAGAAAGTATATCGGATTTCACAAATATTGGTGTATGTTTTACTGACATAAATTCCTCAAGGTACATCAATAATTCTATGGAGTACTTTCATTGGCAAAAAATTTCAAAGCTTTGCCAATGGAGCTTTAAAGCTTTAAAAAATGTTCTGTGATATTGTAGTAATGTAGTACATAATCTTGGTGGAACCACAGTATGCATGGATTACAGACACTTGAAGATATTTTGGTCTTTGGTCGAATACAAATATACCAAATAACTAACATTATTAATGATATTCGTACATGTCCAAATTCGTGCTTTAGTGAGCTTTCATCCTCAGTGGATTCTGTAAATCAAATGAAGATTAACTGTCTCTTTTATGGCTATCGATTTCAATTTGACAAAAGTCTCAAGAAAATTCACATATTCAATAATCATAAACTGAGCTAAGTATTCAATACAGTCAGTAGCATATGTTATCTTCTGCTTATAGTAGTGGTAGGGATGAGTAATTTTTGGTAGACTTCAATGACTTTGATATTGGAATTGAACGAAATTTTGTATAATTCAGATAATGTGTTTATAGAGAATGTTGTATAAGTATAATGAAGTATGATATGAATATTATATATGATTGAATATATTAAAAAGCCTCATTAGCATTGTAAGTATTATCATTTGCAGCAAGTCTATGGGCGTAGACCAGAGAATATAACACATGCAACACGATATTATTTCATGTTACTCAGACAAGAAACCCAGGGTGGAACCCAGGGACGTGATAGTATATTTCGGGTTTTCTTAGGAATTATACATCCGATTAAATTATGTGAAAGTTATGGGAACAATTTTCGAAAAGTTTGTATCAGTTATCAAGAAGACATTATGTAGTTTTCCCATACAAGCAGTGTAGAGTCTTTACCTGGAATAAATTCGCTAGCGGAGAGATGAATATTTACGTAGTATGCCTGAAATCAAAATGTAATAATGAAATTCAATTCATTCTCAAGGAAAAAATTACTCAAAATATATGTGTTCAATATGATGAAATATTTTTCACATTCCTTCAGCAGCGCTGAAGAGACATGAAATTTGAGAAATATTTTTTAGAAAAATGTCCCTTCAGCACTTTTGTAGCTAATTGATTGTATGCCAGTGTTTTTATACAGCAAAATTATTTCAATTTTTCATGACGAAGAGTTCTTGCAAACTGGTGCAAAAGGCTCCTATAACTGTTGCTAAAAATCTGAATTCTCATAAAAATACTTGAAAAAATATTGATCATCAGAATTATATTCTGATTTCATGCAATGCATGGCTATTTGTTTTCTGTCGTATATTCAGAATGATATTATGTTCATTTACATAACTTTTTATGAAGGAGAATGTAAATTCTCTACTCCAGAAGATTTTGTTTTCTGATTCTTATCGTGTGTGTTCAATAGATTTAATTCAATGTTCGTCGTGGCATATAGCCAGGAAAGTAGTTGTTTTTTGTTGAATGAACCGAGAAAGAATTGATATTTTCATCACATATAGAATGCGAATTCCCAATGTATTCCTTTAAATATATATCCATTTTTTTCTGTTCATGTTCCCTTTCGATACTTTCACACAATGAAATGGTTCAAACTTGAACGATGGAAACTTGTTATTTTTGTAGACCTTTAATCTCAGATTCGTGATTAGGTCTTCTCAATTCAGAATTTCTTTCCACGTCCTGTATGATGAATATCAATTCATCACACATCCCAAAAAAAAAAAGTTACAGTTCGAGTCCTTCCAGAAGTCCTTTTTGCACTCTTCCTTACGACTATCTAAAGGCGCTAAGGCCAAAACCCCTACCTAAAGTTCAAAATTCTGTGGAATGAACAATGTTTCAGTATGAGCCCCAGTTGGCTCACAGCAAGCCCATAATCGAATACACATAATCATTAATTTTCTGTACCAATTTTTTGTCGCTGTCGTGTCAACATCCAACCAAATTAATCGTGTGAATTATTCGGGAAACCACTTCCGCTCAATGACTTTTTCACGGTAGATCGTGTAAATTCACAGGGTTTCTGCGTATGATATTCACCCCCGAGCTCTCGGTGAACTCATTAGCAAACTTCCAGTACGATTTCTTACACGGCTTGTTGCTTCGAGCATTCCACAACTCCGCTGGCGGTTCACAACAATTATTATCTTGCGTAATTTATGGTAAATTTTCTTTTTGTGTGCTCGTTGAATTACGTAATTGTTGTGTTCAACGACGAAAGGGTGATGAACATTCAGCGAATGCGGAGACATTAGCATTTCTGAGTGGATTCAAATTGTGCTCGCATAATTTCTTGAAGCGATTCGAAGAAGTCCAAAATATGCTGAAACAGTCTACGCCATTTTCAAGGGCGTCGACTAGGTTAGGGCTTTATGGAATACTGAGATAGTCAAACACATCAAGATCGCTCAAGAGTTATACATACATGTTATCTTCGACTAATACGTCCCATGTAAGTATCCATTCTGGCACCAACATTGTTTTTACTCCACATCGATAATCTGTTGAAAGTAACACAGGCCATAATTCATACCTTTGCAGTTGGCAGAAATCTCTATAAGTACTGAATCCTCTTCCAGAATCCCCATTCCATCCTATAAGGAAAATCTAAACTCACGGCGAAGACGAATGAACGCTGTTAATGGAGATCTTACTCACAGTAAAAAAAATAACACCAGTTCACACCAGCTAACACCCTTGGATGTCCCCTGAGGTCTTGATTGTTTTAGTGAGATTTTACACTGATATTTTCAACACCATCAAAGGGTGTCATTCGTTCTTACATACAAGCAAGAACTACGCTAGAGTACCTAGCTAGCTAGTGCCAATTTGGTCGGTTCGTGTTATTCGACACCAAAGTGGTCGACTTTACAATCATTTGGTGATCATTTTGACACTGTAAATGTTGCAGTTATGCTTCTACTGATAATACATGGTATGCGAATATTTTTCGGATATTTTTCTGATATGAAAAAACACTTATTGAGTGTTATCACGCTGAGAAGCGGTGCTTTCTTGTCCGCATCTGGGTGTTGAATTACACGACTCAGATATACTAACATTTGTATGCAGTGCATGAAATGATCCACTGTAGTGAGATCTTACAATATTAGAAAGCATCTCAGGGCTGATACTATTTGAAGGCTGTCGAGAGATATTCGATTATATGTTTCAATCTGGTTCGATATACTCTATAGCTTGGAAATCTCGAAATCATCATATATAATTGATGAATCAATTCAAAATAAATGTTTGCATTATTTTCACGAAATCATCCTTTCTTATTGTCACACTATTTCCATCCATTCCTCAATAAGCTCAGGTTTTCCAGGGGTAATTTCAACATCAGCAGTATTACTTATTCCACATGGCAGAATATTAGCCCCAAAACTCATGATTCATATACGGTTTTGATTCATTCATGATTGGTCAGGGTGTAGAAGCGTTAATTTCATATAATAAGTGTCATTTTTGCGTTAACTTGAATAATACCACTATGGATGGAGATTCATCCTTGTGGTGTTTCTTTCACATGGATATTTCAGAACCCCTACCTCTAAATTACCACATCCGTGTAATTTTACACTATGAAGGTGTGAATTGACACTACTGTACACGGTATCATCAAATTTCTAATAATATTGATATAATATTGTTAATCAAGTGTTGATTCAATCGGATTTATTTCTAAAAGCCACTCGATTGACATATAACACCCAAAAATGTTTCACTGTGTACTTAATACATATTTACAGCCTGAAGAACCAACAACGTGATAGAATCCATAACGCCACCAAAACCCATCATGACTCTAATTCCTCTGATAGAACTGAGCTCAATACCAAAGGGCCAGTTTAAAATTCTGTTCCCACACCAGCATCCAGACACATATATGTACGCTGATCTGATGCTCTTAGATTCCATTCAAAGACGAACTATTCACCTATATAGTTGGTGATGCCACACTCACTAATTCTTTGACGCCATTGAAATATTGTAGGAGAGTCGGCGATCTTCCTCTTTTTTGAATATAATTCCACGAGAAATGTTTTTCAGAAATATCGGATAGCATTCCGTCATTATCCAGTATGGATGAACTCGACAAGGTCAGTCAGCACTTCCTTTTGTCGTCAACCTGAAGATATTGAGATGTCGAACAAAACATTATCAAAATTCATTTGTCTATAACACGACAAAGCATTTAAATTATTTGCCCAAGGTAGAAATTCACACCTCCTCCAGAAATATACGAAATAGGCTATGATCTTCATGAAAATACAATGACATTTCTTTCTAGAGTATATTTTCCTGTGCTCTTTCGAGAAGAAAGCTGCAAAACTGAGGAGAAAAATAAAAATATCAGGAGTGGTTTCCCGCTATTAAGTGGGTCACATCACAATGTATTATTCAATAATTTACGGATGCACTGTATAGGTATAGGTTTATTTTCGCTCCGGCCATTATAATATAGATAACGGAAGTTCCTTTATACTTAATTGGTTTCTAATATCTACATCCTGGGACAAAAATATGTTTTTTCTGCAACCGACAAGAAAAGTCGTCCATTTTGATACCAAAATTAGCTCTTAAATTGACGTTTCTATTACTGACACAAAAATAGGTATGTTGCTAGGCAACATATTTAGTTCCTAGGAGCTAAAGTTGAATTTTAGTTCCTAGGAGCTGAAGTTGAACTTTAGCTCCTAGAAACTAAAAAGGATCTATCCGATTTCAGCAGATTTGGCATTTCATACCCATGCTGGGGATATAAATACACCTTATTATAGTTTAGTATTGGAATTATAAACATCTCAGTTAAGTATTTTTGTTTTGATCAGGAAAGCCTTCAAGATTCAAATACTTGCTTGATCTGTATTTCATTCGTTATTCTCGGGATGGATAACTTGTTTTTGGATAATCACGGCAAGCAATAGTTTTTTGTCTCAACCAACGATATTGTTAACATTCATTTGATTATCAAGCGACAAACATTGTATTACGGAGAGGAAAAAATAATTGCTATTCTTATTGTTGATGTGCTCACTAACCTAACATTTTCCAAGTCTTGTTTCTATAGCTGGCACTGACGCGGTATTTGCCATTAAAGCACCTGGTCCATACACAAATGTCACTCTGTGATTGTATTTATATTGAAACTACAATTCGAACATCCTTGAAAATTCAATGAACCTGCTGTTGATGCAGGTAGAATGTTCTCACCACACGGATTATTTTTCAATATTTGTTGCATTGCATACATATGGCACGGTATTGGTGGTAACTTCACATATTTATTTGAGTTATTTGTTTCGGTTGCAGAAAAAATAGCATGTTTCATTCGGATCAAAAGTGACTTTGGTAGACTCGCAAATTTTGCTTTCGCTCGGCTTCGCTAAACGCTCCGCCTCGCAAATGCAAAATTCGCTTGTCAAACAAAGTGTCACTTTCGATCCTAATAAAACAATCTACTATTCCGTATTTTTGTCGCAGGAAATTAAAAGTATTCATATCCGGTTACATCCAAATATATAGATGCGTCCCTGATAATGTAAAATATATATTGATTGTAGGGATTTTATGATACATTTATATCATCTCAAAAAATATAGATGAGTTCTGGAAATTTGATAATTCACTCATGCCACTCTCATAGAAGCCATTTATATCAGTTGTTATTGAATAATCTTCTCAGATACCGAAGACACACCACTGCAAAACAAGTGTCAGACATATCAGTGTCACCTTCAACTCTGAAACAATCAATCTCCTGTAATGATTGTCACGATACATCCAAGGCACTTTGTTGACTGTCATCTTTCACTCTTTCAGTTTGTTTAAATACCTAATCAAGTAGGTTGATAGACCCCGAGCTAACTATCTTCCACTCCCATCTCATTAAGAAATGTACCGTCTATTTAAAGCTTAACCCCACACATCTGAGTCATTCTGAGAGTGGATAAGAAAATTTTAAGTTTAAGTGCCACCGTGGCATCATTCTAATGCATGGAGGTGTGAATGTATTCATTAATAATAATATAGATGTTCGTAGGCTTGTCACACTTAAACAAAGTGGTTGATGGTGCTCGGTCAGAGGCGTCCCTTCAAGTGGGAATTCTTCCTCAAAAATGAAAAATTAATGTCATATTTCATAATACATTAAATATACCTGGATATAAGGAAGCCATTTTTCTAAAATGTGAACATTTTGATAGATTGATGATGACAAGTTTTCTGTTATGAGTGGTGGTTGTTGATTCGAATGCGACAAAAAAAAAATGGAGTGAATCAGGGAATCTCTGAATTATTATGGTAAATTGAACAAATGAGTCAGTATCCCTTGCTCCGAACACATTTTGGGAACATCTATCTGCTCGGGGTAACCTATAGACACTATCTAAAATATATTCTAGTTGCTTTTTCTAGTGTACCTATTTTCAGATCATTTCATATAAGTATAAATTATAGCAAACAGAGAACATGTAACTGAAATATTTATAATACAATAATGTGATGCAGTTGTTGTCAGTCTTGATGTAATTTAATTTTCAATTTGATGGCATTTGACCTTGAATTCCAACAAAAATTTCGCATTTTTACTGTACAAAATCTCAGTCTGAATGTCATGACCTCCTTATTCCTGGTATACATTGAAATATAGTTGATGTTGTCGGTCTGTAATACATCCAATTTTCAATTTGAACGCATTTGATCTTGAACTTCAAAACATTTCTTGACCCCCTGGTATTCACTGAAATGAGGCCCCTGGAATTGTCTTTTGTCCCCATCAAAAAGGGGACGCTGAAATAAATTCATCCTAACAGATAAGATCCAATATGGCGCCTATTGGAAAAGATAAAGTTGAATATGGTGGCCGGAAGACGTAACGTCAGTTAGCAAATCTGAAAACACCATCATGTATGAGAGAAAACGGCATGCAAAAAGGCAGTTCATTTTGAAATCCCACAATAAATGAAGTCAGAAATAAATTGAATCAATTTTCCAAATTTTCGGTTTTTACCGGATATCTCCGGAATTTTGAAACTATCTGAACGGCATATCAATAACTAGGTGAATGCGCAACTTCGCCCCAATTCAACAATCTTCATATTTCTTATAAATCTCGAGATCCCAATGGTGAGGATCGAATTTGAAAGACCCGGTATAATACTAAGAAAAAAGTACAAAACAAACAACTCTCTCTAGGACCATATTTCAAAACCGGTATGATTTTATTGCCCGAGAGTAATAACTTCCAGATCCAACACCAAAGTGTTATCTCAATATTTTTTTGTATTGATGATGGCCCTTTGAGCATACAAAATTGTCTGTCATAGCCAATAGCACGTTTTATGGCCCTGGCGATATAGGCCCCTGGCCACTCACATAAAGGGCCATATTATCACCTTCCAATTTTTCCATAATCAACTTCAAGAACTGAACAGTTTTATCCGAATATCAGATAGGTAGGTGGTAAGTTCAAAGATGTGAGCTACGTAAACAATATGGTAGAAACTTCTTGTTCGAAAATTAACTAATGACATTATCATCGGCCCACCATCTCTACCAAACTGAACTAGTCAGTTTTTCTTAGGGAGATACAGGATTTCGTGTTGGAAGGTAGTGAATCCAACTCATACACAGCAGCGAAACCAAACTGCTTTTTATTCACAAATGGCCATATATAATTATGTCTCCACTACCTTATCTCACTCTAAACGTTGAAAATTGAAAGTATCATAATATCTTTGGTGGCCAGGTAGCCGTGCGGACAGAGTGTCTATATTCTAATTCGCATTCGCTTGCCGGTCGTGGGTTCGATCCCCGTCGACTGCAGAAATTTTTCTGATGGCCCAAGAAAGTGTTTGGGATCACACGTTAATAGGTAAGGCCCCCGTCATTCCTTGCTCGCACAAGACTTTCGAAGACTTTTGAGGGTTGCTTGTAAGGGGGCAACCGAATGACGGATTGAACAAATTTTAGAACAAATTTTAGAACAAAAACCAGAACCCTTTCGTGGTATTGCGAAGAACTGTACAAAAAACAAATATCAACTGATGGATGCAAACCAAATCTCAAGAATGGTGGGACAACTCCAGGAATGACAGGCAAAATAGTTTATTATGAAACCATCGCCAAAATTCACAGAATATCTACTGAGCCACAAACGAAGTACAACTAGAATAGTAGTGAGACTTCCATTGTAGGCTCAACAAACACATGAGTACGATGGGTCTGACTGAAGAACTGCTGTGCAGGTTCTGTCAGAGAGAGGAGGAAACAGCAGTACACATACAATACAAACACAATAGATCGGAAAAGGTCGCGGTGTGTAGGCAGATAGCCCGAAGGCCCCACTCAGGGAACTGTAATAATTTCATGAAAATCACTTGCAGACTTGGATATATTTTTCCATATTTCCTGGAATAATCGATGAAATACGCTACTGATGGTTACGAAGAGAATAAAGAAAGCCGCTTTCGGAAACATCTGTTTCGTCTCAACTGGACTTAGCGGCCTGCATTTATATAAAGTACGACGTCGTATGTGCTCTCACTAAACCTACTAATGAGCCTCTCGTCTCTATAGATCATGTGTCATGTGATATTTATAGCAAAAGCCAAGGATCTGAAAACTTCAGAAATACCGGTATTAATCTAATACTTTAGAATTTGAATTTTCTAATGAAACAACGAGAAATATCCATAAATGAAAGAAAAGCCTCCAACTCGGTAGACCACACTCTATATCAAGAAATTTTCAAATTTGAAAGTGACCGGTTTCAGCACAACGGCCATCATCATACTAAATGAGACCTGTTATGGGACAGGAAAACAAACAGTACCATTGAAATTGAATAACATAATAAGCTTCGTGATGAGTTGGATTCACCCGCTTTCAGGGCCTGATTAACCATTAGGCTGATTAGGCTGCAGCCTAGGGCGCGAAGATCGGGGGGGCGCGCAAGACGCGCTAAAATCGTGTCTTCGCATGCACTAATCTAGCATCATTGCATCTACCCTACATATTTCAACTAGACCGAGACAAAACAATAAAACGAAATGCGCTTGATAGTTCCTGATTTTAACAATGAATTTTGAAATTTTAAAAAGCGCGCAGCGCGTGTAAGAAGAAGAAAGAAACAAAAATTTCATTTTGATGAAGTTAAAACGGGGCACATTGAGTTAGAAAGGAGACGATCTTTCATCGTTGATAATTATTATGCAGCTATTGATTTTCTTGAAGTGCATATAAAAAACCGGCAAATTATTCATAATACAGTAAACACAAAGTTTGGTTTCTTATGGAAACTGCATGAACTAGACGACAGTGAATTCATTAGAAGCAGAGCAAAGGAGTTGAAAAACTATATTCTACTGATTCAGAAGATACCATTGCAGAAGGATGCGTCCATTTGGCGCAGTTTTCAAAATCTGACACCGAGGTCGAGCGTTCTCTTTCTGCCAGAACCCCAAAGGGTTTGTTGCAGTTTATAAAAAGTTTTAATATTTTAAGCATGTTCCCGAATGTGGAGATAATATTAAGAATTTCTTTGACAATGAGTGTTACCAACTGCAGCGGCGAAAGGTCTTTTTCAGCACTGAAGAGAGTACAAAATTACTTACGCTCCACACTCCGCCAGCAAAAGCTTGCAGCGCTCTCTCTTATGTACATAGAAATTGATATTCTTCAAACTAACGAATTTGAAAAAATTGTGGAACGATTTGCAAACGCTAAAGCAAGAAAAAAGACCTTATTATAAGCGAATGATAATTACTCAATTATTATGATTTTCAAATAAAACATTAATCAGTTGCAGAAATGTTTCACTTGTATGATGCCTCTCGTCTTTAAGATTACAGAAATGTAAATATATAAATAATACTTCAAGTCGAAAACGTTTATAGGTAGTATGAACCATGTCAAAATTTTTATACTAGTAAACAAAGTCAAGACTAATATACTACTTTAAGCCGACCGTAATACTCATGGCGGGGGCGCGTCCTCATAATTAGCCTAGGGCGGTCAGAACTCTTAATCAGGGCCTGCCCGCTTTAAAGAATGGTACTGAATTTCTGACAAGGTATATCTACTGATGAAATAAAAATCGAGATCGCAACTCTGGCACGCAACGCAATAAAATCACCATATACAGTCGCATTTAAAAAAAAAAGCGTAAAAGTATATTACAGAGAGAAATTGAAGTCATCTTATTCTGCATAAAACGGGCTATCGGGAATGATAGTTCACCAAATGTTGACAGTGAAGTTGTCATAGGTTCTCGAAAACACAAAGCATTGGCTGAGCCAGTTTTACACAACTAGAACTAGGATCCCGAAATCCTCTCTTTTTAATTCTTGTACGCTTTTTGACCGGTCAATCAAGAAATTTCATGGTCTTCAGACTTCAAATTTTGATGTCTGAGTACTACATTCAGGGCATCCATCATTGGATAACCACAGTCTGTAACATTTTGAAATTCTGATACCGATTCAGTCACATAGCAGACTGAATTTTGTCATCACGAAAAGATACAGAATGGACCAAAAAATAATCTATGCATATTTTCGACATTGACACCCTGTATCTCGAAAGTTAGGACGTATACGAGATATGTTCATATGAAGTGTAATACCCTGTATATTATGGGGGCCAAGGTTACTTTCCTATCATGTGGGTTTAATGCCCTACGCTACGCGTCGTGCCTTAAACTTCACACACGGGAGGAAATAGATACTTTTCCTCCCTTGACATATAAATAGGTATGAATAAAATTGATGGAAATCGCTTCTGGTGAAAATATCGAGCAACTTGATAATTCACTGGAACGGTAGATCTAGATCGTTATTTCAGGAATGCATAGCTACCTCAACGCTTACGTAGCAATCTTCGGAATATTTACTCCGTCCGTATTCCATGTTTCTTTGAGCAGCGAAGACCAGGTAATTAATTTGATTTCTAGATTAATTTCCATCCATGATCCAGCTTAATTTCCTTTTAATTCTTCATTTTCTCTCCACCCCAAGCAGATGGTTGCTTGTTGCGTTAATATGATGGAATTTACGATTCTTATAAATTAATTAGCACAGGTTGTTTCAATAAGCCCCACTGAAATGTTGCAAATTTTAATTGGAAATACAAAAAGAAGATTAGTTCGAGAACTGGTAGCAAGTAACTAGTACAGGTATATAAAATAATACGAATGGTAATAATGAATAAAGCATTATATAGTAAACGAACTAAAGTAATATATTATATTAACTAATGTTACATGGTGGCAGCGGTGGAATACGAACCCACGCCTCCAAAGAGACTGGTGGCTCACATGCTGTAACAATGGCCAAGAGCTCATTTCCAATGACAGAACATCTAGTTTGGGCTGGAGTTGAACTTGCTAAACAATAAGCCACAGGATGATTGACTTGAAGAGGCAACAACAGAGTTACTTTGCTGTGGGTGCCTGGACATCAGGGGGTGGAGGGCAACGAGAAAGTCGAAATCCTCGCCAAATAGGGAATCTGTGTTCATAGGACCAGAACCATACTTTTGGATCTCCGCAAGTACGGCCAAAACAACTATCTCGGAATGAGCGGAGGGGAAAGGACTCACGCACTGGTCTGAATATCAAGGTTTAATCCACTCCAGGGCATTTCTACCAAAACCAACGGAAGAAACAAAACCAGGCAGGTCCTAGAATGGAGCAGGAGTAACCTGCGAATTCTGACCGGTCTGCTTACGGGACACTGTCGTCTTATTGCGGGTTTCCACCAAGCGGACAGGACAAAAACAAAACACAAACTGTCCATTTGAATAGAAATTTCGAACAGTTTCGTTCTGAAAGTGTCTCAATACTGTTGGGTCCCCAACGGACTTTGTGTTTACCAGTCACGAACAGAAATCAAACTATTTGTGTTTTGGTTGAGTTTTATTCAGTTGACCAGGAGACACAGGACGTGCAGTTGTGAAAATGTGGCGCGCAGCAAATTTGAGAAAACAAGATAACGAGGATCTATTTTTGCTTGGAGTTACATATTTCATGGTGAAAAAAACAAAAGTACGATTATCGATTAGGCCATCTTTGAGGCGAAAAAAAGAAAATGTGACTCATAAACTGTTGCAAAATCTGAGAGAAAATGATAATTATAAGCATAGGAGGTGAACTTCGATCAAGTTTTGAGACATTGCGACTTGTTCCCTTCACGCACTTAATCAGAATACCACTAAATCACAACAACGAAAATAAAAACGAACTGGTTTTAATTTCAAGACATTCACACCAAGCTGACAAACATTCCTAGAACACCTAAACCCTTTGAAGCTACCGACATTCGCCAGGACACTGTTTGTGTTCGTGAAAACCCTATTCGCGGACTAACAAGTTTAGTTAACGCTCCAAAAGTTCTAGAACAGCTAGCAAACAGTTCGCGGACTGTCACAAACGGACTGAGTTCGTGTTTTTGTTTTTGTTCTGTCCTACCTAGGAAGGATGGGTCTGAGCCAACAAGCGGACTGTCGGTTCTGATGTGTGGAAGGCGAAACAGCTGAACACATACTATATATGTTATGCTCTTGCTTAAAGAGCCCAAGGTTTGACATATTTGGCTTTACCAGCTTAGAACCTATGGATTTCAGACAAACCTCACCTCATTAAACCATTGACTTTGTAGGATGAAGTACGGATTGTACAGTGAACTGTAACCTCTAGGAGTGAGCCACAATAGATCCATCTGGGGTCGCAGTGGAGAAGTAATATTCGCCCCACTCACATGGAACCTAACCTAACCATTTATCCATGACAAAGTTGTGAAATTATCAAGAAACAAAATTTTTCTAAGTTTTCCGAAGACAAGCTCAGTCAGCACACCTTTTTGTGATCGAAAAACTCGCAATACTTTGTAATTATGTGTATTCAGGAACCTGTATATGCAGATGGAAATATTGTTCGCGCAAAAAAAACGAGTGGAAATATTCATTATTTACAATTTTTCAATATCAATTAGCATATATTTATATAGTTGCGAAAATGTACACAGTAGCGTCGATATTTGGGGGTTCACATCACAAATTTCATTGGGTATATATTTCATTCTGAAGAAATTCTTTCAAGAATACTGAAAGAGTAGCTTGAATTAAATAATTTGCAGACAAAATGTATTGGTATGTATATAGGAAATTCGTTGCGTAAACCATTACATTACTACTGACACCACTGTGTAAGTCTTGCAATTAGTATTATGTTATCGAATAAAACAGTAACATGGAGAGATATATTGAAAGAATTTCTCACATTTTCTCACTAGAGGTATCGTAAAGGCTATACCACGGTCATTAATATATGCCACAGTTTGAAGGATGAATACTATAATACAGCCCAGCCCTGATGGTGCATCTCAACGTCCTGTGTGGATTTTATCACTTCACTTCATTTCCTTGAAAATAATCTAAACGATACCGGGTTTGATAGGGTTATTTCAAACGATTATAAATATATTTGCTTTCAATGTTTCCATATGCTCAATGTGTGTCTTCGCAATATCAAAACTTCTTTCTCTGTCACACTCATTGAGCATGTATGGAAACTTAGAACGCGAATATCTGCGTAATCGTTTGAAATAACCCTATATCAAACCTGGTATTATTGAATTTGTCAAGATAATCCCTAACCGATTATGGAATACAATACAGGGTGTTTCATTTGAAAATCAAAACTTGGGGTCGTTGCCAGTAAAATGGAAGTGATAGAACAAAAATTGTTTCGTCAATTAATGAGCAATTTGGTATACTTGCCACCCACCAATTTTAAAAACCCTATCTCGAATAATTCAAAAGTTACAGCTCTGGCCGTTTTTTGTGCACATCTCTGTATATGATGTTAACGGTTTTGGAGATTCATTAAAATAATTGATATTTGTTGAATAATTATATTACTTCATTTCCACAATATTAGCTGTTTTAAAGAATGGGAAAGACGGATATACTTATAGCAAAGTGATAAGTTTGGACTAAGTAGGTACTTTTTTATTTCAGTCACTCGAAATAAAGTTTTTCCATCCGAACAAGTGGGTCATGAAAAAGTTCACTGGTTTAATTACGAATCTTTTTCCAAATATTTCGCTGCCATCAAACAAATTTCTACTTTCAATTTACACAAATTTTCAATCCTCTTCATAATGGCAATTCTGCAACTCCATTTTATTTATTCGGAAGCGTAAATAAAAATGTTTAATGGAACCCCAAACTTTTCTCCACAATTTAATTCTGGATTCATAAATAATTTCCTCAGGACTCTTTTATATTTTCACACCACCACAATACGAATTGCTCTCCATGTCTGGATCTCTCTCGAAGTTATTAATGGGGTTCAAAAGGGAGCTTTTTTGGTGATCTTTCACACGCGATGCACAATAGACAAGATTTCATTCATAGGGGAAATATAACGAAAATCACAACAAAACATCACTCCACTTTCCATCATATTCATCATCAATGCCAATATCGATCGAGAATATTCAGAGCAAATAATAATATATCGAATATAGAAAGTAAATAACTCAAAATAGTATATTGTTTTATAAGGATCAAAGGTGACACTTTGTTTGACAAGCGAATTTTGCATTTGCGAGGCCGAGTGCGAGTCAATCAAAGTCACTTTTGATCCGAATGAAACATGCTAGTTTTTCTGCAACTGAAAGAATCAAATAAAATGAATACGTGAAGTAACCACCAATGTGATTTGATTCACAAACTTAATTAAGATTAAGAAAAATCGAAAATCATCTAACGGGGTAGTGCATTACAGTGACAATTGTCAAATTATACAGGGTGATCCACGGTGAATGGCCTATTAGAAGTATCTGGAGAACGAAAAGACAGAACATTCTGAGGATTGAGATGCTTTGATAATTGAACATTCTCTATCTGTCTAAAATATTCTCAACGATACAGTGTTGCCACTCCTATCAGAAATAACTAGCAACTGCGGTATTTTGAATGTAGCACCCTGTATTTCATTGCATTTTTAGATTCTGCCTGAAGAGCTGATTTCATCAATGCATCACACACACACACACCAATTATGAATAGTTTCGACACAAAAATTTTCTAAAGTTGAAAAATCTCGATTTTTCACACCCTATATCTTTGTTACCATTTCCGCTACAGCCCAAGTATGATAGATCGATGAAATCAGCTCTTTAGGGAAAATCTGAAGATGGATGAATATACAAGGTCCCATAGAAAAAATCAAAGTTGTTGCTACTTTTCAATATAAGCGGCAACGTCGCAGAGCTGAAAATATTTCAGATCGATAGAACATAACAAATTATTCAAGGATTCAAGGTTTCAAAATAATCGTACGTTGCGTTCTCCAGAAACGTCAAATGTACCATTCATCGTGAATCAGCCTGTATATAGTAAATTTCTGGTTGTTGATGGTCAGTGTATACCGGGTTATTCACGTTATTCCACACGAAGCATTGTGACTGAAGAATTCAATTGTTCAAAGGGTTTTTCTTTAGGATGATGGATATAAGGACCTATTAGCGAACAAAATAAACACATTTCTCAAAGTCTTCAGCCACCAATGCTTCGTGTCGAATAACGTGAATAATCCGGTATAATTATGAATATGCCTCGTCTCACATTCGTTCAAGAAATTATATGATTTTCGATAAAAAAAAAACTATAATCTGCAATTCAGTCTTCAATTCGATATAATTTCTAACTGATAAGAAGTATCCTTTCACTGTGTATTGAGTGCATGATAATGGTCATGTAGACACTCCAATTATTGTTGTACCAACATTTTTCCACGTGTTCTTCAATCTAATTCGAGGCCAATATAAATTCGCTTCTGGTAGCGATTCAGAGACCTCGGGAAAAGTTTTTTACGATCACATTATCCTTTATATAGCTTCCGAAAATCCGCCAGAACCCGCTGAATTTTCAGCGCGACCTCGGCTACTTTGCAATTTGGTCAAATTAAACGCTCAGCTAGACCGAAATAGGTTAGTAAGTCAAGTTGCAGTTCCGAACATAATTTCCAGATTGTCACCAGACCTGTATAACGACTCTACGGCTCGTGAACGTATTCGTTTCACACTGTACCAATTGAATCGCATTTAATAGATATTTCGTTATTTTCGTTCCATCATATTCCACATCGTTCCCTTCAATAACGAGCTTGTAGTTGTCATCGGTTTCAGAACGCACAGTGCCTGTCGAAGTTTTAGATAAATCTCTAGAATCGAAGGTTAGATAACTTCTTCGGACGTAGGGATTCCTGTGGGGTTGCCTCAAAGAAAGAGTTTTCAAACATCGTTTATTGGAAGGAAAGCAAGGGTATACCACTCGAAATGTTTTTACCCTGAACCACTTTCAAAATCAATATTTTATCCTCTTCATCATAATATGTAGTCAGGTATATGTTACCTATAAATAAAGGTACCTGATACACTGCCAGACGTTATTTTTATAGACCTTCAATCGCAGATTCGTGAGTAGGTTTTCTCAATTAAGAATTTCCACGTCCTGTATGTGCTTAGATCAGAGCCTATGACAGACGTGTGTGAAGACTGGCTCGTACAGTGTTCGGCAGGCAGCCGAGTTAAGAGCAAGTGTAACCCTTGTCCATGTCATTTGTGCTCGTGTTTATTGAATTATGACCATAATATAACACATACATTCAAGAACAAATGCACCCAGATGACAGAAGTATGTCAACAAATCATAATTCTCAGATCTCAGTTCGTTATAGTTTTAGTTATATTATAGGGAGATGAAAATTGTGTACATCATGAAGAATGGCTGAAAGAATAACTGGACTTCAGGTTACTGATGAGAATTTTATATCCGAAATCAGTTGATTCGAGTGAACTCGTATAACCTGTTTATGAGAGATATAATTCCCATATCACCGATACGAATGATTTTTTTTTTCGTTCCAATTGAGAGATTGATGGAAATTGGTTATGGAAATAACAAGTCCGTGTGTTATACTTTAAAACTGTATATTGTTCTCTTCAAATCAAGACCACTCGGAAAGCACGCCGATGTAAGAATCATCATATAGAAAACGTCTCTAGGAAAACTAAGTACATAAGTATATGCTTAGTAAGCAGTCTCTCCTCATCTATACCATACACATTGCTTTCATTTATATATTTTAAATAAACAAATTTAATGTGGCCCTCGTGCGCTGCACTGTCGACATTTCTAGATATTCAACGATAATAAATACATTGGTTTATATTTAATTTTTGTCTACGTACACAGTGGACTGTGTATATCCAACACGCCCCCTCAAAAATAAATTCATAAACCAAAAAAATAGAATTCAATATACCTTGAATATATGTCGTACACTATTTTTCTAAAAGTAATATAACCTTGCAACACTTTTGAGAGAGACAACGGACATGCTTTCCTCGTGTATTTCTGGGGTATAATATATGGCCCAACATTTGTTGCTCAGGATTAGGGAAACCCAGTAAAACCTAATCAGACCATTTAACTTATTCACTAATAATTTCTTCAAGACCCATTCCAGTTCGGAAGTCTTGAAATTTAACTGCTGGCAATGGCTTGGTCAACAAATCAGCTATTTGTTCACCTGTCGAAAGATATTTCAATTTTATTACACAATTTTCAACTTGTTCTCTAGAAAAATGATATTTTATATCAATATGCTTAGACCGTTTGTGATTTGTTGGATTATTAGCAATACTGATACAACCATTATTATCTTCATAAATTATAATTGGTCCTGAAATATTTATATCAATACTCTTTGCTAATGATTTTAGCCAAAGTGCTTCTCTGACAGCTTCAAAAAGAGCCATATATTCAGCTTCAGTGGATGAGGCTGCTACTGATGTCTGTCTTTTTGTACTCCAACATATCACACATCGCTCAAATAATTTAAATAAATAACCAGTTGTACTTCTTCTGTCATTTTCATCATCACCCCCCCAATCAGAATCAACATATCCGCTCAAAATATTTTCATAATCACCTCGAATATAGGTCAACTTCAAGTTCATTGAACCCTTGAGATATCTAAGTACCCTCTTCAGACATTGCCAAAGTTCTTTATTATTTTTGTTTAGGTACCTGCTCAAAATATTTACAGCTGTGCTAAGGTCGGGTCGAGTACACAGCATCACATACATTAAACAACCAATAAGATTTCGGCAAGGGATATCATATTTCTCTTCGGAATTCAGTGATTTATAGTCTAATTTACTTGGGAGAGGAGTGCTGACAGATTTACAATCATACATATTGAATTTCTGTAGAATTGTTTTTATGTATGCACTCTGATCTAGAGTTATTCTATTTTCTGTTCTTTCTAATTTAATTCCTAGAAACAGTTTGATAGAATTTAAATCAACCATGCGAAATTTACCCGCTAAATAATTCTTGAAACTACACATTGTTTCATGTTCAGCAGTGGCAATGACTAGGTCATCCACATAAAGTACAACATAAATATTTTCAGATATATCACCCTTATCTAGAATATAAATACAACGGTCTACTGACGAATTTCTAAAACCTATGTCTTTCAGAGCTTTTTCAAACACTTCAAACCAACATCTTGCTGCTTGTTTCAACCCATACAATGCTTTATGCATTTTGCAAACTTGATTTGGTTTGCTTTTAACCCCTTCAGGGACTTTCATGTAAATTTCTTCTTTTAACACTCCATTCAGGAAAGCAGTTTTCACATCCATATGATGAACAAGAAGATTAAATTGATTTGAAAAAGCAATTATGAATCTGAAACTTGAAATTCTTGCAACTGGTGCAAATGTTTCATTATAATCTTTCAAGTATTCCTGACTGAAACCTCGAGCAACAAGACGAGCTTTATATTTCGATGGGTTTCCAAATTCGTCATTTTTAAGAGCAAACACCCATTTACAATCAACTATATTTGTGTTCACAGGTTTCCATACTAACGACCATGTTTTGTTGATTACAAGAGAATTAATTTCATCTTGAATAGCTTCTTCCCATTTAACTTTATCAGTTCTATTCTGAATTTCCTGAAATGAAGTGGGAATTGTACATACAATAGATTGAGCGCACAAAAGGTAATCATTAGATATATTATCGTCTTCATTATAAGAAATTCTCGTACGATTTCTGATTCTGTCACTCCGCCTGAGTTCAGAAAACGATGGTGCTTCACTTCGCCCATTTTTTCCATCATCTAATTTAATACCTTCATTAGATTTTACCTCTATCCTGGTTTTGATTCATCTGGTTTATCAATACCAGATTTTTTTACCACTGATTTTGACTGGAAGTCAGATGCATCAGTTTCATATCGCATACGTTTCTCTGATTTAGCACTATCAGATTTATTACCCACTGATTTTGACTGGAAGTCAGATGCATCAGTTTCATATCTCAATAATTTATCTGATTTATCACTATCAGATTTAAAACCCACTGATTTTGACTGTAAGTCAGATGCATCAGTTTTATCATCAATATGGGAATTTTGCGACTTCCCTTCAGGCTCAGCCATAGGCCTAGATACTAAGAAATTTGTTTCATCTACAAGGACATCTCTCACGACAACAAATTTTTCAGTTTCCACATTCCACACTTTATAACCATTCGGTTCAAAACCAACCAGTATAGCTTTCCAGGATTTTTCATCAAATTTTGATTTTCTGGTTTTATTGTGGATATAAACGGTTGAACCAAAAATCTTCAAATATTTTACTTGCGGCTTTTTGCTATGCCACATTTCATATGGTGTTTTGAACTGTTTTAGAGCTTTAGTCGGTGTTATATTTATTAACAATGTTGCAGTTAAAACTGCCTCACCCCAAAAAACCTTCTCTAATTTTGCACCATGAATCATTGCACGAGCTTTCTCTGTGATTGTTCTTACCATACGCTCTGAGACACCATTTAACTGTGGGGTTCTGGGAACTGTCAAATGATAACTAATTCCTTTCGTTACACAATAGTCCTTCATTTCAGTCGATAAATATTCCCTTCCATTGTCACAATATAGATTGACAATTTTCAAATCAAAATGAGCCTCACTTTTTGCAACAAAATCACGAAAAACGGAAAATACATCTGATTTATGTGTAATCGAATATGTAACACAATAGTGAGTATATTGGTCGACAAAAAGAACAAAATAATTTTTGTTATTGATTGTTGAAGGCGTAATAGGACCAGCCACATCTGAATGAACAATAAATAAGGGTCTTTTTACGTGCGTTTTATCTTTACCCTTCTTGAATGGTAGACGTGCTTGTTTACCACTTATACACGCTTCACATAAATCATCATTAGGTGTTATCTGATCGATTTGACCCACATCTTCGATCATTTGTTTATTTTTCAACTCTAAAAATTTAGATTTTCCAATGTGGCCTAAACGTTGATGCCACAATTCATAATTATTAGTTTTTGTGCTACTATGTACTTGAACAATAGAAATTGGTACATTTGTATTGATCAAGAGATCAATACCAATCAAATTGTGCAAAGACTTACCCATCATAATGGTCTTACCACCTTTGCTTATGGAAACACCCTCTGGAGTGAACACCACTGTCATTCCAGCCTGTTGCATTCTCCGCACGGACAGCAAATTGTACGGAACGTCTGGACAGTAGAAGACATCCTCAAGGATACCTGGAATACCCATGTTGCTGATGACATTAATCGTTCCTCTCTTTGTCGCTGTTATGTAAGTCCCATTTTTAGCTACAGAGATTTTGATTGGAGTTTGCAATTCAACCAATTTGCCAAATATATCGTCTCTGTTTACAAGATGATCGGATGCTCCAGAGTCTAGGAGGAATGTGATTTTATTCCCTTCTTTGTCGAAACATTCGAAATCTCCAGCCATAAATGCAAAACCAGATGCGTTTTCACTTGGTGCTGATCGTTGCTGAGATACCTGGATGGTTTGAATGGTTCTCTTTCTATCAGCTGGTTTGTATGTGCGTGCCTTTTTGTAATGATAACAATTCAGTTTCAAGTGACCTTTTCGACCACAATGATAGCACTTCAAATTTGAAGTTTTCTTAGTGAATTTGAACTGTCTTGGTTTATAATGTCCTGGACGATGATGTTTGAATTGTCCAGCGGTCTCAAAGTTTTGCTTTCTTGTTGATACATCACTATTTTCAACGTGAAGTATTTTTGCGCTTGTATCGCGGCTTTCAGTGGTTAATTTGACCTCATGATCTAGGAGTCTTGTTTTCACAAATGGTAAAGTCAAATTATCCTCGGATAATGTTTCCAGTGCTGTTATAACTCCATCATAAGATGTAGGGAGAGTCAACAATAAATGAGATACCTTATCAGTCTCTTCTAATTTTGCACCTGCTGCCAATAGTTCTGTAACTATATCATCGAAGGTTCTGAAGTGTTGCATTAGAGATGTGTCACCTTGCAATTTGAGTCCCAGCAATTTCTTGCGTAAAGCCAGTTGCGTAGCTATACTCTTGCGTTCATAAATTGCATCCAAACTACACAAAACTTCCTTTGCGGTATTGTCTGTTTTTGCGAAACCAAGGAAAGAGTCAGCCAAATACTCCACAAGAACACTTTTGGCTGTGCGTTCAGCTTTATTCCACACATCAGTCATTGGATCAGGGATTTCCTCATCGATAACTTTAATAACGTCAAGTTCAGTTAACAAAGCCCGTATTCTGAATTTCCACACACCATATCTGTCCCCGTTGAATGAGTTAATGTTTCTCTTCACTTTCAAATTTTCCATAGTCACTTCTATTCACACGGAGTACACAAATACACACTTATGAGCTAGCACACTGGATTAGCAATCTGGGCCCATAACCTGATGGAAATTGGTTATGGAAATAACAAGTCCGTGTGTTATACTTTAAAACTGTATATTGTTCTCTTCAAATCAAGACCACTCGGAAAGCACGCCGATGTAAGAATCATCATATAGAAAACGTCTCTAGGAAAACTAAGTACATAAGTATATGCTTAGTAAGCAGTCTCTCCTCATCTATACCATACACATTGCTTTCATTTATATATTTTAAATAAACAAATTTAATGTGGCCCTCGTGCGCTGCACTGTCGACATTTCTAGATATTCAACGATAATAAATACATTGGTTTATATTTAATTTTTGTCTACGTACACAGTGGACTGTGTATATCCAACAGAGATAATGCCAATTCTCAGTTTCAGAGAATTTTCATTTTTTATGCTCTCTTTTTGGATGATCAACAGATATAATTCAATATTCGACGTGGCAAATAGCCAGAAAAGTAGTTGTTTTCTGTTGAATGAACCGAGCAAAAATTTATATTTTCATCACATGGAGAATACGAATTTTCAATGTATTTCTTCATATTTTTTATGTTCATAATTATATCTGAGAATATTCCTTTTTAAATAAAAAAAAAAACTCTTTAGTTGTAATCACTGTTCTCGTTAGAGTCGCTAGAACATCGTTGAATAGACATTTTGATGCTCTTTCGGAAAGAAAAAATCGAGTGAAGCCGCACCTGGATTTCATCTTCTGTTGATGCCTCAATCAATTCGACAGGGTAACATCCAGTATATCGGTTATAAAATGTCGAAGAACCATTGACCATGGGTTTTTTGGAATCACTTCAGTGTTGAAGTATTCACCTTTCCCAATGAAACACCCTTTATATTTTCAAATTGTCGCATCTACATTATAATAACGAAACACATTTTACGACCAAGATTAATTCGTAAGTCAACACCAGGAAGAAATGGAAGAAGTTCTGTTGTAACTTATAATGTTTTCTCTTTGGATACAATCTGAAACAAGTTTGGTACGTGGACGTGAGCGTCGTGAGACATGAACACAGAACTGTACAGGGTGGGCCAAATCGGTCACTTTTAAAGGGAAAATCGTTCTCTTCAATTAGATAGAAGAAATCTGATGTCGGTACCTGAGGGTCTATTCTCATGCAAAAGTCAATGGTGGTAACTCTGAAACGAAGATAGATATCGATATGAAGTTTTTACCATTGATTTTGTCATGTGAGTTGATCAACAGGCACCAACATCAGTTTTTTTCTAATTAGTGCGGGAATAGGACTTTCCCTTTAAAAATGTCCAATTTGGCCCACCCTGTACAGAGTAAAATAGAGTTGAAATCAGTTCTCAAATTATTCGAACAGACTCTTACACAACATGGTAGAAACATATTATATCGTTTGACGTATGATTCAGCTCATTTTGTTTTTGTATGTTCATTTCGGTATTTATGCATTCGTTTCCGCTTGTTTTCATCCCAAACGGTTCAGAAGAACATCATCTGGTGAAAATGCCATGACTTGAACAGTTATTAGTTATGAAAACATCGGAAATTTTCATAGATGCACATAATTACCACAAGCAGGTGAATTACATTTCGAAGCTTCAGTATATCAGGACAGTTTTGTGAAAATCTCCGTTAGTTCAGGTTTATGTTTGAATTATTAATTGTCACATATGCATGCACATTAGAAAAAGCGCCGAAATAATTATAATAATATATATCGAAAACTGGAACCCTTGTCACGATAATCACACTACATTGATTTACCCATGGTTTACCACTAAGCGTACAGATATCTTAAATCCTCGACATGTGTTTTTGACAACTACTGTGTTTAGCATCTTTACAGGAGAAGATCAAAACGTTCTATTCGGCAACAGGCTCTTTGAATGACAAGCTCAGCCTTATAATAATTACTTCACCTCAAGACTTTCGATTTTCAAATGGAGAACCCTGTATTTCATTTCATGATCGTTTAGTGATTATGATTATATACAAATTCAACGATATAGGTGCGAGATGTTTATAGATATAGGTATACCAAGTTTGATGGGGTTTTGTCAAACGGCTACGGAGATTAAGCTACTTTGAGAAATGTAATTACAGAAAAATGTGGCTTCCGCCAAATTAAAATCGACCTGTCGAGATATATTCATTTTTTTCAACGATTTCGGATATAAGGAGGACTACAAGTTTCAGCTGGAACACACGGTATTATAATAACAAGGGTTGATATCAGGTTTTCATATTAGTAATTAGTAAGTGGGCAATATTTCTAACTTGGTTATTATCGAAGCTACAATGTCAGTTAAATGGACAAACTAGTCTTTTTCTCCCAATTACTAACAATACACCGTTCAGTTTGGCTTAGCATCCAGTGAACAATCTCAGAAAAAACTGTGGAGAACAAACCATAATGATGTATCTATGTTTTTATTCAACCAAATATAAACTCTTGATTGTATACAGCAAATCCAGTACCACTGTAATTTACCAAACCTTTTTCTGGAACAATAGAATATCTCCCAATTATTATGATGAAAATATGCTCGAAATGTACAACTTTATGTTGACATTTCGATGAATCCATCACCAAGATTCATTTGGAAGGTCTCGCGAAGAAAGTGAAGCAAAACAAAAGCAGAGTAATCCCACAAATTGATGTGCTTTTCGTACTTTACGATTTCAAACTCGTTTAAAACAAAATCAATAGAAATTTCCGGCGCTGATTGCAAGTCACAAGCGGACTCACCTTATTTCCATCTCAATCAATACGAAGATGCGGAAACTTCGCAATTGGATTGTGTTATTCATGGTTATTCGGTCTGTTTCTCGCTTTTTTTTTTATTTTTCAATATCTTCACGGAGCCCAGGAGCCCTATGAAATAATGATCGACCGGATGGAAATGGAAATGCCGAACCATGCAAAGACTGGTCCAATACACATCGGGTTTGTTTACACGGCGTAATAATAATAATAATAGTAATAATAATAATTGTATTCATCGTTCATGATCACAGGGTACATGTTAAGTCATTAGAAGAAAGTGCTAAACTGTATATGTTATACTCTAACGATAGTACCGTCACGAATATATCTCACATTCACCAATAGAATCAACTATGTGTTTGGTTTGAAAATTCAGATGAGTCATAATAACATGCATCACATAAAAATTTTTTGACTTCTCGCTTGAATGCACTGAAGTTGTTTTCTAATCTCATACAGACTGGCAAACGATTTAAAAATTGGATTACCTCGTACAGTGGGCTTTTTTCATACAAACTGGTTCTATGTTTTGGTGGCCTAATAAGTTTCGAAGATCGAGTTGGATAATCAGATAATAGGATAATCAAAATTGGGTAAAAAGTGTTTATAATTACTTTTAGCATAGAGAATGCATTTGTATATGTATATAGAATAAAATGTTAGAATTGCATGTTCCTTAATATGGTTTCGACAAGTTTCATTACTGTCAAAGAGAATGTTCTGGTACTTGCATATTTCTAATAAGTGTAAAAATTAAGCATCCATCTTTGAGAACAATTTATTCATTCTGCGCTAAGCATGACAATAAATGTGAAACAAAGGTTAGTAAGCAATGGACTGGACACATCTACAACCAATATCACTTATACGTGTCTCGCTGGTTGCATGCAGTTGCATGTATTATGTTCTCAATTCCCATTCCTTTCGAATTATTTTGTAGGAATAGGTATGGTATGTTAATGTAATTTCCGGAGTTCATAGAAGAAGCATAGTATGCAACGCGTTCATAAACTCTTCTAGACACTCGTGATATTTTTTCATGTACCTAGACAACAGAGTATTGTGTTGTGAGTTAATGTTGGGTTATCCCATTCATTTATTCCATCAACAACAAAATCTCGCTCTTTGAGTTGATATCTCGCTCGTTTTTGACAGCATAATTCGCTAGAAAGAACATATGCATATGTGGCAACACTGGAATAGATTCTCAGGCGATCCACGAACTCATCAGAAGTAAAAACATCAGAATTTCATCTCGCCAGCACAAGAGATGTGAGATGTGACGAACGTAATAAAGGATCCGTCGAGGACATTGACGCTGGTCCTGACGGCCATTGCGACATCCAGCGCAAGGGCGGTCATAAGGGGGAGGGGGGGAGCATGGGGGTCAAGGCCCCCTCTCCAAACATCGGTGGAAATTAATGGCCTAGTAACACAGAATACTATTCTGACATCATGAATGGACTAAATCGAAATATTTCGAATCATTCATTTCCTAAATAAACTAAAAGTTTTTGAATACATTCAACGACGGTGACCGAAATATACCAAGTGCAATAATAATAATACCTATAGTTGATTCTAATATCTGCCTCTTCAACTCTGACTACATCACTGCGTCGTGTCCCGCGCGAATTCCGACACCTGCCACAAATGCAACAATGCAGAAACAAATTTCGATTCAATGATTAAAGAAATCATGCCATGTCTAGAAAATTTGAACGTAGATTTCCGAATTCGCCCTATATAATCCAGAGATTCATCCCACTGCAGAATACTTCCGCATTACGATATTTATTCCATTACTGGAGTGTATTATTTTAGATATTGAGAGCCGATTCAAAAAAGAAACAATTGAATTATGCAATCTGGAAATATGTATTCCTTCTTCATTAATCCGTTCAAATGAAGATGCATTCTACCGTTGAAATTTTGATTGCCATATATGGATCTATATTCAAGATATCCAATAAAGACGTGCTGAACTACATCTTTGGAAAATAAAATGGAAACAAAGTAAAGAAATAGAAATTCCGAGTGATGGACTGAATTCTTTCAAACAATGTTTCCATCAATCATATGTGTATTTTTGAAAATACTGTGTACTCTTTCAGTGAGTGTATAGCATCTGCAGAGAGGAGTTTTTCGGGACTGAGGAAACTCAAGAGTTGGCTGAGGTCCAATATGGGCGAAGAACGGCTAAGTGGCCTCGCACTAATGCAGGTCCACAAGGACAAACGAAGAAATAGTATATTGTGCAACAAGTGGGGAAAGTTCAACTTTTCTCACGAGTGTGAAAGTTTGTGGCACGAGCCTGATAGGCGTGTGATGCGAACACACGAGTGAGAAAAGTACTTTTTTCCACATGTTGCACACTATACTTTTTCTACAACTGTACTTATTCAAAGAATCCAAAGTAATGTAAATATTAGTATTCATTTCATAATGTGGCACTATGCCACATTGAATATTGACACCAAAGAGTAGACGCCTTTCCTAGTTCCTCAAAGTATTTCAGAAAAGTACACTTTCTGAAAAAGATTTTATTTCTGTATTTTTTTTAGATGACATACATTTTTCGTATATGCCAATTCATACTTTTTTCTTGAAATTTTCGTAAACAAATCCAACTTTCGCAGCTTTTTCCATCATCCCTGTCTCTGGCGGTGTATTCATCAAAATCGTCACATCTCGGTATATAGGTACATCATATTATTTATTATGAATGGTTGTGATAATATTTGATAGAAAATGCGATTTCTATCAAAAGCACTAATGAGAACTACCCTAAAGAATTTAAAAAACTTCTTCTGACAGTTGTGACTACTATTCAAAGCTGAACAGCAGCCATCTGAGTTTTGGTCGATTTTTGTTGATTCTCCATGGAAATGTATGTCATTGTGGTGTTGGCAAAGTGCCGTGAGGAAATTTATTTCTCACAGTATGAGCAATACATGGTTTTGAAACTAAGGAAGCTATGAGAAATGCGTTACTTTTCATAGCGGTAATACAAAAATATAATTGAACGCTTTCATCAACTAATTCGAATAACTGCAATTATAAGTAGGTAATTTCACAAAATGCCCACCCCTCTAAAATCAAGATACATGACCGCCCATGATCCAGCGTGATCCATTGGATAGCCGACAGCTGCCAGGATATTCACCCAGGGGCGGTCTGGCCTATACGACGGAAGGGCGAAGCTCTAAGCACTATTGACCTACGGCGCCTCTGTTATACTGTCGCAACTCAGATGGTTTTGATAGATTATTTGGCAAACGGCGTGTCCACCACATGTCGCAACTCAGATGTTGCCCTCCTATGGATCGTAACTTGGCTACTCGCTTGGCTTGATGAGAGGATTTTGATCATTTCACCACCCAACCATATTCATCCCCAAATGAAGAGTCAAGATAGTCTTCGTATAAAATTAACATTTATTGATTTAATGGAAAAGTCGTGAATAAATGCCTGCCACATGGCAAAGTAGCATAGACAAACCATAGTAAATTACCAAACGGGACACAACACAAAACAACCATTCAGATAGAACATGGAAAGACAGTACTTACATTATGACATCTAACATGGGGTTGACCAGCAGGATCAAAGTCGGGAGGACGGTACACATTTTGGCAGCAACTCGTGAATAAGTAACTCAATTACGGAATCAAGTAAAGTGTTATCGAAATGCATTATAATAGTAATGAATTAGTAATCAGTAATCAGTAATCAGTAATGAATAATCAGTAATCAGAAATGGGTGATCAATAATAATCAAAAATCAGTAAATGAATGGCTTATCGATTCGGAATTTATTTATATTTGGAATCGATGCTAACATTGCAATTTTCCGAAATGGCAATGCTCGATACCGGGCGGGCGTATAGCTTAGCCCGCATCGCAAGCTAAGCGGTTTCATGCAAATTTTACCGGAACTAGAGTCTATGAACTCCGCTTTGACCTGATCGAAACGATGTACAAGATGTTTCAATTTGGAAAAGTTGATTTATGAATAAAGATCTAGAAATGAACGAAAGTTATTTCATAGACATTTGTACTTCTTGACAAAACCAAGAAACGAGCGAAAGCAACATGGGCGTTTTCAAGGAGAGTGATACTGGCATGAGGGATCAATTTCAGTAAATTACCGAATTTTTCAAAAAATATTCACTAACTCTATACTAATTCATATAGAAAAGAGATACTGCAATTAATTTTGACCATTTATCCAGATCTACGTATACAAATAATATCATTGATATATCATTAGTATATTCATGAGGAAGATCCAAAAGAGTGTTGACAGCCTTAGAGCGATGTTTAGAGATTCCTTATGAATTAATTATCAGAGAATTTCGACTGTCATCTGATAACGAAATGATTTACAGAGTAAGTCATAACTGTTGTGACATAGGCTAAGGGCGGATCGTTTGTACCAAAATATATCTGATGTCGAAACAGATACAGTGCGTGCAAGTTTTTTGTTGTTTTTTTTTTCTAATAATTTCACTGTATATTCATCAATTGTTATCAAAATCGGAACAGAGGCATGATTTTATACAGGGAATATTATTTCATGTATTATTCTACAGTTTTTCACAGGGGGCGCCACGTGAACGATTCCTAGGAATGAAATCGACTGATGACTTTTTTTAACATAAGTTTTTATTGATTTTGATTCGAGAATATGACATGAACATGGTTTCTACGCGTAATATTGGTATACTCTTGTTTGAAAACGATATTCTCATCCGTTTTTGAGAAAAACAGTTCGAAGTCTCAGAAGGGGATTTCAAATATTATTCCATTTATGAGGAGTGTGCTTTGGACTGTCTGATAATTATTGTTGCTGGCGAGGTTGAGCTTTAGCTCCTAGGAACTGAAAAGAATTTACTAGTTCATCAAAAATAAACGACATTGTTATGGTTGGTTATTTGGGTTGGTTCATTTGTTCCCGATTTCCGCAGATTTGGCATTTCACACCCATGCTGAATATATAGATACACCATATTATAGTCAAGTATTTTTGTTTCGATCAGGAAAGCCTTCAAGATTCACATACTTGCATGATATGTATTTCATTCATTCTCTGGATCTGATTGAATGGATAACTTTAGCAATACTTTTTGTCCCACACAGCGATATTGTTTTTTCCTCATTTGATTATCGAGTCAAACACAGTGGAATATGGAGAGAAATTAATAATCGCTATTATATACGCTATATACCTGGCACTGACGCGGTATTTGCTATTAGGGGTGCCACCTGGTCCAAATGAATTCATCGATTCATCGATACAATAGAATACACAAATTGGTCACTCTGTGTTTGTATTTATATTTAAACTACAATTCGAACATCCTTGAAAATTGAATGAACCTCATCTGTAAATGCAAGTAGAATATTTTCACCCCACGGATTATTTGTTGCAGTGTATACATATGGCACGGCATCCACGTTTCGGTGCCTGATGATGCATCGTCCACCAATATTCTAATGTAAAGTTGTCTGAGGTCTTGCTCCTATCTACTCACTCATATTATTAGAATAAAGGTATTATAATAATCTGTCAAGTAAGTCACTTTGGTGGTTACCTCACATATTTATTTTAGCAAAATTTTTCGGTTGCAGAAAAAATAGCATGTTTCATTCTATCAATCTACCATTTTATCCCTCAGCGAAGTTTCTTTCCTTTTGTTGTATGTACAACAATCTATCGACCATAATTATAATCGATGTTCTATAGTCATTTTTCTAAAAAAGAATCTCAGAACCTCGCATCTTTCATTTTGATCCCGTTTAACGTTTAACCTTGAAAATTTTGAATCAACTGATGTGGCGCATTCTATTTGATCTGCCCCACCAATAGAGGAAAAAAGCAATATACATGGTGGATGGAAGACCCCCTCCCAGATTTAAATACTAATAACGCCACTGTCCGCCTCGGAACTCCCAACTTCATAAGTGAAATATGGCGATGACCGAAAATGCGGATCCTCGTCTGGTTATACGACAGAATATCGAAGATTGCTGGAATTATATGGTATAAAAAGAGAAACGGAGTTTGCACCAGTCTACACTTTGCAGGTCCATTGGAGAAGATGGTCACTTACCCGTCGAAATGCATGGTCATCGAAATCGAGGTATATATAGTTATTCAAAATCAGTTCTCATAAATCCATAATTCACAACTATAATATGTGATTCCTTTTTTTTAACATTATATGGCTTTGTTATTCAGTCAACAAGAAGCCACTCTCAGTATACCAGGTATTTGTAATGTGCTCAAAGAAAGGAAAAAGAAACTCTCTTTTCTACGGCTGTAACACAAGATTGTTCTTATTTTACAGTGTTCGATACATCAATGAGGTACTTTGTATGGTGTCAATTTTATTTCCGTATCTGATATCACAATTACTCCATTGTGTTATTATTTCAAAAAAAAAACACACATCTAATATAGATGAGCATTACTTGACAGAAAGGTGCTTGACAGGAAATCAGATGGCTACAAGATGAAGAAATCGAAAATGACGCTGTTATCTATCATAGCCGTATAGAAAAATTATAGTGTATAACTTGCACGGAATGCTAATTTCCTATATTAACTCTAACAAGGACCTAAAAGAAGGTATAGAGCATGTCATAGGTACTTGACACTTTTGTTTTGACGTTCCTGTATATTCATTAGAGTACAGACACTCGGTAAGCAGTGACATCAGTAGGACATAACCACAAATTATTTGGAATGGAAGCAGATCTTGCCGTATCTTTCTTTATTTCGTTTTCGAAACATGCATTCCATTGAATCTTCCTCCAGAATTTTGTGATAAAAACAAGTGGTAATTCGTGACGTAATCTCATCTGAAATTCCATTTCTGAGTCATCTATATTCCACAACTGTCTTCAAGTATATTTACCTATCCAGCTGTGATCTATAATTATACATACATTTTAATGATAACAACATGAAATTTTGGATGCTATTACGTCACGAATTACTACTTCCCCTCACCGCGTTTTCTGATCGTGGCAACCTTCCTCTATAAATAATCATCGATTCTACCAACCTTGAGAATCTGAAGGTTGGATGGATACAGATTCAGAATGTTCAATACAATACAATACAATCAATATAGAACTTTCCATTTGTATATACATTTATACTCCAACTCCATCAGTTTGGGGTAGACCTACTTACTTGAAACATACACGTTTATGAGTGACCAATGTGACCATCATGTATAATAAAGGAGGAGACTCTAAGAAGATGCCAATATTTTCAAATATGATTCGATTAACCCTTGATCATCGATTCACATTCGAATTCAAAGTATATACATTTTGCTATATCTTTAAGACGAGATGAACTAAGGAATATCGCGAATTAAACGAAACAGTATTAACATTTCATTCACGATGATAAAACATAAGAATACATTCTCATTAACAAAGGAGCAAATGAGATATAATGAGTTTGAGATCTAAAATCTAAATCATGGTACAAAGTATAATCTTCAGATTGTGGCGCATCTGCATGGTGCGTAGTGCGTAGTATTCTAGTATTTCCATCAGCTGATTAATTCAATTTTTTTTACATAATATATCACATACTCCTAGATTCAAACTATGGCTATATTCTGAATTCAACTGACGGTACTGTATCTGCTCATTTTTCATTCCGAATTCAAAAATATTCACTGAAACTGACAGATACTTGTGAGCAGACATACTATATTCATTCAAAATATTTCGCCTCAACATTCTGCTGAAATAGCTGACTATCAAAAGGTAGTGTGGCTTCAGTAAACTGTCATTATTTTTGAGGGGGGAAAGAATGTCACATTTATTTCAGTTGTTTTTTTAACATTACGTCTTGTCTCATCAATAATAAATTATTAATAATATAATTTTCAATATCAGAAAATGCCTGTTTTTTAAATAATTGGCCAGATAAACGAGAAACTACATAGGTGACAACCTGACAACTGACAAATTCCACCAGCTAATTAACTGCTGCTGTTTACTGATGAAAACATGTTCAGAATTGCAGCAATGTTTTTTTTTATATCTCGGAACATAAATTTTCAGCGTCAGAGTCAGTGGTTCTACTGAAAAGACTGAGCAGTTGAATTCGGAATATAGCCTATAAACGGTATTAGTGATTTATTCTATGTGGATAATCGATATTTTGAGTGATAAAAGTCAATCTTTGGAGGAAGGAAGGATCGATTTCTGAATCGAAGTCCCTCTATCAATCATTCCAGAATTACGTCATTTGACAGGACGTTGGAAGGCAAACATTGTGTTTTTTCTTCAAACGTCAAGTAGTTGGATCGATCTCGTTGGAACCCGAGTTGGGACCCAAATCAATTTCATGATATGTCCGCCATTTTGTACGCTTTGAACAAATGAAAAATATGAAGTGCGGAGTGCAGGAAAACTTTGTCCCGATCAACTTGCTGATTGCAAATTCATTGAAAACAGTCTATATATGAATGAATAATTTCGTGTTATTGACTGGGCTTCCATTAAAGGCGAATTATGCTAAATTGGTGTTCAAAACATTGTTACAAATCATCCCACACCTGTTTTCTCTGCGCTACAAATTTTCAACCGAACAATCCTCAGGCAGTTTTTCCGGCCAAAGTTCACATAAATATTGAAGACCTTTTAGCGCTGGAAATGACCATATACATGCGTGAAATGACCGAGTCGAGAAAAGAGAAACGAACTAAAACGCCATACGAGTTTTCGTTACCTATATACGCATCTCGTTTGCCACCACAAAGTTTCAATGTTCCTCATGTGTATTCAGGTTCAAATTAATTTCTACCCCTTTTTAGGTGTCACAGGCAATTTAAATACCACGTAGAACTGAGATGAGTGTTCTTTTATGTAGGTGATGCCTTAATGTCAACATTGGTCAAAATGGCGCATACCACCCGACATTCATATATTCAGACGCTTCCATGATTAAACACTGCCAGGTTACCGATGATTTCTCAAATGAACAATCCGGAAATTACTACACACTGCAGAGGTATGTATTTTTTATATTTTGTATCCCTTGCCTTGAACTAAAGTAGTGACGTCATCGAGTTCTTTTTCCTGGACAGGGTTTTCAAAGTTAAGTCGGCACTATTGCTAACTTGGTTATCATTGGAGTTACAAAGTCGGTTGAATCAACGAACCAGTAGTATTTTTTTGCTGATCACGATGATGAAAACGAAACAAAAATCTAATATCGCGTTTACGAGTATGTCAAAAAGTTCAACTTTTTTAAATGGGACACACAGTGTACAATATTTTTATCATCGATGAGAAATTCGATCCTAAATAAGAACTGTCTTGTGAACTTTTATCGTGAAATCAAAAATGAGTGAGCTATCGACTATTTCATGGTAGGGTAAAGCTACTCAGCGAGCACAAAAACATCTCAGAGATGTTAAAAGTACGAGATTTCGACACATTGAACATCCACTGCGATGATCTGTTCACACATGAATAGAACTATTATAGAACAGCCAATGTCCGCCACAGGCGGCAATTATCGAGATGTCCTTGATATGTCACAAAACTACCTTCTCCCTAGTTCTTTTTAAAGCCTTTTCATGGACACAACAAAACATTTTCAACGCGTCTTGCGCCGCACATTAAATCACTGTAAAAAACCATTCTCGAGGTACTTTTCTGAAGCCTTTTGTCAAAATGAACTTTTGCATTAGGATTCCATTTCCCTTGAATGAAAAAATGCATTAAAAGTAGATTGAACATAAAAATATTTTCTTGATATGAAATTACCTTCTTAATCGGTTTCTGAGTAGTGCATGCTTACTACACACAAACATATAATTGGAAATAGGTTTCCCAATTTTTGAAATGTTCTCCACAATGCATAATTTTGCAACTGCGGAGAAGCTGTGTATTTATAATTTCGTACTTTTATATATTGATTACACTGAGGCACCGAACAACACATCTTGCATCCGATGGTCATTATTACAAACTAAATAAGTCTTCGAACACAATAAACTTCACCAAATTCCTTTCTGTTCATTAGCAGCGTGATGTAAGCGTGACACGCTGCAAACGCGAATGCCAATTGCGAACAAGAAGAACAAAATCGAAAACAAAGCAGAATTCATCGTATTGTGACGTAAGCATGAGACGTTGTGGTGGGGCAAACAAAGAAAGGGCACAAAAGAACAAAAACAATACTTTCAATATCCTTCTAAGACCTCTTTGGGAAGTGCATATTACGCTTCAAAAAAACATCCTCATGCCTACATTTCTAAAACATCCCAAAACATCCCAGGGATGCCTCTCAGTAGGCAAACAAAGAAATGCCACAGAAGAACAAAAACAATACTTTAATATCCTTCAAAGACCTCTTTGGTTAGTGCTTATTACGTCCCAAAATAACATCTTCATGCCAACATTTTCAAAACATCCCAAAACATCCCAGGGATGTTTGTGCTCGCTGGGTAGCATTCTCTCATAATTCTGAAGTTCCGATGACCTTTACCTTAAAAATAATGCCTGCGATGCTAATTCATCTCTGTGTGTCCCTTCCTCCTCCATGATATAATTCTGGGGGGGGGCTCTGATTCAGTTACTTGACCGCTACTCTTTTATTTAAAATCTAGAGCATCGTTCTAGAGTGAGTAGATCAAATACTGAAGGGTATCTCCCATGCAGTAATGAATTTATAAGCCTTCGAAGTGCCCACCCGATGTTATAGGTACAGATATTTTAGATTTTCAAGTCATCATCTAAATAATCTGAGACTTACGATGTCACAAAAGACGGATTCTAATAATTAATATCCAAGATACTGACTTATAGAGTTTTATGTCGTCTGATTGTTGGATGTTTTGTGTCCAAAGAACAAAAAACAGAGACAAAGCATCGACAAAGCGAAATTTAGATCTATGGTAGAACTGAATGCGAATGGAGAAAACAAGACAGATGCAGATGCACTTCCATATCAAAGGTCTGACCAATCAAAAAGTGTACCACTATTGTCGTCACTCCATTTATGAAGTCACCCTTATCTCTCTACAATACCCTACATGACATATAGGTACTTCTTTTGTTTGGTTTTTGGTCTCTTTCCTCACGAGTTCACACCAAATATATATAAACATATTATTCATCCCGCCTGGGGCAATGCAAAACGGTACACATCGGTATCGAGGGCAATTTCAAAGCCATAGATTGTCATGGAAGGCCACACTTGGCCGTCCCAGAATTTCACGAAATATGCAAAAAGTTGGAGATACGCCAACAAGTTCTGATATTGCGGCGCTGCTCTAGTCCGTTCCATGTGTTGAATATATTCGCTTTCTGGTTAAAGAACTGGAAAAGTTTTGATTTAGATATCGCACCGAGATTGTTGGAGTTTCGTTTCGTCTTATTTTGGTGGAAACCGAGATACCGAGATTCAAATCGCTCGAAAATAGTTCCCTTATTCAGATTCAATATACGAGCCGAGAGGCGAAAATTAAAATATACTTTCTTCACAAGGGAGAAATGGATATATTATTTCGGTAGTCCTCATAATAATAATAATAATAATGGGTCTTTATTTCATCTAAACCATTGATACAATGAACAATTTGTAAATGGGGCGCGACATTCAACATCGTTGCTTTTCCCCCAAAAGTGCTATTTCAAATTGACATCGTAAATGTCGAACAATACAAACAATTAGAAATTGAACTTGAAAATAGCAAAAGAAAAAGAAAAAAGAAAAGAAAAGTACAAATAATAGTGGTAAAGTAGAACAGATATTTGACTTAGCTATCAGCTTATATTTTCATAGTTTCACAAGCTTATATTATGTAACATATAGCAACTTCACAGATGAGTGCGCACTTCAACTAGGTGGAATTTGACATGTCTCATAAAGGAGTTTATATTAGGATCATCTTGTATAAAACTTGGTAACTCATTGAATATTTTTGTGGGAAAATATATGTAAATGTACTCTGGAACTGCTGATGAGCTGTTCTATTATTTGGTGGACATTACTTCCCCTGATTAATTCATTATGCAAGTATTGCGGAATTTTATATTTATTGATTTTGTAAATCAAAGAGCAGATATAGAGAATGAACCGTTCATTCAAATTTAACCAATTTCATTCCGATCTATTTACAACGCCTACTCTTTACTATGTATGTACTCTCTATTTAATAGAACGAATTATTGCATTATTGAACTTAGAAAAACTGAAGACATCGAAAAATAAATTGTTTTTGTATTAATTAGATGGAACTTGTCATAGGTGATAAGATTTTTTTAAGTAATTCTGATCATCAAAACCAGTCAATAATGTATCAGTGTGTTGACTCAATTTTCTTCACAATAAATGAAATTGATCATAATTCTAAAACTAGGTAGAAACACATTCGAACCACTCTGTATAATTCTAAGTTCTAGATTCAGATTTTTCATAACTCTATAATAACAAAAACTACAAAATTCAACTTTTTTCAATATGAATGCGAAAAACTAAATGATTTTGAAAATTTTCGAAGCCTGCTCTGGATGCACCACTTTTGCCCCACTTAAACCGGTCACACTTGTATCATCACATAGATTAACGACTCTTAATCTATGACCATCATAATGAAATTACGATTATTTATACCCAAGAAAACTGACCTGAAAATTGGGGGCCGGTCAAAGAAAATGCCCGGTGGTCAAATAGTAGCCAGTCCGGGCCTGGCTGATGATGGTATAACGCTATGTATAATCTAGGTACATATCATGAAAAACTATTGCCGTTACGAAATTACTTCAGCGATTAAACACAACTCATTTTGTAGTGTTAGCCACTTTCCAACCCACTCAAGTATTTAATACTCTTAATAATTAAATACCTTCTTTTTCAGAGTATTTGCCTAAATCTGAGCAGACCGTTGTCCTTTGGAATGAAAAATGTAGGAAGAAGGTATTTCTGGTCGTTTGTTGAAGATGCGTTCGAGCATACCTACCTATATTTCCGCTCGAAGGAAAAGAGCAATAAAATTGCGAGAGTTCTTTTTTATCTTGAATTTGTATCCAAAGGTTTTTCCGGTGCTATCAAGGAAACACAATACTATCACGTTTCCTATGGTTTGCGAAGCGCACTCTCTTTTTCCTCCCTAATGAAAAAGGTTGTGGAAATTCCCAGTGAGTTTTGAATTATGAAGTGGATATTCGGTGAAAATTCGATATGCTGGGAGTTCTCTAGATCGTGCAATCATTAACAAATTTCATCAGTAAATATAAAGGACACAAAATCGATAGGTACCTCTACAGGTAAATACAGGGTGTGCCACTGTGTCGTTAGGAATCTAAATTAATTTTCGCAACACTTGCTGAATTTCAGAGCTCATATCAAACGAACCGTCATGGCCGCCATTTGACAATACGTCCAATAAATAGTGACGTCAGTTATTGTTATGCTGTTTAGTTATTGGTCAGATAATCTTCCATTTCCACTCAGTATATCGGCAACGAAGCGTTTGCGGACACATACTTATAGGAAAATAAAGTGTTGTTATTTGTTCGCCCAGTGAAAAATGTTTTAATCATGGGTATTTTTGAAGAGCCTTCAGTCCATGTATGGACATGTATGGGCCAACTGATTTTTTTTCAAATGTATGTACAGTCATATTCAATAAAAAAGCGTACAAATATCAAACATAGAAGATTTCGGCATTCTAGTTCTCGTTGTGTTAATTCGGCTCAGCCAATTCTTTTTGTTTTTGAGAACATATGATTACTCTACTGTCATCATTTGGTAAACATTTATAAATTTATAAATAAGATGAGTTAATTTCTCCCATGCTTTTTTTAATACGACTGTACATCCGAACAGTTGTATGATCGAAGGTATGTACGCTGGATTCTCCAAAGTGTCAGCGTACTTCAGATCAAGGCAACTTCTTCTACAAATATTCATCAGTTCTACCAACCTTGGTTGCATTGTGAAAATGCGTCATCTATCACTCAACGATCAAACTATTATCTAATATTCTTCACAGAAAAACAATGTTTCGCAGGAAACTGTAAGAAAAGAGATATTGAGACTAGAGTCCCCTAGTGTCAGAAGCCTCATCTAAATCAGAGAGATGTCTTCTTTGACAGATGACACAATTAATGACATAGCGGTAAATATGTAGACAGCAGGACAGGTTATGTTTTCATTTGAAAATAAACAATGAACATGTCTAATAACAAATGGTTTAAATTGTTATGCAAAAGTACGGAATTGCAATTACTTGGCACTCTCAATGGAGGGCAAAGTTTTAGGTTCGTCTGTATGAAATATTCAACCGTAATGTAACATCATATAATTGAGACTTCATACAATTTGCAGGTGGAAAAAGTGCATTGAAGGTATCCAAGAACAATGGATAGGTGTTTTTGCCAATAGAGTATGGATTTTAACTCAAGAACCTGATTGTATCCTTTATAAAGTTTATGAACCAGTATGCAAGTGTGACTTAGAAAGTGAAAGTTTTTATAACAACTTACTGAGGCAGTATTTTCAATTAGACTTGAACCTGGAACAGTATTATGCAGAGTGGTCTAAGAATGATCCATTTTTCAAAGATGCTGCAAAACAATTTTATGGAATCAGGATTCTGAAGCAGGATGTCACTGAAAATATTTTTTCATTTATATGTTCTTCAAATAATCACATTTCAAGGTTTGTAATTATGATATTGAGATGCTTTGGTACTAGTTGTATTAGTTGTAATCATTTATGTTCAGGATAAGTAGCATGGTGGAGAAGTTAGCCACTTTCTATGGTGAGGAAATATGTGAACTGAAAGGGATAAAGTATCACTCATTTCCAAATGTGGAAACTCTGGCTGGAAAATCAGTGGAAGAGAAACTCAAATCAAATGGTTTTGGATATCGTGCTAAATATATCAGCAAGTCAGCAGAGTTTATAGTAAATGAAGGAGGAAAGGAATGGTTAGATGAGTTGAAAAATATGAATTATCCTGATGCCAAAAAATCTCTTATGGTTTTAACTGGTATTGGAGCAAAGGTGAATATGTCCTGGATCATTCAACAAAATATAATGAAAATTGTTTAGGTAGCAGATTGTATATGCTTGATGTCTCTAGGCCATTTAGAATCCATACCAGTAGACACTCATGTCTATCAAATAGCAAAACGATTCTATATGCCCAAACTAGCCAACAATAAAACAGTGACAGACAAGATTTATAATGAAATTGGAGACCATTTTAGGAAGTTATATGGTCCACTGGCAGGATGGGCTCACACAGTAAGATGATTTGGAAAATTGGAGAGAAAAGATTGAAATTACTAATTGAATTTCTAGGTACTTTTTTGTGCTGATCTGAAAAAGTTCCAAGGAAATAATGAAAATGGTGAGGAGAATAGTTCTAAAAAGAAAAAAAAAGTTGATACAAAGAAGTAAACTTTTAATGATCAGCAAAAAAATTTGCTTTGTTACTAATCTACAATAAGTCACAAGCTTTTTATGGTTGATAATAAAATAGGTACCCACATGGGACCCTATGATTTTTTATTTGAAGCATTATTTTATTTCTACAATGAAGTGCACAAAACATCAAACATGAGTACTTTATTTTCTAAGATCTCAATCCAGTTGCATCTGATCCTCATCATCCTTTTTGTCATCTTTCTTAACACTTTGCTCCTTATTTTCTGATGAAGCTCCTTCAGTGTGTGAAGTACTTTTTTCCAAAGCCTTCACAAAGTCTGCCATATTTCCCTGTGCTGCAGCTGCCACAGCTTCTGGATTGACTGCTAATTGGGAGACTATAGGACCCAATTGACCAGATTCTAAGGCACTAGAAAACTGAGAAACGGCCTAAAAAGTAATGAACAATTCAACCTGCTAGGTTTCATCTCCAAAAAAGTTCCCAATACAAAGTATTTTGGAGAATAATTCATATTGTTAACTAATTATTAGCTTCCTAATCAAAAATCAAGGTATTTTGAGTACACAATAATTGTAAGAATTGCCTGGAGTGAAAATGAAATCAAACAGTAACTAAGATTGTGTCCCAAAATTCTCATTTTCAAAATACAATGTTCCGATCGGTTTTTATACTGAATATGAGTTTTGGAGAAAGAGAAAACTATATCACTCTTGATCTATTCAAACACTGTAAATCATGTGAATCATAAAAGCTAGGTTTATAAATTCAACTCAACTTAGAATTAAATAAAAAAATAAGAGCTTAAAAAGTATTCTTTAGATGAAATATATAGAATTGAAACTCTCAAAATATCATATAATATCATAAATAAAAAATTGAAGACGAATTTTATGTTGATATGGAATTCTGAAATTCATAATCATGAAACAAGACAATATAACTTGTTTCATCTTGACGCTGCTAGCTCCATTATGGGACAAAAAAGATTCACTCATTCAGCCTTAACTGAATTCAATAAACTACCTGACAATATAAAAAATTGCAGAAATATAGGTTCATTCAAAAATGAAGTGAAAAAATTGATTATTTCTGAGCAAACTGGATAAAATTGAACATGCCATTTTTTTCTTTTTTTTTTCTTACAAATATTTTTCTTTGTTTGTCAATTTACAGTTGTTGATATATTTTGTATAATGATATGTTTACCTATAGGTATATAATTATGTACTTCCTTATACCAGAGCCTATTCTGTCCGGAAGTTATTTGTTCAATAAATAAATAAAATAAAATAAATAAAAAAAAAATACATTTACACATTTTGATTTGTCATTCTAATTGAGGTTTTTCAACTTATCAACTAAGAATTCAGAGATTTTTGAGACAGATTACATAGAATAGGAAAATTTGGTTCATTATTGTTCCAAGTGAGCTTCCATAGTGGTTCAAATACTGGTTTTTCTGATGTTTTATCAAAATATTTGGTATGGATTCATGAGTTGTGAAAACCAAGAACATTTTTCAACATTTTGAGCATCAATGAAATATTAGTTTGTGAAGAAACTGTTTTTTTGTATAGGTATACGGTATAAAATATAAGTAAAATGAAACAGAACCATGTAAAAAAATGTCTCACCTGTTGAAATTGTGGTATAAAATATAAGTAAAATGAAACAGAACCATGTAAAAAAATGTCTCACCTGTTGAAATTGTGGAGAAGCCAAGGTAGACCTTAGTGCTTCTTGTGTGTTGCTATCAACAGCTGGCAAATGGCTCTGGAGTTGTTGCAAAGTATCTGGATTGCTCAGAACCCCAGTCAAGGCATCACTAGTAAGAGCAGTAGACAAATCCACTGTGGATGTCAATACTTATGAAATGTAGGTCAATCTGTGAACCTTATATTACTCATTTACTACATCAAAAATTACCTGACTGAGCTTGGGTTCCTTCTGCAGTAGCAGGAGGGGCAATTCCTGACAAGAAAGTTTGCAAATCAGACAGCTGAATAGGATTAGAATAGGGGACAGGAGTGCTGTTATCTGGAACACGTGAGTTTGCTTTAGCCTTGGGAGCATCAGGGGTTGAATTTGGAATTGCTCTGGAAGAAAAATAACCATCTATGGTAGTAAAAACATTTGATCTTCATTCATATAAATTATTCTGAATAGTAATAAATCCTCCACACAATTAGTTAGGGACGGAAACATACCTTTGTGGAGTTATAAGTCCAGCAGATGGAGTAGCAGCTTGATTTGTTGTAGTAGTGGTAGTTGTAGGAGTACTAGGTACTGTTGTTCGGTGTGTTATGGCAGGTGTGGTGTTTGTACGTGCACTACCACTGTTTGGACCTCTGGAACATCATAACATGATTTTTCAGTTATTTCAGTTTGATGGTAAATTATCAATTTGTCTTACCTAATTGTTCCAAGAAGACTAGAAAGTCCCCCCATCTGGCTGACCCCACTACCAAACAGCTGCATGAGTTGGGACTGTGACATGTTATTTAAGAGTGACTGCAAGTCCTGATCAGGATTTGGGGTGGACTGAACAGCAGTTGAAGGGTTGTTGAGAAGTTCATTGATTCTCTTGCAGTTGTCATCATCTTTGCTGCTACTGGGCTCCTTAAAAAAAAATATGGGAATGTGAATTCAAGGAAATATGGACAATACTCAGTTTTTTCATTTTTCATACTTGCAACCAGAAAAAGAACTTCTTATTTGAGGACTTGAACTTCAACAGGTAAGCTCTTCCTGTGGTACACTGAGGAATCTTCACATATTCACAATCATCTGGAAAAATGATCAAGTCATCTTCAACAACACCTGTGGTTCGATCTTGCCAGCAAAAATGCATCAAGGAGTCTTCACTCTGGTACACATACATCAGACCCTTGCGTTTATCTGGGTAAACCATGCGGCCTATGGAAAGGAAGAAGTATGTACAGAGTACAGAGGGATAAATGAGAGTTGAAAATTTACCTTTGAGGCTCATTTTTCCAGCTCTCACTTCTATCAAATGCTTATTTCCGCCAGTAGATCCAGGGCCGGCAGCGGCACTTCCGAAAAGGGCTCCTCCAGCAGGCATTTCTGAAGTTGTAAGATAATGAATATTGAAGAGTCATCTCCAATACTGAGGTTATATGATTTGATAATAAAAAGGAAGAATCTAATAATCAATCAATTTGAGGCACTAGAATTGTCCAAATCAATAAAACAAAGAAATAACTTACTGAAATATTTCACTGATATACAAACCAAAATGGTATTCGATGATAAGAGATAAGATGATGGATAAATTGAATTTAAATCAGATGAACGAACAACGAAAGATGATTAATTAACAAAAAACTAGCAATGGCAATGACTTTGACAAAATGTGACAACGATGAACTATGAAACGTCATTACGTCAACATTGGATGAGAAGCTGCAATAATTCAAAAAACCATGATTTTCGATACAAGTGCATTTTTGACCAATCAAAAAGAAAAAAAAATTATTCTAGAAATTTTGAGAATTTTATGAAAAAGAAGTCGAAATTAATTAGAGTTGAATAGCTCTGAGTACTGGCGCCGCCGAACGCTATTTTCCATGAAATTGTACGGTATTCACAGGATAAATACCTGAGATAAATACTGTGTGTAGGTTAAAAAACCCCTCTTTTTTTAATACTTGTATGCTTTTTTTATTGAATACGACTGTACATTCATTACTCCGGATTTTTTGGGATTTTCTCTCCTCGTTTCTAGTTTCTATAAAATGAAAATATGAATATTATTTCAATATACGTGTAGTAAGGACAAATCAGATGATTTGCCCCAAAATGTCACTGCGTTTAAAGAATGTTCCTATCAGAGAGCCTAAAAGAAAAATTCACTAGCTGTGACAATTTTTATTGAAAAAAGTTTGGAGAAGAGAAATGAAGGTATGTAGAAAAAATATCAAATGTTTACTTAGCTTTGGACGTTTCGGAAACGAATCTGCTCCCGTTTTCAAGATAATTGACACTAATAACTGAAAAGCGTCAGGACAAATACGAATTTGCGATACAAAAAATTCAGCAGATTCGTTCCCGAAACGGCCATAGCTGTAAAAATTCGATATTTTTTCTATATACCTTTATTTCTCTTCTCCAAACTTCTTTCAATACAAATTGTCACTGACAAGTCAGTGAATTTTTCTTTTAGGCTCTCTGATAGGAAAATTCTTTTGACGCAGTGACATTTTGGGGCAAATCATCTGATTTGTTTACTAAACGTACATTGAAATAATATTCATATTTTTATTTTATAAAAACGAGGAGAGAAAATCCCAAAAAATCTGGAATAATGAATATTCAAATGATGTTTTTTGAAATATAACTGCATATTTTTTATCAAACGCATTTGCGTCCTTGCCTATTAAAGAACCGTTATGATTGGTCAAAAAATGTGTGTATACCGAAAGTCATGGTTGTTTGAATTATTGCTGGCAAGCAATATTGTGTTCCAAGAAAGCTCTTTTTTTATCTATGACATGACGTTGACGTCAAGCTAGTACTTTACGTTTTACGTCATTTTGAGTTCTGAGATTTCAATAAGGAAGATCGTCGTCCATTGGGGGCATTGGGGACCAGCTGATCTGAGTTGACAATAAAATGTTCCGGTTCAGAGAAGCCGCTGCTTCTGTAAAAAGTGATAAAATATCGTGCGGCTATTGCCAAAAATAATTAAAACCACCTAGTGATCGTTTGATAGCAATGGAAAATGAATTATGGGCAGCAGATTATCAACAGTCTGTGCCGACAATTTTAGAAAGGACAGAGGATCATCATCTGAACAATGGCAACACAACAGGAACCCAAAGAGACGAAGGTGAACCCAATGAAGCCGGCCGAAACGAATTCGAAAAGTTCATTAAAAGTGAACCAGCCGAACATGATCCTGGTCCAATCAACATTACCATCAGGTTGGTGATAATTAATTAATTTATTTATAGCCCTCCATTTGTCCAATATAAACAAACTAAAAGAGCTGTGCTCTGAGCTGCTTTGGTGATCGGATGTTTTATGTTTATGTTAATATAAACAAAATGAAAATGTTCAATTTTCCCAAAATTTTCCAGTGAGAAAGCTAAGCATACAATACAGGTTATTCTGGATCAAATTAAACCACTGTCCCAAGTGGAGAAGTTCCTTCTCTTTCTAAAATTGCCAACAGAAGTAACAAATGCTGTTGACCCATTCAGGCAGCCTTTGAATCCTCTAGGGAGCAGATCAGAAATCTACAGGACCATATCTTGGATAAAGACCCATTTAGAGGAAGACCCGGACATCTCACTACCAAAACAAGAGGTTTACAATGAATACCAGTAAGTCGAAATGTACAAAGTTGTGAAACTGTCTCTCAAGATCAACCTAAAATGTATTATGAAAAGTGTCCTGGAAGACATGATTCAAGTTGAATTTTTCATTCAATGTATTAACTGAACATTTGATTATAAGATTTTTTTTGTTTCACTTTACTTTACTCTCAAAGCTTTTGAGAATATCAGATCTCAGATTCATTGTTATTTTGTCTAACATTTACTAACCTTGAACTTTTTATAACATATTTAATCAAGTCAGTATTGTGCAACTGCTATTGAATTTGTACATATCCCAAATAAATCAGAATTAGAATACAATTATTATATTACTATTGAAGGAGAAAATTCAGGATACTTATCTGTTTTATTGAATTCAACTAACAATTTGCCTATTCATTTATTTACTCAATTATTTATTTACAGGAGAACCCAGTGTACAAACAAATTTATACCTATTCAGTGTTATAATAAGCTCATCATCATATTTATGGGAATTTGACAATCAAATTTGACTGAAATATAAACATACATATTTGCCACAGCAATTATTATTTCATTATTTGAAATTTTCAGAGGCTTCAGATTTTATTCATCCTACTTTGCATTATTTGTGGAATCAGTATAGTTTAGGACTATATTTATTTCAGTAATTATTGTGCAAAAAATGAAATCAAGCCACTATCCCAAGCAGATTTTGGTAAAGTTATGAAGCAAGTTTATCCTAGTGTGAGAGCCAGAAGATTAGGAACAAGAGGAAATTCAAGATACTGTTATGCAGGTTTGAGAAGATGCATGAATTTGAAGTCACCTATACTTCCAGATTTAGCAGAAAAACCAATGGTTAGTATTTTCAAAGAAAATCTCCAGGAAAATCTACTTTTTGAGTTTTTTCACTTGTTCAGTGGTTATAGGTGATTATAGCTAGGTGCTCTAATGAATTTCATATGTTTGTATTCAAAAATATATCAAGTCCATATCAACCTTCAGTTAAGGGTATCATTGATTTTATTATATGATGTTTAATTGTATTGTATTTTTTTATATTGAAACCATACTATAGTTTATCTGAAACTTTTATTCACCTAACTGATTCAATAAAGGTTTATATTTTTATTCTTGTTCTTCACACTATTGTTCTTTTCAATTCTAAAAAGATTTTCTGAATGATTTTAATGTTTCAAATTCACGAATAAAGTCACAGTCTCACTGAAAAGTCCGAATTTTCCTCTCATATATACAGGTTATATTTTTCAACAACTTTGAAGAGCACATTGGCTTATAATTTGCAAAGAAAAAGCCATGAATTTAATTACACAGTGTAATGCAACAGCCTTTTGGACATTCTTAAAGAATTGATAATAGTTTTGATTCATTGTAAAATATTCTTATGAGTATGTAAACAGAAATGTTTCCTGGTATAATAAACAATCTATTGAATTCAAACAAAACACCCTGTATGTTCATTTTTTATTCTATTATGGAAGGCCAATAAATTCTGAACAAGTTTGAAGAAAGCTAAGTGAATAATATTGTCAGTCAACAGAGGCTCCATTCACACAATCGAGTTTGAGTTCAGCAGCATGGTTGATTGTGAAGGAATGGTCAGAACAGCAGTTGAATCAGCAGTTCCCCAATATTCAGTCTCTTGCTTACCATCTTCTTCTCACCCACTCTGTCAGCATGGGATCAGAAGCAGCTACAAAAATTTCTACTGCAAGTGAATCTTCACTCAAAGGTAAAAAATCACTGGTTCTATAGCACTTGACCAAATTCATTCATATATTTACTTTTATTTGTGGAGTCATAATTTATTTATAAGTTATATTGAACATTCTTCTATTTGTTTTTTTTTATGTTCTGGTTCCATTAGCATTTAGGGAAATGAATTAGTGAGGAGAGAATTGTCTTCAGTACCTTATTTTGTTCACTGTTCACATCATCCATAATAAAATATATATTTTTATATCTTATCATAACTTCCGAAAATTTATTTGGACATCAGAAATCACACTTGATATCAATCAATGCTGATTCAGAAAGTCATTTCCTAGGATGTAAGTAGCTCTTTTACATTCAAGGATAAATAACAAACATTACTTTTTTGGTAAAATCAACTTAGTTTCCTAAAAACATCATGATAATGAAAAATATTAATATTGTAATTGGTAGGGAGAATTGATTACCCAGGTTGAATATTGATGAGTTCAGACACTTGTAGTGTGAAAAGCTAGATTTTCTAGTGTATTTTCATAGCTCATGAGTGTTGACAGCACAAATGCTGTGCAGTATTCAGATATTCTTTCATAACAAGTATTCTTGAAACATGAATCAAGTTTTTCAGTATGAAAGCTTTTATGTGATTTTGCAGGGGAAGATGTTAATGGTAAAGGTGGCAATAAACATAGGGAAATGCAATTACAGCTTCAGAAAAAAATTCAGCAGAAGAATGAGAGCAAGGAGAGAAAGAGAAAGATGCAGGTTAGTTAGCAATACTGAGTGGTTCCATATCACTTCTAATTGAACTAGCTAACTTGATCCTCATAGTTTACAGCTCATTCAATTTGAGTGTTACAGTACAAACCGGTTTTGATTTTTTTGAGGTTTTATAAAATACAAGCTGTACCCTGAGCACTTGCTACTTACTAGAATAAATTTTTAAGCAAGGGCAGTACACGAATATTGAACTTTTTTTGTAGTCATTTTATTGATTATAGCTGAACCGGCAAACGTTGTTTTGCTATGTACATTATCTCTAGAAAGTATTTTTTGAGTTGAGTATTCAACAACACGCTTTTATTATTGTATTTTCTACTTCTGTTTAGTTTGACATGGTTTGACTAACTATAAAAGCATGTTTTCTCACTTTTTCAAACTACTACTATTTATTTTCTACTTCTATTCAGTTTGGCTATCTACATGAAAGGGTGTTTAATTAGTTTTTGAAACACTATTTATTATAAAGCTCGTTCGACTCATTGAATCCGCCATCTTGAATTTTCTAATTATTTCGGAGGAATCATAATCTCCGACCCCGAAAACCCTCAAATACCAATTTCAAATAGTATAGGATCATAATTAATGAACCCGATCTGCCATCTCGAATTTCCAAAAGATGAAAGAATTATAATTATATAATGAATTATCTTTCAAAATTGGTATCAGGGGTTTTTTGGATGGGGAGAATATGATCCTTCCATCAAATAATGGAAATTCAAGATGGCAGATTCAATACAGCATACGTGTTTATTAATTATGATTCAATTCTATTTAAAGTTGGTATCTCAGGGTTTTCGGGGTCGGAGATTATGATTCATCCGTTATAATTAGAAAATTCAAGATGGCGGATTCAATATGTTGAAGAGGCCTTGTAATTAAAACTAATTAAATACGTTTCCATGTAGGTAGCCTAACTATATATAAGTAGAAAATCAATACTAGTTCAGAAAACTAAAGAGATAGATTAAAGAACTGAAAATTGGTAGGAAATAAATAGAAGTTTGAGAAACTATGAAAACAAGTTTTTATGGTTAGTCAAACTAAACAGAAGTAGAAAATGAAATGATAAAAGTGTGTTGTTTAATAATCCACTGAAGAAATATTTTCTAGAAATGATGTAAATAGCAGAACAACGTTTGTTGGGTCAGCTATAATCAATGAAATGACTGAAATGACAATGAAATAAATTCAATAGTATAGTAAGTAGCATAGCAACGCGCGCATGGCACAGCTAGTGAACAATAAATAATAATTTTCCTAACAAGTGCGGAAAGTGATTCTTTCCCGCACGTGACTGCCGTTGACACGAACGACGCGAAGCGGAGTTCGGGCAAGCAGTCGAGTGCGGGAAAGAAACTTTCCGCATGAGTTAGGAACAATATTTTTTCTACAAGCGTAGGAAATTGATTGAATCGTTCAATTAATTATTCAAGCAAATAGGAACAACTAACAAGATATATATATATTCTTTATCTAATAATTATTAGTAATAGCTATTGTGAACTTACAGTTTGACGCATTATGTTGGTTCATTGCGGAAGCCAGCAGGCCCATTAGGAGTTTGGTCTCTAGGTTCCAGACACTTCTAGGAAATGAGCCAAAAATACCTATTCTTCATTCGGTTTTTTCATTTCTTTATTGTTGCACCATTCAATAAAACGCGTGTATAACTTCTCATACCTTTCTTAAGACTTCGTTGGTGATAACGCATCTGTATCAAATCCCTATAGCTAGAAGTTTTTGATCACATTGTGGCATTTCCACTGAATCGAAAATGACAGTAACGCTGTGTCTGTCACTTCGACAATTTAAAACTTATTTGAGGTTTGATTGGCATGACAAATTGACGTTTCCCGTCAGATCAATCCAAATCTATAGGGGGATTTTTATAAAAATCCATTTTTATTTCTCAATATTTCTTGATTTTTACAATAAATAGTGCAATTTGATGGATGATTCTGAACATACATACTTAATACTGCAACAAACAAACTTAAACTTTTATATTCCATCACCAACCACTTATATTACTAGCGATCTTATCATATCTTTGTTTTCCCGCACTGTTGCGGGAAAATGACACTTCCCAAACTAAATTGCGTGCGGGTATAGGGTGAATCACGCACGCTTGTAGAAAAAATAATTATAATTCAAATTCTATTGATGGATTCGTTTTCAGTCCCCGAAATCGGAAGAGAAGACGAGCCCGAAGAAGTGGCGGTCGCAGAGCGTCCCCACCCCTTCAGCCGTATCTCCGGGGGGCGCCTCCTCCTCCAATCCCACGGCGGGAGGCGGCTCGACGAGCCTGGGCGAATGCTCGACGGCCAGCAGCAGCAACAGCGGCACGGCTAGCCCCGCTCAGGTTAGGAAGTAATAACCATGAATTTCACCACAGCATCATACAGGGTGGAGACTTTAACTGGAATAATTCGCTACATTGGGAGTGAATGATTTTTCTGAAAATTCGCGAGACACGTCAACGTTTAACCCTTTGTATACTAGTGGTCGCACTATAGAGACACAATTCTAATAATTTTCACTCAGTCGCCTAGAGTATCCATATTGTAGACACATATTGATCCCTTCATCTGATAGGATCGCCTACTATCCCGCTTATTCCCAGGAGGAAACATTTATTTTAGACTAATGAACGTGGTTTCATATGGCATTTGCTAAAAAACTGTTTCTTTCTAATTTTTCACGTTTTTCGATATGGCAGGTGGGTTTTCTTTTGCAAAATCGTGAAAAACTCCTTGAAGAATGTCATCGTAGGAAGAAAACAGAAATTCCACCAAAGAATAATTTTATTTATCGCCGCAAAGTTGGTGGTCTCGCGTTGTGTACACAAGCCACATGGTAACTTTGTAGTTTTTCCTTTCAGATAATAAAACGTTCTTATTTTGCTCTACTTATGATGTGAGATTATGTCTCACCGACAAGAAGAATTGTTCTTCTGAATTCCAGGATTTTTGATTATTTTAGTAACTGAAATCTAAGTAGTGTATGTACTTTATTGGTATGTTTCCACATACCAACTGGCCATCGACTCCTATTGAGGTTCTCCAGCTCAAAGTGTTCTGAATTGTGTGTTCTGTGCAGGCTTTGTTACTTACTCCATACGCCACCTCGAGAGTAGTACTGTTAATTGGGACGCAACAGTGAATCGTGCAGTACTATCCCGAGCCGATGCTTCCAAACTCAACAATATACACTCCGTGACTTGAATTCTAGAAACATTCCTATCCCTGGCTCAACGTATAAAATTGTTTTTTCATAATATAAATATTCAAACTGAATACAAATAATCAATTCATACAAAAATGAGAAGAAAGTGAAATAAAGAAAAATAGGGTTGATTAAAGGAGATTATCGTTTTTTTCGCATTTTCTATAAGCTAATTTTTAACTTCTTTTTTGAAAGTTATATTTAGGCCTTTTAATTTTGATGGTATTTTATTATAAATTTTAGATCCAATAAAACTAGAAATTATTTGTGTAGAAGCAAATAAGATGTTTCATTTGAATTATACTAGTTGAGACTTGTACTGTAGCATTTTTATCATACAATAAAATGTGATTCTTGCAGGGAAAACTAACAGTCTGTGATAGATCGCCAGATTTCATTACTCAGCTACCAGCGTTACCTGACTTCGATAGTTTCCAAAGGCCGGCAGCGGCGGAACCCACGGAGGAGCTCGCCACCAGCACTGGACAGGTATGTTTCAATGGTTTAATATTATACAGGGCAGTGACGGCTAGTCAGGGACGGCAGAGTAGGCCGAGCCGTAGTAGAAAAAAGCTGAACTATTTGATGAATTGATTTTTTTTTCGGAACTGTTTCAATATTCATTATTTTTATGCTACTATTATGCCACTATTATTTGAATTTCATGCACTGAAACTTTTAGGTAAGCCATCCGAATTTACGCCGAAAATCACGAACTAATTCAGGACCTACGACATCTGGTTATCCCATCGTAAAAACACCGCTTTACCTTGAAACGCTCGCGTAGCTCATTACTGCAGTCGGCTAGCCGATCGGTGGTGTCTTGTCTCTCGTAGTGTCGCCCGGTTCAAGTTGAATTTCTCGCGTGTACACCTATATGCAATTGTCATTCTATTTTTGTTTCCCCAATTCATTGTATTCACAATATATTCACCAGAATCGGATCCTATAAGTACAAAACTCGTCCACCATATTGGATCCGCCATCTTGAATTCTCAAATTTTGATGAAAGAATCATAATTTTCGATCCCGAAAACCCGCAGTTACAACTTTTGAATAGATTTGGGACTTAATTACAAAACTCGTTCGCCATATTGGATCCACCATCTCGAATTGACCAAACTTGACGATAGGATCATTATATCCGACCTTCCCAGATACCAATTTTGAATAGAATCGGATCATAATTAAAAAACTCGTCCGCCATATTGGATCCGACATCTTAAATTTTAAAATTTTGACGAAACCGCAGATACAATTTTTTAATAGATAATAATTAAAAAACTCGTCCGCCATATTGTATCTGCCATTTTTTATTTACCAAATTTGACGAAAGAATGTCCTGCCTTCCAAGCTCATATCATGAAAATAGAAAGAGTTTAGAAACGTTTTTTTTTGCGTCATATTGATTTCAAGCTCGGTATTCCTATAGAGGAATTTAATTATGACAATATTTTGAATTGCCTGAACATATAACTATTAAAATGTAAAAAAAATAAGGGTAAGATTAATGTGGTTATGCTTATTCCAAATAGTTCGCTTGGGAACACCATATGTATCTGAGGCCTGCTGATAGGACATGCCAGCAGCAACTGCTCCGACAGTTCTTTCAACTTGTATTTTACTGTAGTCTTTGTATTTTCTTGAACCCAACCGTCTGGAGTATTTTCTTGGCATTGTGAACAACCTGAAATTGTATATATATGAATGAATATTCTCTGCTCCACTTTCAGAATGAACATCGTTTATAGTCATGAATGTTCCACTAATTTGATGGGCAAAGTAACTCCAAGTCACTTTCGCAAAGGCCATGATTTTACATATCAACCAATCAAAAATTCACACGAGGAGATAATTGTTGAAAAACTGGTCTATTACTCGCCTGAACTATATGGTCCACTGTAGTATACATTCCCCAGAGGATATTCAACTATCTCTCTAGAGTCCTTAGCATTTGAGTATAATAAATGTTCAGAAATTTGGTATTTTACTTACGTTGAAGCTGTTACAAACCGTGGTGTTTCCGGCGCACTAGTTCACTGCTAAAGAGCAACTAAAGGTACCTCGACAAAATGCCAGAACACGTATTTTGAGAAATTTCCATTTGAACAAAATAATTCCTGATCCGGCAATCTCTCCCTTCGCGGCAAAGTCACCCCAAACTACGGTAATCGATTTTTCGTGGAAATATTAATACCCTGTATGTCGAAAATGAAGCATGTTAGGACACATGTTTATATGAACTTTATTTCCTCAAATATCACGAAGAATCGCCCCTTGAATTTTTCCGGTTTTATTTAGATACACTATTGAAAATAACTAAATGAATATCTCTTCCAGGAAGCGGCAGCGGCGGCGCCGACCAATAAGGTGGCCATACCGCGACTGCAGCCGCCCCCGGTTGCCGCCTCCGCCCTTGCGGCCCTGCCCGCCTCCCGGCGGCGGCCGCAGCAGCAAGCAAAGTACAAATCGCTCCGGCCCAGACTGCGACCCCATTGTGATATTGCGTCGTACAACCAGAAACCGCCCCCGGCGCTGGACCAGCCAGCGGCGGCGGTCGACGGACCCAGATCTCAACGTTTACACTGTTTAGGTATACACTGTTAGATCAGTAAAACGGTAACGATTAGGACCCAATCCGGGAAAAAATCAAGTAGTAGGTTTCTCTGTGGTTTTTCATATTATTGGAGGTGCTGAATTCCAATCTGAATTTTGCGAACAAAATTTCCTGGAGCGTTCCGAGATTCCGAGATATTAGCAAAAAATAGCGGAATTTGCGATTTTATTCGTCTATAATAGTTATTTATGTATCAAAGGCGTAAAGTAGGCGTTTATGGCAGGTGGCGTGAAATATGGCCCGATGGCGCTAGCCGAGGGCCATTACACGACGCTGAAGGCCATAAACGCATTTCACGCACGTGATACTTAAAAAGTTTATGCACTAGTGGTTTATTTTCTGACTCAAAAGTAATGACTATATAGATTTCGATAAACTAATATTCCCCCGAATTTAATTTGTTGTTGAAATACGTATAAATTCAGTAATCAAGAGAAGCGTAATGTTCATGGATGATTTACATATGAAAATTATCGTATGAATGTTGCAATTATCATGATAGTAAAACTCTTTGATCTCTAGAAGAGATTCATTCTTCAGAATTTTACAATATGCACACCCAGTATACATTCCTAACTAATTTTGACGTTGTCAATCAAGCTGATGGTTGTTGTATACAGAGTGGGCCTTTGAAAACGAAACAGAAGCTCTGTAGGTCGCCAAAACCGGATTATCAAAAAAAAACTGAAACAGGTCAACTACATTTTCGAGGGGGACATCTTTCTAAAATATTTTCAGCCCTGCGGCGATGCCGCTTCTAAAGAAAAGAAGCAACAACTTTGTTATTTCAAATGGAACACCTTGTATTTTATTGCATTTTTAGATTCTCCCCGAAGAGCTGATTTCATCAATGCATCACACTTAGGGTCTAGCTGTAATGGTTTCAGGGATATAGAGTGTTCAAAATCGAGATTTTTCAACTTTAACATTTTTTTGTGTCGAAACTATTCATTATTGGTCAAAACGGCTCTCATGTCCCGATCTCAACTTGTGATTTACTATCTACTGACATTTATTTGAAACAAATACAGGGTGGTTCAAGATTCAGAATTCTGATCACCCTGTATCTGTTCCAATTAAATGTCAGTAGATAGTAAATCACAAGTTGAGATAGGGACATGAGAGCCGTTTCGACCAATAATGAATAGTTTCGACACAAAAAAATGTCAAAGTTGAAAAATCTCGATTTTGAACACTTTATATCCCTGAAACCATTACAGCTAGACCCCAAGTGTGATGCATTGATGAAATCAGCTCTTCGGGGAGAATCTAAAAATGCAATGAAATACAAGGTGTTCCATTTGAAATAACAAAGTTGTTGCTTCTTTTCGTTAGCAGCGGCAACGCCGCAGGGCTGAAAATATTGTAGGACGATGTCTCCCTCGAAAACGTAGTTGACGTGTTTCAGATTCTTTTCATAATCCGGTTTTGGCGACCTACAGAGCCTCTGTTTCGTTTTCAAAGGCCCACTCTGTATATCAATACATCCAATAAACGAGCTGAATTGTCATTCTTTGACTGAAAATTGGTAATAATAATAATAGCCATAGATATGGAATCGGATAAACAAGAAGTTTATGTTATACCGCTGGATGGATATTAGAATCTAGTAAAATGATCATAGGTTTTTCATGAATTGATATGTGGATATGAGGTAACTGAGAACAACGGGCGGTAAAGTGCACTTTACGGCCCGCTAGTGCATAAAAATTATTGCATAGATTTCGGATGTAATTCAATGTTCTGCGTGGCATATAGCCAGGAAAGTAGTTGTTTTTCTCTCGTTACCTACCGTTTCCGTTCATTTTATGAACTATTATGGTAATGACTGAGTTTCTCTCTATTTTTAACCATTGCATTCCACTTTGAGAATTTGGCTTTTTCCTAGTTGAATATTCTTCCTAGTTGATGTGAATATACTTAAGTACAGTGACAAGTCGAGAGTCATGAGTTACATGCTGATGAGGTAAGAATTCACATCATCAGACAGTGTAGTTCGTTTCTTTAAGGAATGCGTAGGTTTGGAATTATCTGCGAAATCCGACGAGTAACGCTATTTGTTGAAAAGTACGCAAATTTGGTCAATTCAACTAGCTCTATCTCCGTACTCGTTAGTCCTACATTCATGAGCAATAAGAATTATATTCAGGAAATTTTAGCTACTTTAACTCTCTAAAGGGCGGTGTTTTGATATAACCTATAATTTCCGAGTTACGGGCAAAAACCGAAAACAGTCCGAAAATTTTGCTGTTTTACGCGAATATCTCGGAACTCTCCAGAAAATTTTGTTTGCAAAATTCAGATTCGAATTCAGCACCTCCAAAAAATATGAAACCACAGAGAAACCGACTACTTGAATTTTTTCCAAGTGAAATTACCATTTAATTGGATTATATGACCAAGATGAGAATGTCTTTCATGGGGATCTCGGAAACCATAAGAGATACGTTCAAGTCAAATATCGGCAAACAATCAATTTTTCACACAGGAATCGTTCTATACAACTCATTACCAAGTCATTTGAGGAATATACAGGAAGCAACTAGATTCAAAATTAACTTAAAAAAATATCTGCTTCAGAGACTTTGATAATTCCATTTCTTATTTGAATACCTACTTATAAAAGACTAGGTTGATATTGCATGATTATTTGCATTTTTTTTTTAACTTGTTATATCTTATTATAATTTCATAATTGTATGTATAACATTATGTATAATGTTTATGTATCCCTATTATAAACAACTATGTAATAAGACAATCAATCATTCCTAACGTTTTGTGTAGTTTATTTATTTCTTTCTCAAATAGAATCATTGCCCAATTAGCTTTCAAATCCATATTTTTTTAGTTTTTTTGGTCGATTTCAAGGTTCTAAAATCATCAATATTGCCACGGTAATTTTCAAACGGCTATAGATTTACCCCAAATAAAAACTGTTGTCACCATTTTGTAAGTATGGGCAGACCGTAGCACAGTTGCCATTATGTTGAAATAAGGATGGTAACTTTTATTTATTTATTTATTTATTTATTAACGGGTGAACCCAGTGTAAAAAATAAAAAACATGAATATATATAGCCTATACAACATATCACAGAACATTGATTGATTTATACATATCTACACTTTAAATACAATGAACAATAAAAATAAAAACATTACATTATTGCAAGAATGCGTTTGGCTCTTTCAGTGCCAGTGTTAAAAATGTCCCAGTTCACTCTGTTACTCAGCGCCATCATCCTGTTTATCGGGTTATTGTTTGCATATATAGTTCTTTGAGTTTCTAAATTGAATGTGCTGCTATAACGTAATCGTTTTTGAGGAACATGAAATTTTAGGGAGGCCAATAATTCAGGACAATCAATCTGATTATTACATAATTTTTGAATAGTGATGATGCCAGTGTTGCTTCTACGCTCTTCTAGGCTTTTTATGTTTAGGCGATTTAAAATATTGTCATAATCAAATTCCTCCATAGGAATACCGAGCTTGAAACCAATATAACGCAAAAAACGTTTCTGAACTCTTTCTATTTTCATGATATGAGCTTGGAAGACAGGACACCACACAGAGCTGCTATTTTCAAGTTGAGAGCGTACCAATGAAAAGTAAAGGGATTTCAACGCGACAATATTATGAAAGTCCTTTGTTGATCGTTTGATGAACCCTAGCATCTTCAAAGCTTTGTTAAATACTCGATTTATTATGTGTTGGTAATATTCTTAATTAGCTATAAAAAAAATCAATTGTCTTGTTATTTTCCCTTTAATATGTTGTGCATGAGATGAATTTGTGTTGATATTGAAAAATTGTTTGAAATTGCTGTAAACCATAAGCTGCTGACAGTGTTGACTGCCTTGTAAACGTCACGCGACGGTTCATTTTTGGCCAGCTTGCCTGGGCTGCCAAATAAAGAGTCAAGACAGTTTTCATATAAAATTTGACATTTATTGATCAAATGGAAAAATCGTGGATAAAAGCTGGCCACATGGTAGGTTAGCAAAGAAAACGAACATATAATGGCTTGCCAAATGAAACACATCGCAAAACAACACTTAAAAAAAAAACAGTACTCACATTACAACGTCTAGCATGGGGTTGACCGACAGGATTCAACTCGGGGAGACGGCGAACATTTTTAATTGATAATTACTAATGACTTGTATTAAAAATGCCTCATCGACTCGGTTACTATTTATACCGGAATCGACGCTAGGTTTGCAATTTTCTGCAATGCAATGTCATTACCTTTCGATATTGCTTACCTTGGTATCATCGCACGGTACGCGGTTTTTGCAAATTCTACAGGAGCTGAAGTCTATGAACTCCGCTGACCTGATCGAAACTACACTGTACTGGATGTTTCAATTTGGAAAAGTTAATTTATAATTATTAAAGATCTGGAAATGAACGCGAATTTGAGTGATGTTATATAAAAAAAATACATTTTCATTTATGAATTACTTCTGTCTCGAATTGATAAATTGATATAATACCCATAATTTTAATTTTAAATACCTTACAACAAGTTATACTTCGTAGGGTTTTCTTGGTTTATTCAATACCAATATGTAAATTTTTAATTTATATTATTTCAACATTTTTGAATGAACTTTATTTTTTATCATTCACATTCAGAAAATCTCATCGGCGACATTCACAAAAATTTGTGTTGAAATGAAAATGTTCAGCAGCGTGCCGCGGCTTTCCTGGTGAAACAAGAAAATTCGATTTTTTATTGTACACCGTGTCCCAGCTAGAATGTTCTCCCCTGTAAAAAATCAACCGCGTGATCGAATGACTTGAAATTTGGTCACATAGTAGTTCGATGATGCTCACTCGAAATATGCTATTGAATAAATCGTAGGTATACAAGGTCACACCGAAGTGCACCTCAACTCTCTTATTTGAATAGATCAAAGAAGAGTTATAATGATGAAACCGAAAAATATATTATAGACCTGTAGATACTCATCCAATAATGAAGTAATGACAATAATCTGACAGTGAATATTTGTTGTGTTGAATTATTTATCAGAAATAGTTCTGGCTATTCATATCAAGAGAGATATTTACTCGATATTTCTGGGATGTAGACGAAGTACGGAAGCTGCTGCAGTTATATCAAAGGAAACGAATTAGAGGAATATTTGGAAGAGGTGCCTGTCAATATTTGCGCCAATATATTCTTCCAACAAGATGGGTGTCCTGCACATAACTGCATACCCGTAAAGGATTACCTTCGCCATCGGTTTGGAGAAGATCTAATAACCACCAATTGTCTCGATAGTGATAGCAACTGGCCAGCTTGGTCGCCAGACCTCACCCTACTTGATTTTTATTTGTGGAGCTACTTGAAACAACAGGTTTATGAGCCGCCAATTGTGAATATAGAAGAAATAAAAGAGAAAATCACAAATTTATGCGCAACGTGATACATAGGGTCACAATGAACGTTATCAAAAGAGCTAGGAAATGTTTGCAGCAGAATGGACGACATATTGAGCAGTTGAGCTTTCAATGTTTTTTTTTTCATTCGATTTCAATGGTGTTATATTAATAAAATCCAATCATATAAATTTTTTATTGAATCGTTTTATTTTTTGCAATATCTTCGTAGTCTTCTGAAAAAATCCCATCAAACCCGGTATTGTTGAATTTATAATAATGAACTCTACTTGAATATGGAATAATATACTGGGTGTCCCTATTCAAATAGGAAAGTTTAGGTGCACTTCGGTGTGACCCGGTATACCTACGATTTATGCAATAGCATATTTCGAGTGAGCATCATCATTCGATCGCGCGGTTGATTTTTTATAGGGGGGGAGGGGACATTTTAGCTGGACACGGTGTATATAAAAATCAGTTGATTTGAATCGTCGCAACCCTGTTTAGGTAGTAGGATTAAGGAGAGGAACAGCGAGGAGGAGGAGGAAGAGGATGACAGGGAGGACGAGGTGCCAGATTTTCCTTTGACGAGGGAGCGGCTCGAGAGCGTCAGCAGCGTATCGAAGGATGCCATGGACGAGTATTTGGGTGAGACGAAGATCTATTCATAATGATGATGTACAGGATCTTACACGACGAGTTGAGACGATATAATAATAATCTCTGGTAGAAGTCCATGTTTGCTCAAAGTGGAGTGGAATTTTTAAAAGGAGGAAGGAAAGCTCAAAGTCATCTCCACAACTTCAATAATGATGTAGTTATTCAACGGGACATGTTTCGAACTTATAAAAGTCCATCTTCAGCCGTATTTTAGAAATTAATTTGATTTAAAAAAGGTGCCGAAGTCTCCCATCATAAATAATCCGTCAAATTCATTCAAATGTATTCTTTCAGTAATAAAATGATGCCATTGTCATCATGTCATCAATCAGAATTATCATCGAACTACTTCATGTATTTTCTGACCAAAGTTTATGACAGTTATGTTGGAGTTACAATTTTTTCATTATTACAGAAATAACTAAACGAAAACTGTGCAATACGCTTACTGTGCGTAAAGAGCTACTTACTGAGGCTGTATCTCGTGTGTTCTTGCCTACTTTCTATAGGGGCCGTAGGTTAACATTTTTTGAACAGAAATTTTATTTTGGACGTGTGGCGAAAGTCATGTGACCGCGACGTAGTTGTCTATTTTTCATATTTTGTAAGGCAAAAGTCAATCTCGAAGTCGAATTACAAAATAAACCAGACCAGCTGTTTTCAGGATCTACTCTATTCAAATAACTACCCAAATCATTGAGAACTTTTCAATAATATCCCATAGGGTTCTCAGAATCTAGAGCAAAATTTTACTATTATAGAAATTGAAAAAATTCATCAGTGAATTCTACGTTGAAAAGTAAGGCAACTATATGTTGTAATCACTATCTAAAATGAACTTGAAAATAGCGAAACAGCTAGAATACTCCACAGATTGTTTCAAAGTTACAGTGGATAGGCCCTTTTTGTCTCATGAAAATATCATTTGTAAATTTAAATCTTTCATAACTGACATGAATTCCTTGTCGTTTCCAGGTACCAACAACAGCCAACACGAGGAAGAACTCTCCAAATACTTCAGCAACAACAACAACATCACCACCGAACCCACTGACACAGAAAACACATCCAAAATCTCCACCCTCCGGCTGCTCCTCGAACAAAACATAGTCGACTGCAAGCCACCCCTGTCCCAGGGGTGCCTTCCCTTCCCGAACACCGTCAATCAAGCGCCAGTACAAACGGAAACCACCTACATAACCCCCATTATCCATCGGCACGGTTTGCCCAATTTGGGCTCAAATACCAAACGAAGGATCAGCTTAGAAATAGGCACCGAAGAGGCGGTGCCGCCCAGTCCGAACACCAGAAGGAAGAACTTCAGTTTCATGCCGATCTCGCCGGGACCTCAGAGCCCCAGCGGGATGCAATCGAAATGCTCCAGTACCACAGCAAGTCCTTTCGTGAGTCCCAGGTGAGATGTTTATAATGAAATTGTACACACTACACCTTTTCCAGTTGTATTTCCGAATAGTCAATTTAATTTCAGAAAGTGTCATTTGTGTATAATATCTCAAGTCACAGTATTAATAATACAACTAGTTGTTGTTGTTGTTGTTCTTTCTTACCCCAAGAAACATAGTTGTTTATAAGGAAGTGGTTACACCATTTGAATTTCTATTCATCTTTCTCAGGAACACGCCGGTTGTCAGAATGAAAACAGTTCACCAAAACGCCGGTATCTTGAAGAACGAACTGAGGAAACCACTGAAGGCAAAACGCGAGATTAATCTGACCTTGGAAATCCCTAGTGAAGAGAATAACTTCGCTAATCAACTGTTGCCGATGTCAGCACCGGTTAGCCCGATGGCCAGCAGCAAATCGGTGCTGCAGAAGCTTCTGAACTCCACCAGCAGAGTGTCGTATAGCCCCGGGTACGCCGCAACGCCTACTGTCCCGCCAGAAGCGTGCCATTTCTCAGCCTCCAACATCGAGTCCAACCTAGAAATGTACCGTTCGCAGTCCGTCCCAGTGCACAACATGCTGGGACCCATGGACAAGATGGTCGTCCCCGAGATGAGCGACTTCAACGAGATGGATTCCATACCCGAGGCCGAAAGCGACAACGTCAAACGGATCTTGAGCTCGCTGGACAACAACAACATCGATATCTTCAATCTGGACATCAACTCCAGTAATGCTTGTTTGCAAGAGTTTGGGCTGCAGCTGATCAACAACAACAACAGCTATCCGCTGAACAATAATGTCGGGTATCCGAGGACTGTTCGGTCTCATAGTATCGGTGATGAGACTTCTTGGGTGGGGGTGAAGATGCTGCCGTCTAGGTCAGTACCGAGCACTCCTTTGCCGTACAGCCAGGTGGTCAAGCCTCCGATGAAAGTCAACTACAACTCCTCCAGGTAAGATTATCATGACATCATGCTTACTTTATTCGTCAATTTATTTTCCGTTCACATGACTAAGTATGGAATTCCAAATGGGAGAAACCAGTAAATTCCACATGCCCATGGGGAAGTTTCCAATATCGAAGTTTTTATCTCACTGTGAAGTTTGTAAAAATTCGATATATACGCATTTTTCCTTTTTCTCGTAAGATATATCACATCAGAGAGAAAATGAATGAAAATGGAACTTGGCTTCTTCACCATGTCTATGTCGTACTTTATGAAAAGCCACATTTACAGAGAATTAAAATACGATTCCCTGTTCAGTAGGACGTTGCCGGCATTTCCAATTTGTCTAGATTTCCTAAAAATTTTCTTTCAATACATTATAACTATTTCCTTTCCTTTATAAAACGGATTTATTTTCTAGGAAAGTTTCACACCACACAAAATACTGACAAGCACACGGAGAGCTGTTTTTTTTGGCTATGTATATTTTTTCACCAGTATTACTTGTGTTGATTTTTATTTTCAGTTATTCGTTAGCCTATTTCTACAGTTCATAGTTGTTTTGTTCGATAAATGATCGTCGTTGTTTTTCATGATGTAATCAACAACGACGCCAAGTTGTCTTCTATTTTTTTATTCGTTAACTATTCGCTAGCTATATTCTTCATCATTATCCATATTCAGATTAGATTCAGAATGTAAAGTTTGGAACTTATTTTATGGAAATTCATCTGAAGGATGTTAATTATTTCTAAAACATTTCTCATAATTCAATAATGATGATTATTCTTACACAATGAAAAGACGAAGTGTCACTCAACAATGTATTTATCTTTCACTTTCTACTAGTAATTTTCACATTCACTTCATTGTTGTATTTTCAAATGTAACAAATTAACGTCGACGAAATCGAATTATTTGACCTACCGTTATTAAATATATTTTATTATACTACCTGTATCAAGTAGAAACCAGTCCCATACTGCTACAATCGAAACCCTACATGGTCCTTCGAACCGCATCATGTAGTATTTCATCTACAACAATATGGGGCTGATTTCCACAATACAGCTAGTATATCAAGGATATATAGGAATTTTAATCATTTTGATGTTTTTAGTCTTAAAATTGAAGTTTCAATGGGTGTCTCAATCATATAGCAAAATATTCCAATTCTATCAGTATCCTTGACAACATTACCAAATGAATGTTTATAAAGAGTGAACAATAATTATACAATTATACATCCAAGGCGCCGAAGGATCGAAATCAATCCAAACTGTCATTCATGACATCGACTAATGTCACTTGTTATTCAGTAATGTGAGTTAAAGTGAGGAAGGTATATTACAGGTCCAAAATGCCCATACTCCATGAGACTCACTTTGAATCATGTGAATGTAGGAGCTTTTGTCTTACACCATTAGCGATCTAGACAGTAGAATCGGTTGTACAATTATAATGGCCACGTTTATACCGTGTCTTGGTTTGCTGATATTTTAACTTAATACTCTTGGTCAGTGTGGTATAAACTGTCCAATTGGTAAAGTTGCCATCTTGGTTTGGTACCGAAATGTGTTGCACACCAGACTAAAATAGTATGATGACCAAGACGGTGTAAACACTTTGGTCTACCTTTACACAGCCTTGATTTCAGTTTCATTCAATTTCAGTTTCATTCAATTTCAGCTGATTTAAAATCTTGCTACGTATTCAAGTGAAGTTCAACAACTTAACCTCAAAATAATAATAAAAAAAAATCAAAGCTGGTAACGTTAGTCAACTAAAGATACATGGTTTAACTAAAGTGTGTGGACCAAATTTGGCCAGATCACCTTGGTATGCATACCCAATATCCATACGGTATAAACGTGGCCAATGTAATTTGGAAATGTAACACCACCATTCACGATAGAAAATAACACGTTTGCCCCACCTGACGGCAACAATTTGATGATGATGTGACCAATAAACACATACAAAAAACAAATGTGAACCAATGAAAACAAAGTAACAGGCCGCTTTGACAGCTTTCAAGAACTCTGACGTTTATTTTCAATCGCAAATTCGGTCTTCAGATAATATCTCCCGCCGACTTCTTTGAGAAGACGGCCTATATTTATGAGATCCAGTTCTTCTTCTATGTTTTTCTCATATAATACATCTATCAATGTATTCCACTACCTCTAGGTCTTACCCATCTACGCCGATGAATTCCGAAGATACGTTCACTTACAACCTGAACGGGGATTGCCTCCTGAACGGCCAGCCAATCAGGACGGACTGCGAGAGTATGGAGATGATGCGACCGTTCGAGATGAACGACAACAATGTGGACCAACTGGCGAACGACAAGAGTTTCGGCGGAGAGGAGGATTATGTGATGGTAGAGAACGACGCCCAGTTGATCGGTTCCGTTCTCATGGACCCGAGTTATGCCGGTAACATCGAGTGAGTCGTTGTTTGGATTGGGTCACTTCATTTATTTCGTACTAATACCATATTTCTACAGACTTTCTATTCGGTGGCGATTTCAAACATGGTCACACATTGAGAAAAGTTGTCTGAAAGCGCCAAAGTATATAAAACTCTTGATTGTTTTTTACACTAACAAGATGAATCACCTCCATGTAAAATGTTGAAGCCATATTTGGCTAACGAAACTCAGCAAAATCTTGCAGATTTGTCGATACTCTCGGAATCTGCTCGAATTCATCTACTTGCGAGTTGCTGAACTATCTATAAATATCCTTCTTTCTGAAGCACTAAACTCACTAAAAATGATGTTCTGACTTTTAAATAAAATATATTTGAACCGGTGGTGATGCAACATTCCTTCTTGCATAAAAGCATATACTGCATTACCGATCTTTACCCTTCGCTACTCAACAAAAAGTAGTTTGTTGCTCAAAGACACCTACTGAAAAGAATTTTCGGCTTCATTGCTCTCATTAGAATGGTTCATCTTGTTAGTTCGGTAACCATTTTGAATATGGTCACACGTTGAGGAAAGTTGGCTGACAGCGCCAACATCAATAAAACTGAGAATGAATGCAACATTGATGAACTGAAGAGGTGACGTCAGCGTATACTGACGCCAATCAACCTATATATTCAAATGATTGAAAAATGATTATCTATAGTACATTCCAAATGAGAAGATAGTGGGTGGCGCTACTTCTGAAGGAATTTGAAGGATGGAGAAATGAAAAGCTGGTGCCTAATTCAAAATCATGACCTTACTGATGATTTAGGTACTAGTTACACTCTGAATTCAGAATTATTCTAAGGAGCACTGTACTGTCAATTGATACAAAATAGGCATGAAATGTGAAGATCTGATCATCTTCCGAAAATAAGCTTCAAGCCTAATGTTATGAGTAATAATATCAGACGTTTTCCTATTGTTTCTAACATATACTTAGTTGGAATGGAGAAACAAATCAGTTGAAGTAGTTCAAGGGTTAGATATTTCGTGTCAGGGTTGACTGCAAAAGTGGCAAATGTCAAATTATTGTGGATCAGCTACTTTCTAAAAAAAGATTCAATTTTCGTTATCTTCCAAACTGGTGAATTATCTTGGACCGTTCGTCTTTCAAACTACCTCAAATTGATATTGACAAACGATAATGTATATTGAAGGTGGGCTGTATTGGCAGAATGCAGACTCTACATGTCTTTGCAAATCGATCAGCTACCTCATTTCCTTTGATTCTTTTATGCCCTGGACTTCACATAAGTCTGACATTGTTGCCTTTTTCCATTTGCATCAGTGTTTCAAAGCAGTCCAATTCTAGAATTGAAAACTAATGATTAAGGAACAACACAAAATGTCACCTTTCTCAGGTATGACGCAACCTGTCTAGTTTATCAATCTTGGAAGTGAATTCACGCCGTTCACTGATCTCATTGGTTATCAATCAAATGACCAATAATTATACAGGAATATCGAGATGTATCGAAACTGTCAAATATCTCGGACACCGTCGATCCAATTTCTTCTGATGTACAAGATGTTTGCATTATATTGTTCATCCGACAGCCATTGTTCATTTCAACAGTTACATTGCATTGAACTTGAATCGTTTTTGACTATATCTTCATAGGCACTTGATGTATCTTCATCAAATTTGGTATTGTATTCATAGTGAGAGTCACTCTATCCTGAGGTATTTTATCATGTCCAATTTTTTACTGACCCTGGTTATCACTGGGACAAATTGAGATGCACTCTGGTAATTTGGCTAAGTAATAATATAAAAATATATTGATGAAGGATGAAATCAACTTTCAGTAGGTGGTCATTGTCTTATGGAATTTCATCAATTTTTTGATCACATTACTCAATGGTCAGTACTCTTATCTATGTATAATATCACTGGCAAGATTATAACAGGCTTAAAGAGAAACTAACATATTTTATTTGTTAGATATTTAGTTCCTAGAAGGAATGTTTAATGTTGGCTTCAAAGAAGACAAATCATGCTTATAGGCTGTAGATTTAATATTTTTTCACTTGTGAGCAGCAATTATCAATGATCTTCTGAATGTTTCTACAAACTTAAGTTTTGAGTTCACCTTTCGATGGCCGACAAATTCGGTTGATAAAAAAACTTTGATGACCAATTTTTACAATTTGTTGTGTATGTGAGGCATGAATATTGCCCGTTTTTTATTGATATCAGATTTTTTAATTGCTATTTTAAAAATATTTGTCTGTATTCTTCTGAGGCTGTAGAAATATGGTACTGTTATTTGGTCAAACTAAACAGACGTTTTATGTCAAAATTATTTTAAATGTTTTTTTTTTATTTTTTGTCAAACAATAGGTAGGTTTTATGAAATTTTAAAATTATCAAATTTTACAAGGTTATCTGTGATAAATTGTATTTTGGAATATTGAGAGAACTATTATTTTCATTTGAGATATAAATTTTATTATTATATTATTTTTTTATTGCCAGTCTAATTTATTGTTTCATGAAAAGGAAATTGAAATTCACAAATTGAGTTTTCGGATGATAATAAAAGTATATAAAAAATATATATAAATTCGTTGAATAGAGGAGTTCAGTTCAGTAGTTGATGATATTGAAAACATGAGGAGTATTAATTCTTGTCACCAGGACCATATTAATAATTGTTAATAATAATTGAAGTATTGTTTCATTTGTGTTTTTTAGGTCAACTTTCACTGAACTTCTGTATTATCCATTTTTATTTTAATGTGTTTGAAAACTACAACAGTTGGCTTGAAAACCTGCAGATTGTTTTATTTTTTTTGAAAGTTTTAATGAGCGTTGCATTTTCAATTTGTTAGTAGAGTTTTCCAAAGTGATAAAATTATACTGAGAGTCAATGAATCCATCAGACATATCATAACTTCAAGAATATTAGGATTAAGTTTATCAAAATCATTTCAAACGGTCCCCTCTATATCTTCCCAAATTTACACATCAATATGATCAGTTGGAGACAAACATAATTTTGGACATCGCCGTGCATTTTCATTATTGATTGATCCAAATCTGATTTTAACACACCTAATATTCTAGAAGTTATGACTTGTCTAATAAATTGACATCTGGTATAAAAAAAATAGATTGAATAAGAAAATTAACCTTAAATTGACACCAAATAACGAAATTCTGACTACGTGACTTGATTATGTACCATATCATATTTCTAAAGTAATCTCTCATGAATTTTTAAATCTTAAGTATGCAACAAAGAATTTAGTGTCATATTTAAGGTGATTGTATCGACTCTACTAACAAATACACACTTGTAAATAGCTAGTTTAGCCATGTATTCTGTCAGAATTGCGATCAGTGATACAGCTGAACACAGATTTCGTGAAGGTTAATATATTTACCGTTCGCCTAATAACCTGTGCCTAGTTTTTTACACCATAGCGAATAGAAATTCTAATGACAACATCTAAAAAACTTGAATATATTAATTTCTACCATTTCATGGCAGTGACGGCGAAAATATGTTGACAATGAACAAGAAAAATATTTAACAATGAGTGAAAACACTGGCCAATTCCACAAAATGTTCAATAAATTGAACGACAATGGTAGATAACTGGAGAAAGTCAAGTGTTTCCCTGGCTAATGCCAGTTACTTACAAACAAATACTGTTTGCTGAGTGGTTATTTTTTATATGAAGAATTTAAGTTGAACTACCTGGAATTTCGGACTATTTGCCCACATCAATGCAGGATCTTTTAACAGGGGTCCCGTAGACCCCCGTCTCTTAATAATGCTCGCGACATCCATAGCAGAGAGAATGAAATACTTCCAAGACCAAAAAATCCAAGTTTTGTTTGATGTTTTTCATGTTCATTGTTCACGCGAGTTGGCATGGTAAGATTGGGAAAGTGGTAGCATATTTCGTAAATTCTCTGTCTGATCATGATTTAACACTTTTTTTAATGTTATAATGACGTTAATTACCGCACTAGTGCTTTTTTAAATCTTTTGAGGCACTAGTGCCACTAGTCGCCGCATTTTCAATATCGAATGGTAGATCATCTTCACTTGAAGACATTTTCACTCAAGAAACTTGATGATGGTTCTGGATATCGATCGATTAATTTAACATCTATTCGCGGGAATCAATGTTACCAGGTGGCGATCGGTTTTCATCGTTCCATGTCAAAGCCACGTCAAAACTGGGGGAAAACAAACTCAATTCTCACTCAAACCCATTAGTACCATAAGCTTGTGTACTGTGTACTGATGAGTGATAAGTTTTCAAATTTCTTGACATTAATTGTCAATATTCGATCGAAAACGCTAGGTGTAGATGTTCTTTTGGCAGATATTTTGCATTATTTAGACGGAAAAAGTCGACCAGTAGTGATAGGAGAAGCAGTTCTTCGTGCTAATCATGTGATTTTGTGTGAGGCAGAAGACTTCAACAAAAGGCACATTTTTGAACTTTGTCTACGAACTTCGGCGATGAAATCTTCCCCACATGAAGTTAAATTGAATTTGGGGTCAAGCGGAACGCCTGTAGAACAATAGATTTGTATTTGTTCATACAAAGCAGGACAATCTGGGTATTGTAAACATGTTGTAGCTGTTCTTTTATATGTCAATTGATTTGCTCGTCATAATTAGTTTGAATTGTTCGAACTATCTCCAATTCTTCACCCGTTCACTGTTCACTAAACTAATAAAAATGTAATGATGTGAAAAAATTAACCAACTCAACGATCATCAATACCAACAGTGACAACACTTTATGTCAGTAACAAGTTTGACTACAGCTACAGCAAGCTGAATGCAATGTAGTCTATGCACTTCATCCAAAGACAACAGTTTGTTTTCCCCCAGTTTGAAGTTCGTATTATGTAACCTAGATGTCGCCCACTTCGTGAATCTCGCGAATAAACGGCTTTGTTTATACCTATCGTTGCACAGGCAAATTGTGTTTTCAATTATCAAAAAACTGTCATGAGTAGGTACGTCGAAGTGGAATATCAATGAGGGCACATTTAATATTATTATAATGAGGTACTTATGATGACTATGACTTCTCTAGATCAAATTCGCACCCGGAAAGTCATTCTTGGCCTATGGAGGTAAAGAATCATGGCTTTATTGTTGGTCGGGTATTTTTTTTCAATATTTTCTTCATCAACTATTGTCTAATATTTTGGTCATGTGCAAAAATTATAAAAATATGGTACCTCTTTCCCAACAGCACCAGACAACGGTCATGTATTGTGTTTGGAATTTGTAACAAGGCAGCCGTGCTTTTGTATGCTACCTTACCTGAAATGCATCACAAGAAATTCTAAAATTGCACTGAACCACAGTTACTGCCTCCTATCTTTCTTTTATCTAATTTTCATATTTTATGTACTGATTTGGAAAAGAGTATGTGTGTTCGAAGGTAATGGGGAAGACCACTGAGGGAAGAAATCCGTGCAAACCTCTTTCAATCGACGAATCATGATTTACATTTAATGTACAATCAATATTATGAGTTGAAGTTGAAGGGAATCGAATCTATATCGTTCTGAAATCAGCATATTTCATTCGATATTTCAAACAGCCAAATATGATGGTGGAGTCGTGACGTATTAGTCCCGAACTGTAGCTATCTCTCTCTGATACCTCGTCATTGTGCAGTGTTGCAGTGTAATTGGTCAGTTCAAGGACAATAGGCGTGTTGGGACTAAGACGTCGCACCAGTCACACCGATGAATTGATGAAATTTCAAATGGCGCAGGAATTGTGTGTTTTGAAATGGACTTATACTAATTTATTTTTTTCATCGTCTTAGCATGAATGAAAAAATTCAAAATTAATTCACTGGTAGTTTTTCAGTACTCATGTCGTTTTAAAAAATCAGTGGTCTTCCCCATTGACAATGTATCTGATAGAATAGTTTTTTTATCAAAATACCATTGTTTGAATGAAAATCTGGACAATAAATTAAAGATGATATTAACTGAGAAATAGAAATTTTATATAAATCAAGACATGAAATTGATTCAAATTAGTAAAATAATAGATCTCACTTTCAATTCCTTATTCCAATGTTTCACATTGCATTCTCTCAAGTTTTTTATTTAAACAAATGATATTTTGATACAACTCTATTTGAATGTATGTGTATTTATTGACAAGTCAATGAAGTTTTGTTTATCAAATGGCAAGTTAGTGATTGAACGAATCTGCTGGGACTGATATTGTTCAAAATTCAAGGGCTAAAACATGCCAAAAAAATCTTGTCAGATTTAAATGTTTTAAATTTGAACCACAAATCACCCAATGGAAACATAATTATTATCGAAAAAAGTCTGAAACGTAATTGGTAAGCTCATTTTGTAGAGTAAAAAGTTTGGAAAAATTTCAAAATATTTTTGCAGCACATTGTTGGAGATTTGTAAAGAGCTGTTATTTTATGAAGTACAAATTAATTTCAAAGGTGAATTGAAACGTTTGTAGACTAGTTTGGATGTTATGGTGTATACTATTTGTATCCAATATTACAAAAATAAATTCGTATATATTGTTTAATAGCGTTATTCATTTGTAACATACCTCAAGACGTAAAATAGAATAGAATAGCTTTTATTTGCTCATTAAAATAGCCTGTAATGGGTGTTGAGCTCGTCAAAAATAAAGAATAAAAAAGATATATGCATCATTGCATAAGTAATTACAGCATTTGGAGGAATGTCATAATATGACGTTTATTTTTCAATCATTGGTATACCATACAAACCATCTTTATATCTGTAAATTAATATAGAATATGCAAGACTGATTATTAAAACATTTTAAATAAAAAATATATGAAGAAAACATGTTTTGTTCATGTATATGGAATAAAATACTAACTCTAAAGTAAGTAGATGAATGATTGATTGTACAAAAATGTACTGGAATAAATATCAATAATTTCTTGCCAGTACCAAATTCCTATGAAGTCGACGATTTATCAGAATTATTTCTAGTTAGTCTTACGCGTTCGCTGTTATCGCTACTATTCCTCTTCTTGCTGTTGCTTCTGCATATAAAAAATGAACTGTTATTAGGAACATGCTCCACGGTCTCACAACTACTCGGTAGTTCATTGGTCTCATTAGGTGGAACATTCGATGCAACTGAAGCAGCGTGTTCCGCCTCGTCTACTCTTATCGTAGTGAATCGTTGAGGTTTTGACACCTGAAATAATAAGGTTACTTCTACACTATCTAAAATTATAGAAAAACTTGTGAAAAAACGGATGTTATCATTTTTATACTTCAATAATATATTGACTGATTCCCAAATCGGATTTCAGAGCAAAAAAAAACAGGAATGATGCAATTTTCTCTTTCCTAGAACATGTATACACCAACCTGAACAATGGTGAAGCAGTGACTGCAGTATTCTGCGACTTTTCTAAAGCCTTCGATTGTGTGAATCATAGAATACTATTAGAAAAACTATACTGCTATGGTTTCAGAGGAGTATGTCACGAATGGTTTGAATCTTTCATAAGTGATAGGAAACAGATCGTGAAATCAAATGAGAGTCTGTCTGACATCAGGGATATGACATGGGGAGTCCCACAGGGATCTGTCCTAGGTCCATTTCTCTTCCTCTTATATTTAAATGACCTGTCCACTGTTCCCATTCAGGGAAGATTCACCATGTTTGCTGATGATACTACCCTACTATGGCACGGAAAAAGCTGTGACAACATAAGAAATAATATTGCTAGAGACTTGGGAACGGTTCAGCAATGGTGCGAAGCTAAGTATCTGTGTTTTAATCACAAAAAAAACAAATATAATGGGCATTAGTTTTGACTGCAACAATTAAGGTTAAACGGAAAAATTCTAGATTACTCTGCCATTTTGTAGTAGGTGAATAAATTGACTTTATATTCTAGAGTTGTGAAGCATTCGTCAGGAGCTTCAAGAAGATGTATCACAAGACCCCATTTCCATTTAATTTCTTCCCCAGATGGCGCCCAGCCGCCATCTTGAAATGTTCATCTGTCAATTTTACTCCAAAATATAGTATTCATGCATCCATTTTATTACCCCAAGTTTGAATTTTTTTCGTTGAACCGTTCAAAAACTAAAGGGGGGGCATGAATCTTCTGTCGGGCATAATGTATATACCTCCGAACAACAAACCCCCGATATACAGAATATACGACTTGTGAATATAACGTTTTCAAAATTCGATTGATGTGTTATCAATGTGAAATATTGTTGATAGCCAATGAATAGTACAAGGAATAACCTAGAGACCGAGTTTATTAGCAAAAATGTATGCGAAGTCCATGGAACTTTTTCTATTGAGGTTATGCTATGTTTCTTCTTTTTTCTTTTTCTGAAGAACAAAGATTATGAAAGAATTCGATATCTGCAATATCTCATAAGAACTGGACCCAAACGTTCTGCAGCATGTGCTACATTTGTTCTTCCAGAGGTATTAGTTCAAAATAACTTGCCAATGATACCCTCAGTAAAAACTGCAGGTCCCTCAATTTTTCCAAGTTTGCCAAGTATATGTCTGTGAACCAGTTACATAATTGAAAATGAATCCCGCTGAAAGACATCCGACATGTTTCGATAATGATAATGATTTGAAATGGATTCGTTGCCTTGAAATTTTTCACATCAAAATTCAGAAACAGCTCAGATCTTACTTCAGTGTAAAACCAAGAATCAGGCCAGAAAATAGCTTACCTCATACTATTGAAACAAGTCCACAATATATATTTTTCTCCTATCACAAGAATATTTTGTCCTACAAATTATACACGATGTATCTTACCTAAGAAAAAACGATAGCTACTTGTATCAAGCTTGACCCATCATTGCTTGCTAATTTCTTCGACTTCCGGTTCATGTTAATGCGACGTTGCCATTATTACATCACGTATTTTTATAGGGACGGCTGTGCTTTGCCTAATAAAATGAAATGATTGAAAAAAACAATAACACATACCGATTCTAAAAGAGACGATTTCCTGGGCTGAGACCCCGGTGACAGTAACGTGCTCGGGCCAGGCTGTGACAACTGCGTCATCAATTGAGGTTTACTCGAATAAGCCAGTTTCTCAACGTTGCTTTTAGGTCTGGCGCCCGTATGAGCGTTAGGCTCGTGGAAATTTGACGGAATGTTCAGTTTAGCAACCGGACCGTCACTAGCCCTCCTAGGGCTACTCAGGATATCCATCGACCCACTCTCGGCGTTAGATTTCCCATGGAAACTCCTCGAAATCCTGGATATCCTCGGTGGCTCGATGAAACCTTCTCTGACCAGGATGCTCCCAGGTTTGATTTTCGTCAACTCGTTTTCTTTTTCCACTTTTTTCTCAAAGTTCGTGTTCAAGTTTTTGCCGAAATCGATATTGTCCGTTTTGGTGAAGGTTTTATTTTCCAGGAACTTCTCTTTATTAGTAGACCACTTGTCCATGCTCGGATTACTCAGGTTAACACTGGAACTGGCAATTTCTTTTTCGAATATATTCGCTTTCTTTATAATATTTTTCAAGTCTTTCTCATTGAATTCGTTAACTGTCATATTAACAGCTGGTTGGGTCCTTTCTGTATTCTCCACGTGCCTTAAGCTATCGGAATTCGAAGACAAAACATTTGTACAAAGATTAACGTTTGTGCTCGTTGGAGAAATGATTCTCTGGACGGGAAGTGGCTGGAACAAATTGTTATCCAGGGTGACGGCACTACGCTGTGTGCCGAAAATACTGGAGAAAGCGCTCAGTTTGGCGTTGGTCACCGTTTCGTCAGGATCTACGCTGTCATCTTCAGGCGCGACGTACGACGTGTCCATGTCTTCGGTCATTGTGACGTCGCAATCCGCGCTGGATCCGGCTGTGGCATCGTTCGTATTGAAATCCACTTCGGAACCTGACACTGGAGTGATTTCCCCACTCTCAGAACCTTGAACAAAACAAACAAACCTGAAAACTTGAATACATCAACATCTCAATTTTGAATTCTTTCCAGTTTTCAAAGGTCTTGGCTACCAAGACCCTGAGTATAAACAACAGTTGGTAACTATTTAGAAATGATAATAGGAGTGTTATGAATTTCACAGTCAAATCCACTGTACAAAAGTTCACATGAGAGGTTGAAAAATATAATTGACAAAATTTGAGGGAAAATACAAAATTACATCAATGGGCCTTTCCAGTATTGTGAAATTCGACCTTTTTTCGCTCTAATGTTATCAAGAGGAAGTTTGAAACGTTATCCTGACCACTTATTTTTCGAGAAAATCGAACGACAAATTAATTGATTATTGTTATAATTATTAACAAATTGAACGGTTTTACTACATCTCAAACACTCATCCCGGAAAATTTTATTGCTAATCTTGCAACTATGTCTACAAGAGAAAGAGATGAAGCAACTGGCGCTAACACAATGTTGCCAAATCAAAAATTGCTCATACCCCGCAAAACGTGACTGTTCTCATTTCTCAATATTATTGACAAGAAGGCAGTCATGCTTGTGCTTAAATCAATAGAATTTGTTTCTTCTCCCATTGTAGATAGGTATAGTTAGGTACATAATAGGTGAGTACTTTACTGGAAGGGTTTTGAAACTGAATGTCACGAATATCTACACTGTAATTCAATACAAAATGAAATTTCACTTACAATTTTGAATAATTCTCCAACCAAAATCAACCAACTAACTGATCATGCAATGCAAATTTTTAATACCACGAATTTTCAGGTAAGTAGTTATTATTTGAGCTAACAGCATCTTATTTGCTAAAATGAAAAAATCGAGAAATGAGTATCCGACTTATCATAGTCTTCTCTCCAAATTGGCAACATTAATTGTCAAGTCCATCGTGCATTTTATTGGCACTTGCAAGAAGGTCGAGAATCACCAATCCAAATTGCTCGCGCACTGACGTCACACCTTTCGCGGCCATGTCTTATCGTTTGAATTCGCTCGTTCATTTTGACGTTTTAAAAAAAAATTATATGATAAATTGATGGAAAAAAAATATTCTCAGGTATTCCAGAGCCATATATTTCAAGAAATATTTATTCTAGGAATGACTGGAGAGGCCGCCCATTGTGAACATGAAACATTTTTTATACCACAATAGAACTTTGAACTTACATGCTGATGTGCTTCTCTTTACGAGATCAAAATACAGGGTGATTTACGTAGGCAAGTCGTTAGAACTTTTCCAATTTGTAGTTGGATTAGATACTTGAAAATTGGTGTTCTCCAGCTATACAGGGTGTGCCAAGTCAGCACCAACATTCTTAGATTAAATAGTAACCAACATTTTTTCATACGGTCCGATTTAGACGTCTAATTTAAGCAAGAGTTTAGACATTATTTATAACTTACTATATCTCACAGTTTTCAAGATATGTAGGTTTTTCTGAAGATAATTATACTGCCGCAGCAGTTTTCAAAAATATTGGCAAAGCTTTGAAAATCTTTTCCTAAGAAAGTATTCCCAAGAACTTTCAACCTCTAATATTCCAAAAAAGTTCCAATACGTAATTTCTCTTCCTTTCCTTCCCAAAATGCAAATGTTCGGAAAAAAACTAGTGGACCGATTTCCGATTGGATTGAAATTTTTAATATGTGAAATAACAACAAAAAATACTGAGAGAATGAAAATTGGTGTAAGTATGTGATAGTAGTTTTAGATGAGAACAAAAAATAAATAATTGAATAACAAAAAATATGTTTTACCACTAACCAAACAGTGTATTATCGTGCCAAAGGTTCCAGTCTTTGATATAAAAAAATATGTACTTTAGATACGCGCATAGCTCAGAACAATTGCAATAAATGTCTTTTTTTTTAATGGGTACACCAACCGTTTATATACGGTAATAAGTCAGATTTATTCTTCAAGAATGAAGCTACAATTCATAATAAAATATATCGGAAATGAGAAAAGGGTGCAGAAGAAAATTAATGTGCACCTAATCGTCAATTTTGCCCATAGTACTAATTTTGTCGGTCTGTGTATTTGAAAAAAAAAGTTCCTCTAACTACCACGACTATATGTATTTTAATTTGAAGGAAGAAAAAAATACTACTTACCTTTTGGCTTCGTGGAAGAAGAATAATAATCAGTAAATTCCATGGACTCTGACATGTCTCTATCAAAAGAATCCAAAAGCATAACAACACTGCCCAGGTCTTGATCCAGGCCTGGAGTAGTTGGGAATATTTTATTGATATTGTCTACTGTCAAGCTGAAAACAAAAAAAAATACACACTCACTTCACATCTCAAAGATAATTTGAAACCGTTACAGCACAAATTTGAATGAATCACGTCTTGATATGAAATAAGAAATTGGGTATATGTTATTTTAATAATTTCATGTATTCGCTCCATGTAACACTCAGTGATTCTGAGAACATAAAATTCTACTAAAATCAACTATTTCCTGTCTTTTTTCCAAGAATTACTACACAGTCTCACTTCAAATGAATCATAACTCATTGATTGTGATAGATGAATCTAGGCATTTCCGAGATTATAGAAAATAAAGTACAGGGTTTCTTTGCATGATTATAGTTTCATTGTTTTTTTCATTTACCGCCTTCTACATATGAGGAATCTATAACACAATTGTATTATCAATTTGACCAACCTGAAATTCATTTATAAGAACTCTGTATATTATTCAATGAATACGCTGTTTGGAGGCGGTGAAATTACTACACATGTAGTCAAAATGCTGAAGTGAAATTAACATGTTTGAACATGCCAAAATATGATTTTATTTTTTCGAATTAAAAATGCATACCGTTTGTAAATTTCAAGATTTCATGAAAAAAAAACCAGATATTATTATGTAATAGTTATGTAATGGTGCACAATTGCACATTCTAGTGAAAATCAAGCCAAGTGAATACATTTTTCCACTGACCTAGATCCGGTGGAATACAATAGCTTTTTATATAAAGACGCGGTGTTAAAATTGTCCTACGAGGTGAAGCGATCACTGATGAAGGCCAAAAGCCCGAAACCGATCTGTAGGTGTCAAGCGTTTACCTTACTATAATCTAAAAACAATCCGCATCAAGGAAATAATAAGTATTTATACATACGAAACGATGCAATGATTTTGGGAGGATGTAATTCAATGTTCTGGGCAGTATTGCCAGGAAAGTAGTTGTTATTCCGTCATCTACCATTGTTGTTTATTTTATGAACATTATTTGTGGAAATGACTTTCAGTTTTAGTAATTATCTAATATTTGTTTGAAATTTCAACCAAAATACAAGTTGTCACGCGTGGATATCGAAATTTTGTTCAAAAGCACCATGCTTTATGACTTCATTCAATGATGGATAAGTTATTCACGATAAAAATGTTTTGATAGTGCATATAGACATGTGCAGATAGTTTAGTAAAAGAGTCTGTCAGGCACCGCTAACCAATTTTTTTAGTACCTTATACAGGGTGTCCGGAAATTAGGCGCAAAAAATCAAGGGAGTGATTCTACATGATGAAATAAGAATTTCATTTCATATGTACGTGGGTCCGGAAATGTATAGTTTTCAACATACAGTATGTTAAAACTTTTTAAAAAAGGTCGGTTTCTTAATTATGAATATCTCAAATGTCCTTCCACTGATTTTCATGAAATTTGGCAATAATATTTCTTGTCATGAGGGGCTGATATAGTCATAATTCAATCGGAATTATGAAATCCAGTGGCGTCCCGGGGGGCAACCTACCGAATATTATTGTCAATAAAATGTGCGCCACTGATTTTTTTGAATTCTTCTTCTCCATAACCTATTGACCAACTATAAATACAACATTTTGGTCTCTTGAATTGTTTTGATAATTTGCTTCATTTCCATAGAAAAAAATGAATACCAATTTATTGCATAAATTTGTGCCAAAAATTCTTTGAAAAACTGGGGTGAAAATAAATGCGTGATCAATGTCCAAAGACATAGAATGAGTATGGAAGATTAATTTTCTTCAAATATTTCTTGATACATCTTTGACCCACTCTACACTCTGTATATTGAGAACTATGTATTCTCGGTCCAGGAAGGCGTAGTTTTCGATAATACAAAGTGTGTCAAATATGTATTATAAAATATTTGAAGAAAATGAATAATCATTCTCATTCTACGTCTATGGACATGGATCACACATTTAATTTCACCCCTGTTTTTGATGCTATGTTTGGCACAAATTTATACAATAAATTGGTATTTATTTTTTTCCACAGAAACGCAGCAAAATAGCAAAACAATTCAAGAGACCAAAATGTTGTATTTTCAGTTAATCATTTGGATATGATGATATAGAATTTGAAAAAATTAGTGGCGCACATTTTATTGACAATAATATTCGGTAGGGTGCCCCCGGGACGCCACTGGATTCCCCAATTCCAATTTAGTTATGGATAAATCAGCTCCTCATTATAAAGAATATTATTGCCAAATTTCAAGAGAATCGGTGAAAGGATATTTGAGATATTCATAAATAACCGATTTTTTTTTAAAAGTTCAACACACTGTATCTTGAAAACTATGCATTTCCGGATACGAGTATATATGAAATAAAACTCATGTTTTCTCATGCAGAATCACCCCCTTGATTTTTTGCGCATAATTTCCGGACACCCTGTATAGGTCCATAACACATGAGTCCCATACAAAATTCATTATTTCTCAATAACGAAGCACAAACGTATTTGAAAATTTATTTTCAATTAATATATAGATTGATATGACATTTGTCAGAAGTTTCTATGAAATGAAGACACACGTGGGTTATAGACCCTATAACTTGTTCAACATCACCATTTAGCTTCTTATTACAGTGCTGATGGATAAAAATACTAAAACACCACCAAGCAAAGAATCAGTAAACAAGTAGTACAATAAGCAAAAGCAATGTTCACAAATTTTTAATAACACTCACTAAATTGTGATCGTGTGATATTACAAATTCAGCATTCAAAAGATGTTTCAAATAAAATGAGAATACTATAGTATACAGGGTGTTACAAATTCGTGGCTAAGCATGATGGGGATATCGGTAACCTCAAGAGATACAGAGTAGGTTAAATCTGGGCAAAGTTGCATCATTTCATGCTAAACCAAATGCTGCTTAGAAATTTGAAAAAATTTCAATTATTTCCCGAGGTATCCGGAGAAGAAGGGAAATATGCAAAATCGTTCTTATTTATTACTCAGCTTAATTGCAGAGATATTTCAAAATGAGTGTCACTTCATCATTGCCACTTCTCCTCCTCTACAAAATGGAATTGTCAAATTGGAAATACGACGTTTCTTCTCAGAGCGACCATCATCAACTTTATTTTTTTAAATACGGACCTGGATTTCTCCTTCTAATTGAGCAATTGTTCATTATTCAATGAAATAATATTTATGAATGATGAAAACGAAATTTATTCAAACAAATATTATCTAATATGAAGAAAGTTCCGAACTTAACAAAGTGTTCTTTCATAGTAAATGCTCAAAAATATTACCGTTTGCGTTTAAACATTCATTTGCTCTTTCTAGAACTGCCACTTGATTTTTTTTTGCACCAAGAAGAACACCATTCATAAAAACGTCCCCATTGCCCCCATAGAAGAACTGCGGCAGCAAATTATAACCGCTTTTAGATCTTTACGAAGGCGATCTGTTGTAAGGTCTGTGAGAAGAGTTTTAGAAAAAGCAAAGAATGCTTATACCGAAATATTTTATTATTTACTATGAAAGAAAACGGTAACGGTTCGGTATCTTTTGCATATTGATTAAATTGTGTTTTCATGATTCATAAATATTATTTCATTAAATAATGAACAATTGCTCAATTATCATTTTTGGTTTCTTATAACTAATAATGCATTTAAAATAAGAGCAATTCTATTATGTAGGAGGTACTTTCGCACTGAATAATGTGTTAAACAAAGTCAAATTAATACCATAAACGCTGTGTCAGACAAGGATGAGTATCTCCATACCTTTAATAAACATTTTGTTCATTGAAGTAAACATTTCCAGTGATGTTTTGATACACCATCATATCGAGTAGATCGAAAACTATAGAAAAATCGAATTAAAAATCCAGAAGAATGAACGACGGATTTCCGATTTGTTAATTCCATTTTGTAGACGAGAAAAAGTGGCAATGATGAAGTGACATTTATTTTGAAATATATCTTCAAATGAATACCGACGATTTTGCATATTTTCCTTTTTCCGGATATCTCCGGAAATAATTGGAATTTTTCCAATTTCAATGCACCGTTTTGTTGAGCATGAAATGGTGCAACTTTGCCCTAGTTTGACCTACTCTGTATCTCTAATTAAGGTTACCGAGATCGCCATGCTTAGCCACGAATTCGTAACACCCTCTGTATACATCGTCTTTGCCTGAATTTTAAAATCGCCTATGAACCAAATTTACTTTTCCACTTTACTTGTGATATATAGAGAGAGTTAAATTTAAAAGAAAGGGGTTGTGAGGAAAAATAAGCCATAAAGAAAACATAAAAACTCAAGAATACCACTGAAATATAATTTATTTCCTACTTCTAAATAAAAATAAAATAAAATTTGCTAGAGATACCCATGTCATGCGAACTTAACTACATCTATTGAACACTGATAATGACCTGAATACTAAACTCACAGCTAAAGTCGTGCTCTATCGAAATAAGAAGAGAGAACAAATCAATCACCTAATCCCTTAATACTACAAAAAATAATAATGTTCAATACCCGTCGCCGCTTATGAGGCTTGATGACATGTCGCTGCTGCTTTCCCCTTTGGAGTTGCTTTCGGAGAACCCCGGAGACGAGGGACCACTGCTGGACATCAAACTAGGGGGGCCGCTCCAACCAAAACCTGGAATAAAATCAAATTCATTCAGAAAAACCGTTGATGTGGTATATTAGATATCTTTACGACCTTGTTACTTTGTGTTTGTGAAAGGGGTATGTTCTGAGAACTGCACTTTTTCAATTACAAATTAAGACTCATTATTTTCAAATTTAGATTAGTTTATTTCAAATTAGGAATACGGGGATCCCAGAATAACATTTTTTTCCATGTTCTGATTCCCACGAAAAGGGATATCCCGTAACGTTCAGAGAACATCGTGAGAACCAAGAGAAATTAGGTAAGAATTGGTGTTCTTAAATTTCTGGAGGTTATATGCCTCGGGGAACACCTCCCTTGGCAATATGTTCCAGAGCCTCGCTGTTCGTTGGATGAACGAGTCTTTGGAAAGAGATGTTCTGCCGGTCTCCAAAGTGACCACGAAGACGAAGGGGTGCGAAGCCTCAACTCGACGGGTTAATCTCGCGGGGACTGCCAAGGGAGGAACAATTGTTGATATTTCAGAAGAGCATCGTCTATGAAAATATCTATAAAATAGAGCCAGAGCGCCAACTTTTCTAAGGTCTTCCAGAGAAGTGAGTGACTTCATGAGCGAGGCATCACCCACGAGACGAATTGCCCTTTTATGGACAGAATCCAACAGTTTCAGGGTATGTTTGGGTGCTGCACTCCAGATATGGGAGCTGTATTCCAGAACAGGTCGGATCTGTGCCTTATAGATCATAAGCAGCTGACTGGAAGTGAAATAGCTCCTGGCCCGAAACAGAAAACCAAGTTTTTGGGATGCACTTTTAGCAATTGATCTCACGTGATTTTCCCAGGAAAGGTTATTGCTGATAGTAATACCAAGCATCGAAATGGATGTCTTCAAAGGTATGGTTTCTCCTGACAAGCTTATGTTGGGCACAGTGAGATCGGCTTTTCTAGAGAAAAGGCATGCTTGTGTTTTGTTCGCATTGAAATCTACCAAGTTATTGGATCCCCATTCGAGAATTGTTGCCAAGTCCATATTTATGTTGTCAACATTTCTTCCTCGTTCGTTTCTGATTTGCCTGGCTGGTATTGGAGCACTGGAAGAGAATGCGGTATGGAGAGTACTATCATCCGCGAAGCTGTGTACTGGACATGAAGTTGCTTTCAACAAATCGTCGGATGATATGGCAATTATTTCAAATTGCACGCGCTACAACTGATGGGTGACAGTTGACTCACTTGACAAAAATATCCTTGGATTGACAGATAACCTACCAGTTGGATGTACATGCGTTGTGCGCTCGATCAGAAAATTAAGGTAAGGTAAAATAATTCCATCTCCATATTATGCGAGTAATTAATGTAATTTCAAATGTGTTTACCAATTTGAATTGAGTAGAGTTTCCTCAAACAAGAATCACATGTCTTTGAATGTACTTGAGACTAGAGTTCCTAAATGTACTTGACAGCTGTTTTCACGTTTTTTGTATATTAGAGTACAGACACTAGACAAGCAGTGACAATCAAACATAACCACAAACGATTTTGAAGCAAATCATATGTTTTGCCAGACAAGGACAAGAATATGTTTTTCGCTTGGATAAAGGATCCTCGCATCTTTCTTCCTCCACAAGTCCTGGGAAGAGTACATTCATATATCTTTCTCTGTCTTTGATTTTCTGTATGAGAGTGCATAGCGTCTCCCCACTATCTTCCACTCGTAAACATTGGATTTTTTAATATTCCTGCTCTAAAAATTCGATTCTCAAATCTTTTTTTTTTCAAAATATGTTCGAAATGAATTCTGCAAGTTTTTCGTCTCTTGTTGGTTCAAAATTGGAATAAGGTTCTTTTCGATACTCGCTCAGTTTATTGTGAGTTCCGCTCTTTCTCTCAATGCGATCCTATTCTTCAACATCAAATCTCTCGTTTTGTGTGTATGTTGATAAAAATGCGTTGAAAAATGTTCTATATCCTACTAAGAAAGGACCCCGCACTTTTTCTATATAAAAATGGCGTTCCGTCGAATTTCCCCAATTTTTGGTAAATGATAGTACTCGACATACTGATTGAATATGCCAAGTCCCAACTCAATCCTATGACTAGTTTACGAGATACAGGGTGTTGAAGTTGAAGAATACCTAATTTTTCTCGGCCTATATCTCTAAGATAGGACAAATGAATTCCAATTTTTCGGGAGCACGTAATAGTTATGCCCTTAGGCGCAAGAACTATATAGGTATTCGACCAAAACTGATTTTTATTACAGGGTGATTCTCATTTCAAATAATGTGTTTTTTTGAATATCTGAATATCAATGCTACAAATTGATAACAATTACAAAATGAGATTTATAGCCAAGTATGCTCTTCTTACATCAATTGAATTCGTAAAATATAATAATTATACATGGTGTTTCATTAATGCTGTTGATTGCATAATTGGTCTATCCTAAAGTTCATTGGGCCACCTCGTATTATCGGGTTGATTCCAGACATTCAAAATATTTTTGAAGGATGTATCCCAATGAGTTCCATGATATACAGAGTGATTCATCGATTGAAAAAATTGACAACCACGAAAAAATATTCAAAAACCACTATTTTTTTCATCACCCTCTAATTCGAAATTATTACCGTCGATGTAAGATTTTTTTCCACCAATATACTCAGTATGGATATTTCAATCAAATTGGGAATTTTCAGACCCATGCTATGACTAGTTTTTTTTATACATCGAATAATGTGAAAATAATTATGGAAAAGTAATTACATAATAACACGAAAAATTGCTCCGAATCGCAAAACTAGTAGTCACTAGTCAACTATGTCAAAAAATGTGATTTGTTCGTAAACAAAATCTAGTGGTCTTATTATAGGTCCGCTAGCAAAACATCTCGAAAATGTTTTTCAGAAAACATCAAACAAATCACAATATGCCCCCGAAAAAATCTCATCAACGACACAACTCATCAACGATCCCACTCATATAAACGTGCTAAAACTCATGAGCGTTCCAAGTCGACAGCGGTTTTTCCCAACTCAATCCTATGACTATACTTTTCGAAAAAAATATGAAACTAAACTTCCGCAAACGCCTAGTGAGAGGTGCGCGTTAATATATTTTGCAACTCTCCTTTATCCAACCAACTTCCAATCTTTTGATCATACTGTATATTGTTAGAATCGAAGTTAGTATATGCACATCGGAAAGACACTAAAGTTGGAGTTTTGGTTATGTAGATATTCGTTACCGGGTTCAGTATAGACTTGAAAGAAAAATGGAATACAGGAACATCAGTAGGTACCGAGGAATCATCATTTATCCAACACATCAAAAATATAGTAAAATAATAATGAAACAATCTCGAAGCCTCTTTCTTCCACTCAATATCAATTCAGAATTGCAATCATAGATTTTGAAAAAATACATGAACCAACTCGTTTTCCAACAACATCTATTTGTTGGAAGAAATAGTGGCATTAGGTAATGTATATCGTAAGATATACATACCGTAATAGATCGATAGACATCCTCAAATAACTATAAAATTATATTTTAGGGTAAGTTCTAGTCCCAATTCAAGTTGACAACTGATATTTTCGGAATCGGCGGGGTCGAATTAGTCTAGAAACTTGGGTTGTCACGAATTAATAAGTATGTTTTACTTCGTAGAAGTCGAATTTGGATTATCGCAACCAGATAGAATATTTTTCAGTAGGCTTAGAAAACAAAATCATGATATCAATAAATGTGTCTGTCATCCAGCAACTTTCGGGTTGTCAGTATCTTAAAATATCATATCAGCGTATATCTTTATTCTGAGTGTTTTTTAAGTCGTTTTCAGTAATTGTTTAGTGAATTTAGTGCGCATTATGGCATTTGCAAATAGGGTAAGATGTTATGTATGCGAAGGGAATTTCATTCCTAGACTCACAATTCGTATAAATCGTGAAGATAATGTTGATTTTCTGCAAATTGCAACATTTAGAAGACAAGCTGCTGGAAATCCTCCAATTGACATTTTTGATGATACCAGAGTTTGTTTCAATTGTCATAACAGTGTAATAATTGATATCAATGAGATGGAAAATAACCCAAACTGTCTTCGCCTAAATGTATTGAGTCCAGTAATGAGCCGTGCCTGCATAATCTGTAATGCTCGTCAACATGTTCAGAGAATAACTCTTGCATGTAGGGTGAACATTTTTGTTGTAACGAATATTTATGTTCCGGACTTTCTGAGAATTTGTGGTCATCATCTTGACCCTCATGGATTTCTCTTGAATAATTTGCATGGAGGTTTGAATTTTATCAACAAACCCTATTTGATATCAAATATGCTTCAATTTCTACAGTGTATGAGAACAGTTGCCAATGAAAATAGACGTATTAGAAACTGGGATGATATTGATAGTTTTACAGAAGAAGAGTTCAAAGCTCTGACGTCGATTTCAAAAGAAGATTTTCAAGAACTTTATGGATTTTGTGATACAATCGAGCAAGGGGGAAATAGAAGGCATATCAAAAAGAAACATTTACTGACATTTCTAATCAAAATGAAACATGGAGTTTCAGATGAGTTTTTGAAAATCTTGTTTCATTTTTCTTCAAGACAAACAACTAGCTTGATAATATCGAATGTGAGGATATCTCTAATGCAAAGATTTGTAACTAATAATATTGGTTTCGACTCTATTACAAGAGACGATTATATTAATAGACACGTGTCTGTATACACCAATCAGCTATACAACCCTTCTCCCAATATCCCAAAAGCAATTGTGTATATAGACTGTACATATAACAAAATAGAAAAAAGTAGTAATTTCCGGATATTGAGACAATCCTACTGCTTCCATAAAAATGAGCACCTGGTTAAGCCTGAAATTATGGTCGCTCCTGATGGCTACATCTTGGCAATTAATGGTCCATACTTTTCTGATGCTAGAAATAATGATGCCACCATTCTGCAGCATGAGCTACAGAATGATATAAATAGAATGAGGACATGGTTTCAAGAAGGCGATGTAGTGATAGTCGATAGGGGTTATAGGGACTCTATTGGTCTTTTACAGGATCTTGGTCTCCATTACCATATGCCACCATTTCTACCACCAAACCAAAGACAACTCACAACAATCGAAACTAATAGGGCACGCTTAATTACTAGCACCAGATGGATTGTAGAGGCTAGAAATGGGCATTTCAAATCGATTTTCAAATTTTTCCGAGGAGCGATATCAATAACACATGTTGCAAAATTACGCGAATTCTATTTGATTGCTGGCGCCCTAATAAACAAATACCATCCTCCAATAAGGATGCCGGGCACATTGGAATTAGCTACACAAATGTTGCATGATATCGAAGAAGTCAACATTGTTCAGGCCCGAGTTGAGGCTGAAAACCTCCGTACAAGAAATGGTCGATGGTTTCGTTTGAACCATAGACATGTACCGACGTTTCCTCGACTTGACTTAGAATATTTGAAAACACTCACAGGGTCATATCACATTCACTTAGCTGCCTCCTACATACAAGACACGATACAAAGAGATGGAGGGGAACAAAATACACTCGATATTGACGAACTCATTGAGGAACCCAATTTTTTAAGATTTCGAGTATTTTCTCGGTTCAGAAATGCCACTAAACATATGCTGTGGTTAGTATTCAGAGAAATCGATGATAATAATTTACAAGATCCGCCCATTTTAGGGTACTACTGTACTTGTAGGTCCGGTGCTAGAACATTAGGGACGTGTGCACACGTAGCCAGTGTGGTATGGTTCCTTGGATACGCAAGAAACCAAGGAAATATTACCTTTCCATCTGATCGCCTTTTGAATTGTATCGACGATGCTGCAAATCGATTGAATCCTGAAAATATGAACATCGGTCCGGAACTGATTTGAATCTGGCGATTAGTTGATTTCTGTGTTCCTTGTGAAACATAATTATAGTAGTAGTAGTAGTATATGTCCTTCGTTGGTAGGTATGTACATACCAACCAACCATCGATCCCTAATGAGGTCCTTTAGCCCATAGTGTTCTGAACATGTATCTATATTGTATGTAGGCACGCAACAGTGAATCGTGCAGGACTATCCCCAGCCGATGCTCCGAAACTTCACAATATTTAATTCGTATATTAATATTCGAAAAATTCCTTGCGCTGTCTGGGAATCGAACCCACGACCCCGCAGTCCTGACTCGGGTGCTCGTCCACTGCGCCAATCCTGCCTACACACAATCATATTATAGGTATTGGAACTTTCACTTTCTAACGTGGACTAGGCCTACAGGGGATACCACAATAAAAAAAACGCGCCTGAAACTCTACCTCTCAGGTGGTGGGGAAACGAGTTGGTTTGTCTATTTTTTCAAAATCTGTGATTGAAATTCTTAATTGACATTTTTCTTTCAGGCCTATACTGAACCCGGTAACGAATATCTACATAACCAAAACTCCAACTTTAGTGTCTTTGCGATGTGCATATACTAACTTCGATTCTAACAATATACAGTATGGTCAAAAGATTGGAAGTTGGTTGGATATAGGAGAGTTGCAAAATATATTAACGCGCACCTCTTACTAGGCGTTTGCGGAAGTTTAGTTTCATACTTTTTTCGAAAAGTAGTCATAGGATTGAGTTGGGAAAAACCGCTGTCGACTTCGAACGCTCATGAGTTTTAGCACGTTTATGAGTGGGATCGTTGATGAGTTGAAAGTTGATGAAAGGGGTGCGTAGAATAGTTGTGTCGTTGATGAGATTTTTTCGGGGGCATATTGTGATTTGTTTGATGTTTTCTGAAAAACATTTTCGAGATGTTTTGCTAGCGGACCTATAATAAGACCACTAGATTTTGTTTACGAACAAATCACATTTTTTGACATAGTTGACTAGTGACTACTAGTTTTGCGATTCGGAGCAATTTTTCGTGTTATTATGTAATTACTTTTCCATAATTATTTTCACATTATTCGATGTATAAAAAAAACTAGTCATAGCATGGGTCTGAAAATTCCCAATTTGATTGAAATATCCATACTGAGTATATTGGTGGAAAAAAATCTTACATCGACGGTAATAATTTCGAATTAGAGGGTGATGAAAAAAATAGTGGTTTTTGAATATTTTTTCGTGGTTGTCAATTTTTTCAATCGATGAATCACTCTGTATATCATGGAACTCATTGGGATACATCCTTCAAAAATATTTTGAATGTCTGGAATCAACCCGATAATACGAGGTGGCCCAATGAACTTTAGGATAGACCAATTATGCAATCAACAGCATTAATGAAACACCATGTATAATTATTATATTTTACGAATTCAATTGATGTAAGAAGAGCATACTTGGCTATAAATCTCATTTTGTAATTGTTATCAATTTGTAGCATTGATATTCAGATATTCAAAAAAACACATTATTTGAAATGAGAATCACCCTGTAATAAAAATCAGTTTTGGTCGAATACCTATATAGTTCTTGCGCCTAAGGGCATAACTATTACGTGCTCCCGAAAAATTGGAATTCATTTGTCCTATCTTAGAGATATAGGCCGAGAAAAATTAGGTATTCTTCAACTTCAACACCCTGTATCTCGTAAACTAGTCATAGGATTGAGTTGGGACTTGGCATATTCAATCAGTATGTCGAGTACTATCATTTACCAAAAATTGGGGAAATTCGACGGAACGCCATTTTTATATAGAAAAAGTGCGGGGTCCTTTGAATACCTTGCAAATTTGGTGGCCTGAACCTATATTCCATGCATCATCAAATCACAGATTGAAGGTTTGGTGATCTGTAATCAGATCTGAGGTCGAAGCCAGAAATATTCATACCAACTCAAAGTTATACTTTTGAATTCAATCTCGACCATGTTTAGTGTGAACCATGTTGTTTTTCATTCTGATTATGCATTATCATCCCATCTCAAATAGACGAGTCATTGCTGAATATTTCATACCCTTTTTCGATAAAAATGAAAAATTAAAACTAAACTCGAAAAAACTGCCATAGAAATTTGATTTTCCTGTTGCTATCTTCAATCAAAAATTGATTCATCATCAATACGTCAATTCATTACGGCATTATAGTGAAAAGCTGACGAGCAAGTGGTATTTATATGTATATACTTACTATTAGACGGTGATTGTAACTTGAGCGGCCTGGATTTTCCCAACATCGAACCTGTCGACAATATTGTCCCATTGGTTGGTGTTGGCAACGGTGTTGAAGGGTACCTCGGAGGAGTGTCTGACGGAGTTCGATACAGTGGAGCCGATGTCATTTTATCCAAGAACGTATCGATTTGCTTCAAAGATAAAGCGTTATGCAGCGTTTCCAAAGGTCTTATTGCTGGTACTCCTCCGAAACCGTCTATGGCTGAAAAATGATAAGGATGTTTCATCCACTATCCGAACATCAGCAACAACTTTTAGAAATTGTGTCTATAGAAAGAATGGCATAATGGCTCCATCAAAAATCCGTTTCCAAAATTTGAGGCAGACAAAAATACATCAATCGGATTATGTCTTCAGTTGGCGTCCATTAATACGTGAAAAAAAAAAGGAGTGCACCTGATGAAGAGTATAAAACTGTTCAGTAAACTCACGAACCTAACCCATTAGTTACGTTTTATTTATCCGATTCCGCCACCGGAATCACTTTAATTTAATGTATCGTTTTATTTGCAACTTTCCGGATTCCGGTTGCTACGTTTCGTTTCGCCTCACTACAAGGAATGACGTGGAATGATTGTTGACAGTTGTCAAAAAATTAGGTTATATTGACGAAAAACGAAACTTTTTGACAGTAGAAGACATTTTGAGGTTCACAAGTTTATGATTCTTTCAAGTAAGACAGGTTCCATATGTTCATTCCCAGTAAAATGAATTCTCTCGATATCAGAGAACTGTCTCCCATCACCACAATCAGTGCTCCAAATATGATTTTGAAATTATTCGGAACCTCTATCATCTGTAATATGTCAATTCTGTCATGCAAGGTCATGAAGTTTCTTGTTTTATTTGTAAACGTCATTCTGTTCCCACCACCGCTACCAGAATGTAACAAATAAAACGCGAAAATTATCTAGACCGCTAAGGATCCAAGCCTCTATTGTTCCCCAATAGAGAATGTTCACACTTTCAAATAGTTTTTTTTTAAACAATGTGATATCTATCAAATTGCGAGCTTTTTATCAGTGGAGAGTTTTTGTATCCTGGTAATCTACCCTCTGTATTTAATACATTTTTCCAGTAGTCCCAGTTAACTCATCTAACATAACAATTTCTTTATTTTTATCTGTCCTTGAATTCAGGGTTACAACCTCAAGTAACAAATTGATAGGAACTAAATCTCGTAGCTAATATTTTCTTGTGAAAAAATCTGCAGAACAATCGTTCACTGTGGGTTTGATGTCTGATGAAAACAGAAGAGAACATTTGTTTTCCACCACTGGCAGTTAAGAATGAAGCGTGTGGTTCTTCTTCCGTTTTACATCCTGCATCTACTCATGTGCAGTTGAAAATTTTTACTGCACATTCCTAAGTATGACCGTTCTAGAAGAATCAAAACAAGCCTAGGGACTGTTTGACCTCGATTTTCATTGGTCGTGGTCTAGATGCCGAGCCAGTTTTTAATAATGAAATTGTTAATAATGATTAACAATGGCAGTGATTTACTGGTTGGTTGTCAGGTCGGATGTCTTTGAAAAATCTGAAATCAATATAGTTGAGGAGACGATATCCTCGCCAAAACTGGAACCGAATCTGTGTTTATAGGATCTGAACACAGAACTCATAATATTTATATCTTACGACTAGAATGCTAGAATCCTATGGTTTCATACCAAATTTCTGAACAGAACATGGGCACTGAAATATGGGTCAAATTTAATTGATCTCAGACTTACGTGGAGGTATGGTAATATAGGAGAGAGAAACTACTGAGACGTAGGTCATCAATTTTAATCGGTTAGTTCACGAACAACGAAATGTTGCAATTTTTATTAACTGCTACTTGTGAGAAATTGTCATTGAATTCATTTCCGAAAAGTCAAGAATATTATTATTAGATCTTAGGTAATATCAATTTTATACTTGATTATTGCGATGAAGTTATATGTTCAAAACTGCATAACTCCTTGTTGAACATGAGGACAAAGGAAAAATCTCCATAAGTACCTATCTAAATACATTTGATACCTATCTGTACCTATAATATCACATAAGATTCACTCCAGGTTTCTTGGATCCAATTTTTATTGATAGAACTAACGGCAAGATATTTCTCCGTTCAATCAGAAATAAAAAATAAATAAAAATGTCACGCGAAAAGGTGGTTCGGCTTCAACGTCTCGGAAAGACGGGGAATCACCGGAAATAACTGTGGTATGTAACGCTATTGCCGGTGCAGCGCCAGCGTGGCCATATTTTTATACTGATTTTAGAAAAAAAAAGTTGATATCTCAAGATATATATCCAGATATTTATCACTGATATTTATACAGGGTGTCCCGAAATTAACCTGCCAAACTCCACCTGCGGCTTCGACGACCAAAATAGGAAGAAAACTCTCAATGAACATGAGTCGAGAAATGTCATCTAAGGGAGCTACGGTCCCCCGAGAGGAGACTCCTTGAAGATGATATTTCTTGAAATTTTTTTAAAACTCCCAGTGATGAAATGATGCAATTCAATACAAAAACTAAACTTTCCATGCTCAATGCATTGGAAATAAAATCATTCCAAAATTCAATTCAGTAGTGTATAATACAGGGTGGGACTACATTGAATATTGCTCAAACTTTTATATGCATATTTTAAGACAATTCAATCTCGGATTGAAAAAATCCACACCGTTTTATAGAAAAAAAGGGGCTCTTGTTTCATATCGATCAGATGTATAATTCTTGAGTGAAATCGGTTTAAAAATATTGTAGCACTCACATCTTATGCATAACGTTGCCAATTTTCAAATCATAGAGACAGTGACTATAATAAAATCAAATACTTTATTTTCACCAAACAATCTCATCGAATTGCGTCAAATAGGAAAATCATGATAAAAAGCATTTTTTTTTTCATATCCACTATGATTTATTGCAATGTTATGCATAATATCTGATATGTAACAATAATTTTGAATCGAATTTACTCGAAAATGACACATCTGATGGATACGGAACAAAAGTACCTTTTTTCTATAAACTGGTGTGTATTTACATAATCCGGAATTAAACTGTCAAAAAGTATGCCTACAAATAAGTTGGAGTAATATTTAAGGTAGTCTCACCCTGTATTATACTTTCCTGAATGAAATTTTGAAAGAATTTTAGTTTCACTGCATTCGGCTTAGGAAGTTGAATATTTGTACCGAATTTCATCAGTTTATCACATGGTGTTATAGAAATATTCGAGGAATATCATCTCCAGGAGCCCACTTTCAAGCGCCGTAGTTTCCTTAGGAGACATTTTTCTACTCATGTTCATTGAAGCTTTTCCTCCTATTTTTTGTCGTAGAAGCCGCAAGAGAAGTTTGACAGGCTAATTCCTGTATAGCTTGCCAACTTTGCCTAGAACTACACCTTTTTCAATTGTAATTCAGAAAGTGTAACTTGTAATTCAGATTAGTAAAATGTAAGTCAGAAAGTGTAATTTGTAATTCAGAAAAATTGATTGTAATTCAGAACGCGTGAATTGTAGTTCAGATTAGTCAATTGTAATTCAGAATGCATAACATGTAATTCAGAATAGTGAAATGTAATTCAGAAAGTGTAATTTGTAATTGAGAATAGTAAATTTTAATTGATAAAGCGTAATTTGTAATTCAGGAAGCATCACTTGTAATTTATAAATACTATGGATTTGAATAAGGGTAGGGAATAGAAATCAACGAATGGTTCATTGTGTGGTGAACATAAATATTTTATATTTATCAAATGCCAGAGCTGCAGCATGGTGAATGGTGGTATGTTGTGCAGCCTTAGCACCTCCAACAATTGTATCATTGGCCTGTTCAATATTCTGCTCTACATAGATGAAGAAGTCGTTCTCCAACACCCGGACCTCAAGGAGAATGGATGCATACGGGTTGTTCCTAGTTTCTGAATCATCAGTGATACTTTCTGAATTACAAGTTATGCTTTCTGAACTACAATTGACGGTTTCTGAATTACATTTCACTATCCTGAATTACAAGTAACACTTTCTGAATTACATTTCACTAATCTGAATTACATATAACGCTTTCTGAATTACAATTAACTAATCTGAATTTCAAGTTATACTTTCTGAATTTCAATTGACTATTCTGAATTACAACTTATGCTTTCTGAATTACATCTTATACTTTCTGAATTACATTTTATACTTTCTGTATTACAATTATTGAAAAAGGTGTAATGAATAGAAGAGAAATGTACCATACCTGTCGCACTATTCGAACTCGTTATCATATCCCTCAGATTCGGCGCGCTCGAACTTCCACTGATCACCGCCGTCGAGAACAGCGAATTGGCGCTGTTGCCAACCATCTTCTTGATCCCCATTGGGCCGCCGCAGCCGAACCCCAGCATCTTGAAGTAGCTCATCTGCCCGGCAATGCTGTGACGATGGCGCTTCGCGACCGCATGCCCGGCCTCTGGGGGCGCAACACACGTAGGGAGGGGGCGAAACGGCGAGCGCAGGGAGGGGGGGTGGGAAAGCGGGCAGTTCGCCTCGGGCGCATGCTCGGGATAGGAGCTGAAGGGGAAGTTGCGGGACGAGGTGGGTGGGGATAGGCTTGCGTAGGCGGTCTCCGCTTTGAGACTGTCGTTGTACTTTTGCAGCAAGAAGTGCTTGTCGGTGCGGTTTATCCACTCCCCTTCGAGTATGTTAGGATCCGAGAAGGATCTGTGTCGTGTCTCTCGGCTCCATTTGAGCTTGTGCTCGTCCTCTTTGACGTCCGTATCCCAGTTAGCTTCTATGGATACGTCGTCGATCTGACTGTCCACCGTATTTTGCCGGGAAACCTTGCATGAGCTGCTGAATCTCAGGTCGCTCAGAGGCAGTTCGTTGGTGCTCATTATACACGAGCTCCTAGTTTCTAATTTGGACGTGAACAAAGCTAGATTGAGCTCGGTGAGAGGTAGTTCGTTGGTGGCGGCGTTCTGAGGGCTGGACTTGTTATAATCCCCAGTGCCCTCGCTTTTTGGGGTCTGCACGGTTAGAGGTGACTCGGCGTTGCTGTCAAAGGAGCCAGAGATAGGACTCAACTCTGCCTTACGGTTGCCCTCGTTTATAGGAGCGAAATTGAACTTGTCCACCTGCAGAATATGCCGGTTTTCTGGACTGATAGTTCGGATGGGGATCTCGATAGGAGGGGTGATAGGGGTGTTTGTGGGGGTGATGGAATGATCGGTGTCGTGAGGTGAATCTTTGTACGAATGGGGAGGAAGTAGAGATTTAGTGTATGCGTGGGTGATGCAAATGTTAACGTACACATATGAGGATAGCCGGCAGAGGGATAGAGGAAAAGAAATAAAATACACCAATTAGTACTTCTAGTGATGCCGTGTAGTTCTATAACTTGAAATTATACATGCTAATAACCCTTCCTTTATAATACTAACATTGCGGTCTAGAAGAAAATGCAACATTCACAAGTAAACAGTTGAACTCCGTTTTAATAGCAATATTTGTTTACAAAAGCATGAGTTGAAATCATACCCCGAATGTTAGTCGTCGAGTGTCAACCTTTTGATGGTCTCATATTGAAAACTATAAGTATATTACTTTCGTATCTCCATTACTTACCTTAGAGTGAACAATAATTTGGTCTATCAATACTTGTGCATAACATTCGCATGAAGTTTACGATAAAACGTTTTTTTTATCTGCTCTCCACAACACAGTTTCAAGAGTTTTATTAGATATATTTTCACTTACTCAATCTGCTATTAGCAAGATGTTGGGTCTTTTCAGTTTAGTCCAACGAGATGAGAAATGAAAAGATGATTTGTTTAAAAGAATCAATATTATTCAAAAACATTTGATCACATTTTTACTCTTTTTTTTAACTAGTTTGAAAAATATTGCCAATGTTTATGAGAGAGAAATGAGTTGAAATAATTGCATATTTCATGTCGAAAAACTTTGAACACGATATTAGTGGTTAGTGTTAGTCCCAAAAATTCAAATCTAAAAATACTAATGAGAAACCGAACATGCATCACTAGAAAAACAATACCCACGCCAAATATCAGCCAAGCAATAGAAGAGGAGCATTTGATGTTGGTAGAAGGGAGATGAAGAATGATACCAAGGGAATAGCCGAAGATGTACCAAACTCTAAACGTTTTAAGATAAAACGCAAGGATTTGATACACCTCCGTTACAGATTATACCACCAGTCGCACAGGGTTGCCAGACAGATGAGTTTCGAGTACATAATATTATGCCACATCAACTTGACTTTGCTCATGCGAAGCCCAAGTTCATCTACGAGACACCATTACACCTCGATCGGATTATTAAAATAAATAAGACAAACACGATGAAATACTGGTTATGAGAATCGAATATACATGCACGTTATCGAGTAAATTTGAATATGATCGAAGAAAAAAAAATTATCAAATTGATTAATGACAATTATATAACGCATATCCAAAATTCACTTGATAGCTCGAAGGTTCAAATGAAACTAATTGTCCATGATGAAAAATAAAATACGAATGTTGTGATATTAATATCAAAACTGTCAGTAAGCGTTTACACTCATTAAATGGATAAAAAAGGGGAACTTTGGACAAAAATATGAAGAGCATACCTTGGTTATTAACCGCGTCCAAACTTTGATGTAACTTTTCAGCTGCCCAAATAAAGTTGTAATTAAAAAAACATGCCAAATAATAAGCGATAAACAAAAATTACAAGAATTTATGTTTAGGAAATTAATAAGAAACGAATGGCTGCCGATTCTGTTAATACTGAGGTGCCTATTCCGTGAAACAATCTAAAATAATGACATCAATATCCAATGGTGAAACATCATTTATTTATTCTAACAAAATTTCAATTTTACCTACAATATTCATTGTATAATATTCTATTTTGGTTTCTCATGATTTATCATCCAATTTCTAATGAAATTCTCCTTTCCCACAGAGACAGAGAAAAGCTTCTTGTACTTGATGTGATATCTCATTGTAACAGATTCTACAAAAAAACGTATTACAGTGACTTCATCAAATACAATCATGAATGTGCGAATAAAGTATTATATTCAAAGAAGCACAAGCTAAAACATAGTAAGTGTCAAGTGAATAATAGTGAATAGTTTGTTTGCATTCAATGCATGATAGAAGATTGGTAAAAACTGATACAGAACTAAAAGAAATGAAAAAAATACCGCTGAGGTCAATACTTCAACTTAAATAATATTATAATCTAGTTCTACTCTATTGTTACTAGCATAAATACTCACATCTCGATTGTGAATAGGCACCTCATTTCAATACATAGCGGAGAGTGATTTAAAAAAAATATCATAATTTGTGAAAAATAATCACAGCATGAACCAGTTGTTAAGGTTCATATAAACCCTCGACAAAAGCCGTATTTTCAGAAGATTAAATAATCTTGCTCTTGCTAGCGGGTATATAGGGTGTCCCGATATTAACGTGCAATATTTTATCACCTGCTTCTTGGAGCAAAAATAATAAAAACAATTGCAGACAAACATGAGTTGAAAGAAGGCTGCACAGGTAATCGCTCTTTGAGATAGTAGGGTCCTGAAGACGTTTCCTCCTGGATATTTTCTAAATGCTTCACAATAAAATAATCTACTCCATACAACTTTTGATAATAGGAACAACAAAAACTCCGTGAGATTTGATCACAGGATTAGTCAATCAATCAATCAAAAGTATACTTTATTGTCGAAGATATAGATCTTATTGACATAGCATGGAATGTATAGAAACACATAACAAACATAAATAAAATGGAATAAAATTGTATCACAAACATAGGATAGTGGTGCGCACATCGTGAAAACCTATGTATGTATAATTTATAGCAGTATGTTCAGAGAATTGATCTTCTTATATGCTATTGGCAGATGATTAGACTTAGGTATTGGTAAAGAGATACAACCTTCATTTATTGTTTGATAGTTCCGTTCACTCAAGAGTCTTACCATATTTCTCATAAATGAGACTGGCAGTTTCCAAAATAAATAAGCAAGTCAGTGTCAGAATTTGTTGATTAATAAATGGAGGTTTGCAATGATCACGATACTATGCCACACCCAGATACCGAATTGCTCTTTTCTGTAGTAAAAATACAGAATTGAATACATATTCACTACATAAACACCAAATAACAATACCATATCTCAAAAGAGACTCAATCAAGGAGAAATATACCATCCTGGCTGGGGCTACATTGAGTTCCTCAGATACGATTTTTATCGCCAAACAACCTGAGGTAATTATTTTATTCGAAGAAATGACACGATCGTCAAGTTCATGCTTACTATCTATGTATAATCATCCCTAAAAAATTTGTGTTAGGTTTACTCATAATAATATGGCCCGCCAAATAAAAATCATCACAATAATTGAACTTGAATGTAATTCAACAATTTTTATTCAATTTGAAGCAAAGTTTAATGGAGTCGCACCACTGCTTAGTTTCTATTATATCTGAAACAATTGTTTCCTTTAGGTGTTTTATATCTTTACCACGCCACATAAATGAGTCATCAGCGATAATGATAAAACTACCCTAAATACCAATGGAGGCTAAGTCGTTTATATAGGAGAAAGAGAATAGGGCCCAAGACTGATCCCTGCGGTACTCCCATTGAGACTTTCCCTATGTTGGAGTGGTTCTCTCCTATTTCAACTAATTGACTCCCTATTGAATTATCATTGTGTAGCGTTCCGGAAATATTTAGTAAACGTGTTCAGGACACATTTCTGACCGATTTCATATGTTTTTCAGTGCAAGATAATTTCGGGACAAAATAATCTAGAATCAAAAGCCCCCAAGCATTTTTACCAGATAATCATATATAATCCAGTGAAAATATTTTGTTCAATTTTGCTATTTCCCAACTAGAGAAGAAACCTATTATTTGAGTTAATATGTACCATAAACAATCGGAAGTATGACAGAATTGTGTATTCTGAATGACCGCCTACTGTTTTTCAAAAAAAAAAAAGATTCAACAGTGTATAAGCAAGTAAATGTGATTTAAGTTCACAAAAAATTTAAAACAAAAAAACAGAGATAAATTATCCACTTACGCTTTCCTTTTTGTGGACTCTTGTGATCATAGCTCCTAGATCTTTGTTCAGGTTCTGGGCTAGTCGATCGATTCGACCCGTAACTTTTGTTGTTCTGTTGGGCAGCTTGGTTTGCAAGTTCTTCGTTGAGTCTCTTAGCAAGGTGAGATGCTTCATGCCCACTAACAGTATGGGAACTTCTAAAATAAAACAAACAACAAAGGGTGAATTTTTTAGTGGTTTTGAGACAAAAAGTTCACACAAACAAAGTTCCGAAAATGCCTACAGCGCATGCTGCAATTTTCATTTTCGTGGGAAATGACTAACATTCCGCGCTCGTTGAACAATATACTATTTATTCTGCACAAAAAAAGGAGACTACCGTTTCTAAACAAATAAACCTAACTAGGCCTAAATGAACCTTCTTTCTATGAGGTATATCTTTCGGAAAATTACCCGGGACAAGTGTCACTTTCTGAAGATTTTATGATCTTTTTGAACATCAAGATATGATGCTGAGAAGTACTTACTGAATTTGATTTTTTTTTTTTGAGGATAGAAAAACAATCATGAACAGTGTTTCAAATGGACCTACAGGATCAGACACCAAATCACTTTGAAATACTTGAAATGTATATATTTTTCCTTGGTTTATTCAAAATTACAATACTTGATTTCAGTTTGGGGTACAGCTAGATTATCAATCATGGAGCCAATCAAAATCCTTCAAAACAAAGTTATTAAATGTATATACAAACTAGATTACTTGGAACCAACAAGAAATCTTTATAAACCTAGGCAATTGTTAGATATTAACTATAAACATTCAAATCTAAATTTTGAAGTCAATAGTCATAAACACGAACACATAACTAGACCAAAAGATATGTTAACTCTCATCAAAATTAAATCAGATATGGGTAAAAGGTCTATTTATACAATGGAACAATTCTCTATAATGAATTACCTGCCAAACTGAAGAAAAAATAAAGTGTTGAGAATTTCAAAAACAAACTGAAAAAATACTTGTGTCTTTGATTATATCATCCTAAATCAATTCAAGAACTTATATTCAACACTCTCTAGAAGAAACGACATTATATGTACTATGCATATGATTTAAAAATGATTATCTGATTTTCTAATTTTTTTTTTAGTTGCTCTTTCATAATTTTCCCTGCTCTTCTCTTCTTGGGAATAATAAAGATTATTATTATTATTATAAATTGAGGTTGTGGTTAGGGCTTGTACTAACCCAATTGGTATCGGATCCGACTTCGTGTGGTTCCTGTAAGGCAGTTCGGGCGAGTCTGGCGGCGTGAAGTCGGCCATGTTCATCGGCGAGGAGTCCCTAACCATGACAGGACACGACGACGCCTCCTTGTCCTCATCCATCGCTAACTCCACCTCCTCGTCTATCCTCGGCGAACATCGGCTTTTCGCGTCCTCGGGAGTGGCAGTGGCAGATGTATTCAGACTCTGCTATGTGAATGATTTGAATCAACAAGAGATACTATATAAAATAGATTGGCGACAATATACCTCAAAAATGACTGGCGTTAGTGCCGTTTCCGGTTGCCGTCTATGATGTTATGTCAGTTAAAAACAAATATCAACAAAAACAAATCTCAAATCGCAGTTCCTCCTAAGAGGGTAAGAGCACAGTTAAATCCTCTAAGAACCAGTTATGTCTTTCAACTAAAACTCTGTATACACATCGAATCTGGCAAGAGCCGACTCGTGGCATTTGAATTTTGGTTACGCAGAAGACTAAAACGTCAATGTCATTGTGGTCAAGTCACTGAATAGCAAAAAATCTGAAGGGTATCTCCCATGCAGTGATGAATTTGCGCCTTCGAAGTGCCTACCTGGTGTTAGCTTAGAAAGATAGATAGTTATTTTCATTTCATAGAAATAACAATTTCTACTATTTATTTATTCATCAAAACACGCCAATGTTCAAGTCGCCGAATGTGGTCATGTTACCAAAGTACCCAAAATAAGGATGAACAGCATGGGATTCTCAGTTACCGCAAGAGTAACGCAGTAGGTTAAATTGGCAAAAAAATGCCCATTCAAGTCAATGAACATGAAAATTTTACTTCCGGAGATATTCGAAAAAAAAACTAATGGAGATTTGGTTAATTTTTTGATTGGACATTTTTGCAGTTTTTCACGAACACTTAATATTTCCTGAATGTAGGTATAATTTTTCAAATGGTAGGGCATATGCCTCTTCTTTTAATCTTCTACTATTTCTACTAAAATGCATTGCAAATGCGAGAAAGTATAATAGGTATATGATTTCGTACTAGTTTTACCTCGAATATTTTGTTGATGTATTTACCAATTTTCCCTATTAGGTCACTTCACTTTCCATGTTTCCAAGTTCATTTGCTTTTGATGGAAATCTGACAAATTCAAATTTGCCATCCAACTGATTGATACAGCCTAACGCAGCACATTTTACCATCCTTCCAAAACAATATTGAATAATGTCGTATTAATATCAAGTATAGAATTAAAATTTTGTAAGATCTCTTTTAACGCCTATGAATGTGACGTGACAGCAATGTCATGTCAGGGACGCCAATACACGAACCCAAAGTCACTAGATGATTGAAAGAGAAAGGAGCTCTATGATCTGTCCGTACCCTGTTAGATGACAAATACGTCAGTTGGCAACAAGGGACCCTACTTTTTTGCTATTGAAACAAATAGAGATTATCCATGGTGTTCATCGATATGTATATGGTAGTATTGAATTCTTGCGAGGCACTTACGGAATTTTTGCTGGCGGCAGACTCGTTCCGGGAATGTGGCCGGAAGCCAGGTCCGGGCGGCAGGTTTTTCTGCACGCAACAATTTACGCCAGGGCTGAAATGCAGCTCGATGTGAAAGCGCTCCTCGCTGCTCGGGTCCTTGGTCGGGTCCTCGTACAGCATGATCACGATCTGCGACATGTAGTTCAGCTCCGACACCATGGACACGTACTCCATCGCTCGCCGCCATTGCTCGTCCTTCTTGACCTTGATGATCATCGAATCGAATTACATAGTTTTTCAAATTTGACATGTAGGTTGCACTTTTTGAAACTGACGGAGGTTTTGAAACGTCTCAAGGCGGATTCATGCAACATTCATTAGGTGCGTTTTGTGGTGCCATAACTCAATCTGGTTCTTGGCATTCCAAAGTGACTTGTGATTATTATTGTGGCATGAGAATTGACAGTTAAAAGTAAAAAATGTTAGCATTTATCGCATACAAGCTATTAATAATGAATAGAAATTGAAGAGAACCTCAGAAAAACGGGAATTCCTCCATCTGAGGCATTGATGTCTCCCAAAAATTCAAACATTATTCTCGAACGTTAGTTGAGAATCTTGGATATTAAATTAGTCTGACAATTTTTGATTCATAGGAGTAAAAGCAGAATGATGGTGATGGTAAAATTGTTACATGCCAGAGACAAATACGAGGAAAAATTTATCAGATTTTGAGGTTGAAAATATAAAATGTTACAACAGTTCCAAATGTTCACATTGTGTGTCGCCGATCATGCGCCGATCCGTTTTCTTGGGCCCACTCATTCTAGCGCTTCCGGAATGGCACAACAAAACTCACCTATTATAATTACATTTTCACCACATTATAATTACATTTTCAATAGCCGCGAGGTTCCCGTTCATGCAACTTATGCTCATAACGAACTAATTATACGAGGTTATGTGATTTGCTTGGATTTTACAAATGTTTATAGGTTATTTAAGAATATGGATTTATTTTGAATATAATATCTGAGATGAATCACAAATAGTTTTGTGGAAAAAATGATCATTCAATGATCTCATCTTGCAAATCAGTCGTTTTCACTAGAACTATAATGAAAAGTTAGAAGTTGGTCAACTTCTTAGTGGACTAATGTGATGAAAATGTAATGAAAATGTGTTAATGTGTTGCATGAACGCATTCTATATCATAGGAGTTTTCAACATTCATAATTTATAATGACTGTTACATGAATCGGCCTTTACTTTACATAAAAAGTTGCTAATTTTCGACCATATTATTATTGTTTGACGGATACTTCAAAGTTACGGGCGAAGTTAACTTGCCTACTAAATAATTGTATATAATCGGTAGAACCAAATTAGGAAACGCAAAATGACGCATTTACGTAACAGATATTTACGACACGAGTATCGAAAAGATTCATACTATGATGTGATGGGAAATTTGTTAAATAAGAGTTTGATAACCCATCGATTATCGTAATATGAATTTATCATACGAATATAGTACAATATTTTACCAACTACGAAAAAAGCTAATTATTTAATCATAAGTAGTTAATATTCCTTGAGTTGACGACATATTAGGAATATGTAACAAGCAAGCGTTGCAAGGGTTGGGCGTATACATATACTTGTCGTGAATCTATTGTGTTCTCGCGGTTGTCACTCATTCTGATAACTGTCAACTTTGACGCGTTCATTTCAATTTGAGAAAATAATTATCAACAAGAATTCTGATCACGAAATTATTTATTCAGATAAAGACATAGCAGGAAATGAAGCTTTTGAACCTTTAGTACCTGCTAAATGTATGATCAATTAGTTCTTTTTTCTTTTTTCTTCAAGTAGAAAACTGGAAACTGGAATCATTTTTTCCCTTTACCGCACTAGGGCGTTAATTTTTCATGAGATTATTAATTTTTCATTGATAGGACAAAACTTAAAACAGCAGAAATGACATAATAACAGCTCAGTGAAGTCACACTACCTTTTGATAGTCAGCAATTCCAGCAGAATGATGAGCCGAAATATTTGGAATGAATACTATATTTGCTGACAAGTATCTGTCACTTTCAGTGAATTTTTTGATCTCAGAATGAAAAATCAGCAGATTCAGTACTGTCAGTAGAATTCGGAATGTAGCTTGTATCTTGTCAAATTTTGTTCAATGAAACGAGAGGTAGTGGGTATTTTTCCATGGATCCTGAGTTCGAACCCAAAAGAATTTCATTATAATAATCAATATTAATGAGTAAGACTCAGGCTATAGTATACAATTTATTTATTGAATAGCAACTCGAACGTTTTTGGCACTAGGCCATCATCAGGAGAGTATCTGAAAAATGAATTGATGGCCTAGTGCCGAAATCGTTCGAGTTGCTATTCAATAAATAAATAAATTGTGTACTATAACCTGAGTCTTACTCAATAGTATTGATTATTATACTAAGTATACACAACCATTTCTATAACCGAATTTCATTATTTTGTTTGGTGAAGCTATTATTATATTGTGGATGTGGGCAGGGTTATGCTCATGAAAGGTAACCCTACAGATGGTTTGTGTGCCCTCCAAGAAACCTTGACAAAATCACGTGTTCTAGAATGGTCAATAGGCATATACCTACTGTTTATGATTCATGAACGATCTAGCACTCACGTCCAATAATCCTCCGTGCCTCAGAACGGTGATCAACGAATGTATGTGGCTCTCGCTGGTGAAGTACAACCTGGTTCTGACATGCCGACCGGGGCTTGACACTCCGTGCGAGTATCTCGGGTTCAGTCTGTTGACGGTCTCTTCGTCGGACTCTTCGATGTTCCGTTGCAAGTCGGCCTTGATCTTCTTCAGCAGAGGCGTGCAAATGCCTTGGCCGATCGTCAGTTTCTCCTGGGTGTTCAGACCGTATTCCTTTTTCCGTAAGGAAAAGAAGAAGAAAAAGAGTATAAAAGAGTTGGTTGATTTATGGTATGCTCATTTCGCGGAACAAGAAACCAAAAAAATGAAAATTGTGAGACATCTCATATTGTGAATCATTTGAGGTTTTGCAGAACAAAAAGTATAATGAGAGTTGCCAAGGTAAATCTCTGGAAGTTACTTCAAAGTTGCTAGCACGGCCGACAGAGGACGTAATTGCATTGGCCATTCGAAATAACAGGTTTTTATGAGAATTCTATATATCAACACATGACAAATACACTTTTTTCATAATCTCTAGTTGATTTGCGATAATTTCGATCTCGGGTATATGTTTGTATTAAACGAAATAATAACTGAAATACTAAAGTTATACATACCTGGGGAATAACTATGTCTGCCAAATACTTAGCATAAGTATACAGCTCTTCTGCCTGCTCGTACTGCAATGTATGTTGATTGTGTTGCAAATCGTATTTAATGCAATCATAGATATCCGGTATTTTACTGATATCGAATTTTTTATTTTTCGTGAAAAAATCCTTCTCGATCTTTCCCCACCTTCTCCCCATCAGTTCCCAAGTCTCCCCGTGATACAAATTCGCGTCTTTCGTTTTCTGATCTTCCTTCTTCAGCTGGACGATCTCCATCAGATCTTTAATCAACACGTGCACGTGTCTACAACATCTTACGGGGTTTTTCACGAAGTCCAGGGCGTCCGCTATGCTCGACGAGTCGCAGGGGTTGATTTTTTCCCTATCTTCGGGAGTGAAATCTCGATCTATCTGCATCAGTTCGTGTAAGCGCGCTTTACACCTAAAATTCGCAAGCCATTGTTGGTTATTAGGTGGAGAAAGAAATATAATGATTTGGAACTAAATGGTGAGTTTCCTATGTTGGCATCGCTGTAAATCAAGCAGTTGTCACTAAGAAAGTGTATGCAGCATATACGTATTAATAATCAATACGGATAATCTCTATCTGTTTCCATAGCGAAACATGAAGCCGATTTTTGAGAACAAATGACTATCCATAAGGAAAAGTTTTGAAACGATCAGACACATACTGCTTTGATTGAAAGGCTAGTAAACGTCATTGTCCACCGAAACGCATGTCTTTGATGACTACTATAATAGCGCATGGCGCATGCGTATCATGCCACCAAATCCTTATGGATATTCATTTGTTTCATATTTTTGGCTTCATCCTGGCACCCGTTATGATCTGTATTGTTTATTAATACGTATATGGTATGCAGGCTCTCAAATATACGAAACTGATTGCTCAACACCGACATAACCCAGACATAACCTACTATCTAGACCTCAAATTCTATAAAACGAAAGCTCATCATTAACAAAAACGAATTGGACCCCTTAGAGCATGCGCATTTAGTTTCTGTCATATATCCAGACACCACGTTAGTAAATATCAGGAATTACGCGTGTCTTTCAATTAAACCATAAAGGAATATCAAATAGAATCTATATATGAAAAAGTTAGTATAATAGTAGTAATAGAATCGAAGGACTTGAATTCTTAGTGGAAAACTACTAGGCAAGTAGGTATGTACATATAATATAGCCCTTATTGTGGCAGTTTACTGCTCTATAGAGACATCTACATGAAGTCAGTTGTTATACAAAATCCATGGTCCTGTCAAGATTGTAAAAAAATCTCTCATGTTGAAAGTTGAAATATGATTAACAGAAATTATCAATTATGGAGCAGGAAGCATTCCTATTCATGCATCAAGAAAAAACTGTTGTTTATAAAATGATATATGATATATTAGCTGAATTGATCGATGCTACGGATTTGGGTAGGAGCTGCTATCTCATCAGTGCTATGATGAAATGTTACAGTTGCAAGCCATCCAAGCAAAGTACAAAGGTAGGAACTGCTTATTTTCCTTGATATTGTTATAACTCTCACATACACACAAACTTTCAAAACTATACAATGACATTCTCAACGAGAATTTAAATTGAAAGAAATGTCAGATCAATGTCAGATATACAAACCGTTGAAAGCAACAAGTAAAGTAATAAATACTATCGGGGCAAAATTACAAGTTAAATATTTCAGGTAATGAAATAAACGAATCTAAGTTTCTACTTTTAGTTGGGAAAATTGAAATCGGGAACAACAGACACTAGAAGAAATAATTAATCAAACATAATCGCAATAGGCGCGAGTGGACTGATTTTTTTATTTCTTAAATAGAATCATCACTCAAATACCTTTCAATTTCATATATTTTCTAAACCAATCATCAATAATTGCCACGGTAATTTTCAAACGGCTAGAAATTAACTGCGAGTAACAACTGACGTCACGATTTCGTAAGTAGGGGCAGACCATAGCACAGTTGCCATATTTTTTTTATCGCTTAGAGCGCAGGAAAGGGAATCCCTATAATTTTCTAAGAACATCGTGCTTTCCTAGGGAGGATAAGGACAGGAGGTAGGTATTGGAAGTTTTTTTGAACTTTTGGAGATTATATGTTGTTGGAACTTCAGAAATATTAGTTATTTAATAATCCAAAAATTCTCAATTATGTATTGGTAATATTCCTGATTAGCATTACTTTTTTTTTAATTTTTTATTTATTTATTTTCATATCTGGTATGAGATTATTCATGCGTTATCAAATTAAATTATAGTTATTGAAATAAACAACAGAATATGAAAAAAATAAATAAAACAAAAAGCTCATGAAATAGTTATTTATGTATTAAGGGAATTATGAGGGCCTTAATTACCGATGGCAAAGTTTGCGTCCCGAGGGCCTCTGGCCCGAGGGACAGCAATTGCCAGAGAAATAAAGTACATTATGACATGATGAAATAAATTAGTCAATGAGAAATCATTCACTCAGATTTGATTTTCTCTTTGCAAGAGGATATGTTTCTTGACTTTGATTTTGAATTGGGTGATATTTGTGCAACTTTTGATATCATCAGGTAATTTATTGAATTTTGAGATACCTCCGTGAGTGAACTTTTTTTGACCAAGTGTAGAATGAGCAGCATCAAGATGAAACAAGTCATATTGTCTAGTATGATGTTCATGAATTTGAGAATTCCTTACCAATATGAAGTTAGATTTGAGGTGTTTGTTGATAATATCAAAAGAAATTTTGAGAGTATTTAACATTATTTATTTAAAGTTGATTTGATGGGGTGTCATATGGAAGACGATACAGTACTTTTAATGTTTTTATCTGATGGCATGTCATAATGACAACGTTATGTCACTCAATTTTGATGACATAAGGAAGCTCATTATGGGACTAAGTACCATAATGAATTCATTATGGGACTAAGTACCATAATGAATTCATTATGGTACTAAGTACCATAATGAAATTCAATAAGGAAAACATGTAATGGTTTAAGTTTATTCAAAATGCATAACTATGTACAAAACTATTTATTATAAATGGTAAAAGAACAATTACTACAATTTGTAATATTAATATAATGGCAAAGCACAGCTCACTCACCTACTAATATTTGAAACTACACAATACATATAATCTCCAGAAGTTCAATAGTAGATTGTTTTATTAGGATCAAAAGTGACACTTTGTTTGACAAGCGAATTTTGCATTTGCGAGGCGGAGCGTTTAGCGAAGCCGAGCGAAAGCAAAATTTGCGAGTCGAACAAAGTCACTTTTGATCCGAATGAAACATGCTATTTTTTCTGCAACCGAAACAATTAACTCAAATAAACATGTGAAGTATAACCACCAATGCCGTGCCATATGTATGCAATGCAACAAATATTGACAAATAATCCATGTGGTGAGAATATTCTACCTGCATTAACGGCAGGTTAGGTTTTCTAGGATGTTCGAATTGTAGTTTCAATATAAATACCTACAACCACAGAGTGACATATTTGTGTATGGACCAGGTGCTCTAATGGCAAATACCGCGCCAGCTATAGGAACAAGACGTGGAAAATGTTAGGTTAGTGAGCATATCAACAATGATAATAGTGATTATTTTAAATAATTTATTTATTCCTTTCCATACTACACTGTGTTTGACTTGATAATCAAATGAAGCTAAACAATATCGTTGTTTGAGACAAAAAAACTATTGCTTGCCGTGATTATTCAAAAACAAGTCATCCATCCCGAGAATAACGAATGAAATACAGATCAAACAAGTATTTGAATCTTGAAGGCTTCCCTGATCGAAACAAAAATACTTAACTAAGATGTATAATTCCAATATTAAACTACAATAAGGTGTATTTATATCTCCAACATGGGTATGAAAGGCCAAATCTGCTGAAATCGGAAACAAATCAGGTATATGCGTCTCAACCCAAATAACCAACCGTCACAATGTTGTTTATTTTTGATGACGTCCAGTACATCTTTTTTAGTTCCTAGGAGCTAAAGTTCAACTTTAGCTCCTAGGAACTAAAATTCAACTTTAGCTCCTAGGAACTAAATATGTTGCCTAGCAACATACCTATTTTTGTGTCAGTAATAGAAACGTCAATTTAAGAGCTAATTTTGGTATCAAAATGGACGACTTTTGTGTCGGTTGCAGAAAAAAAAAATTTCAATACCTACCTCCTATCCTTATCCTCCCTAGGAACGCACGATGTTCTTTGAACATTATAGGGATTCCCTTTCGTGCGCACCAAGCGATAAAAAAAAATACTTACTCCTTTAAAAATAGTTGTCATTGTGACATGTCGAAAATGCAGTTTTTAATTTTTCGAAAATGTATTGATATAAATGCCATCAGATAAAATTTTGTATGTAATACGAATCATAAACAATCATTATGGCACACGCCGTGTTATCGGACTCGGCTACGCCTCGCCCGATAACATTCACGACTTGTACCATAATGATCGTCTTTATGATCCTTATTACATAAATAACTGTTTTATATAGTACAGATATTTTGTTCAAATTATTCTTGGAACATCGACCCGAAATATTTATGAGATAGTTCATTTTACTAAGGATGTGAGAGTATAGAACGGTATTTGCTATATTTGGGAGAAGTTTTGAACATCTTCTTAAGGCACCAACTATGGGGGAAATTTTTTCTTTGAGCATGTGTTGTGGCTTATTTGTTATAATACATTTGTCTAAATAATAATCATATTAATTCACACATGAGGACATTTGAACCAGTGAACTCTCGTGTAAACGTGACAACACGGCGCCCGACTTGTGGGCGTGGTCTTGTCAGTTAACAGCATTCATCACAATGTTGCCAAGGCTCCAAACATTCACATGCTATTTTGTTATGGAGTATTAGAAATATTTGGACATGCTGGTTGCTCGAAAAAGTCAAGAATGAACTAAAATATCATGGGTTCCTCCTATTCTGTTCTATTCAACGACAGTACTCTAACATCTTTTTGATAACTTGATTATAATTGGTGACTCGACAACTCTGCTTCATGAGTGGGAACGGAAGATTATCTAACCAATAACGGAACAGCATGAAAACTGATGTCACCATTTATTCGACGTATCACAGAACATGGCATGCAAAAATTAATTTAGGTCTCTCCGACACAGTAGAGTAATTGAATGTCAATAATTGATTATCAGTCCACTCGTTCATTCAACTCATTGGCACTCAATTTCAATGTTCTAACTTAGCAAAAGTTGAAATGACTTACATATTTTGATACTTGCTACTATCACAGTCGTTATCCAAAAGTCCATTTGTATTCGCACTTTTGACCATTTGCACCAGGATGGGGGTCAGTTCGCCCTCTAGGGCCAACAACCCTTTAGCGAACGCCGCAGCTGTCATTTGCACTCTGCCCTCATCGGAGGCGTAAATTTTCAAATCGTGCCGGAAAGTCGAGTGGAGTCTCAAGAGGCCTAAGCCTTGAGCCCCCGCGTATTCTCCTGCAAAAGAACCTCATCATCAATTTTCGAAAAATCAACAGTTTTCAATTCGTGTCTACGAGTTGCTTGTTGCTTGGTGCCGGTTGGTTAACCAATGATGGAGGAATTAACATGTTCCAACAAAAAAAATATGTAGCTACACTACTTATGCAAAACGATGGATGAAAATGGAAATTGAAAATGGATAATTTTCAGAATGGACTTCGCCTATTGAATAAAGTGCTATCAAGTCTACAAAAAAATATATAAATAGCACAAGTTATTTTTCATGCTGAATGTCAGGTAGTCATGACATAATATTGCTGAATCTTTCAACTGACAGACCAGAAAAGTTGATTGATTATGGTCAATTCTCGGATACTTCAATCTTTATATTCTATTCATCATTCTTCTTAATGCATAATGCCAATTCAAAAAATTAAGTTCATAAGTCATAGACTGATTAGTTTTTCTTATAGGTAGGTAAAGAAATGTGTAAGTATTGTATTTGTATTGAGTATATTTCAGAAAAGCAAAAATGTTTCTCATCATGGTAACAGAGAAGTTATGTTAGAATATTCTCATGTGGGAATTTTGAGCATTCAATTGAAACAGTGAGAACGAAATATCGCTAAATTGAGTTGTAATTTCGAATAGTTGATTTCTAAAACAGCTCTTCTCGAGGATCTTTAAGTAACCCGAGATTGGTAATTTTTTTAGAAAATCTGAAGTAAAAGAAAAAATAAAGCTTTCAAAGAAATATGGGTGTGTTTTTCATTCCATCGAAGAAAGTTTGCACTGATAGATGCGCTTTTTTGTCTTAACGTTACCAATTTTCTGATGGAATTCATGATGTAACCGACCCTGCAATGGAATATTCAACACACTAATGGAAAAACAGATTTCGTTATATGTCAGTTTGTCATGTATCTTCTGAATCATATTTGGCAGATACGATTTTATTAATTAACACCCAATCCATCCTTTAAAATCTCTCAAAAGCCCCAAAGATCCTCGATTTTTTTTTGTTTCTTATCAAATCAAAACAAAGAACAATACCGAAAATGTTTCAAATGTCATTTCAATCTTCTCCAAACCGCTGAATTCTCTCAAAGCAAATTAGAAGTGTGCATTGAACAACAATTGGTGTGGAATTTTGCAACAGTTTGATGGTTTCTTCAATTCATGAGCATGAAAAAATGTTGGAATAAAAATCGCACCCGTATATGTATATTATATTAGACATTTCTGACAAATAATTTATGAAAATTCAGAATATGAAATGAAATAGAAAAAGAAGATAAGAATCCTGGTCACTTGACACATTTCTGTTGAGGAAAAATCATTTCGGAATATAGTGAATTATTCTAAATTTACTTGGGATATTTCGGAATCATTGATAAGTTATTTAGGCGATCATTATTCACGATTTTGAGAAACGCCTCCACACATAATTTGCAACAAAAACATATTTAAATGTGATTGAAGATCTTTGGAGGTCTGCAACAACACAGTGAAATCGTTGAAACTGAAAAGTTCAATGCCAGTCTTGCCGTCTCTATTGCATAGAAAATTTCCCATTTTCTTAATTTTTTCGATGATGTCCAACACAACACAACACTGACAGTACCCCAAGAACACCGCAACGAAAAAAATAACAAAGTGCTTAAACCAATAGGCGGAAGAAGCGAATACCAACCGGCTAAATGTCTACCTTGTCCCCCGGGATACATGCATCGGAAAATTCTCCCTAATTCCTCTGCCTGAATTCTACCAGCGGGTGTCAATTCGCCACCCCACTTCAGAATCAGCACCAAAGAAGGCTCAGCAGGTTTATCTACTGAAACAAAATTAGGATCGTCAAAACTTGATCAAAAATTCAGTGGTTTATTCCGCTGGTTAGTTATAGGATCCCTTGATGGAAATTGACGTTAAAGTCATCTTAACAGGGTACGGACAGATCCTCGTCTCCTCTCACTCTAAAGTGTTTGTGAAATAGTTATATAGTTCCATCCTTATTCAATTCTGGGGATAAACACTAGATTTTTGACATTCGTTGTTTTTAAGGTTATATTGAGGTCACTGGCGTATCATACGTAATTTCCATATGGAATTCCTGATTCAACTATACCAAGATATAAATGAACAATCCTCTAGTTTCAGAGTTTACTACTCCAGCATAATCTTTGCGAGATAGGGAACATATGAATGGTATTGAAAGCCTAATATATTTCACCAAAAGAGACTGTATACCAGGGTTGACTGAATTGACTGAATGAATTCTGATTTCAAGCTGAGCAGTAGTTTATCTATGAGCTGAATGAGCTGAGCCTTATGATTGAGAAATGGTGGAAACCTCGATGATGTGGGTATCTAAACTACTCTGTACTCATGTCATGTGTGCTAAATATATTTTCGGAAATCCAACTCGGAGAAGAATTTATGGAGTGACTAATATCACAATATGTATAAAACTTCGTCTAGGACGAAAAGTAGGCTGATAACAAGTAATACGTACAATGTAGAGGAAAATAAAGAATAGAATATACTTTACCCCCATGTTATACGTATGATTTTACTGTCTCCCTTAAATAAAAAGTCATTTTCGAATAATTTATTGAAGAAAGTAACAATAAAGTATATAACTTATAGGCACGTTATTTTCACTCTTGCATCCTACATATTTTCTATTTGTGGTAGAGCAATGATTATATAAACTAATGTCTTTCGCCATATTGGATTCGTTATCTTGAAAGAAAACCCTCAGATACCAATTTTGAATAGAATCGGGTCATCATTACAAAACTCGTCCACCATATTGGATCCGCCATTTTGAATATCCCAATTATGACAAAATATTTATAATCTCCGACCCCGGAAATCCCTAGATACCAATTTTGATTTTTAAATAGAATCGGATCATAATTACAAAATTCGTTCGCCATATTGGATCTGTTATCTTGAATTTCCCCAATTTCGACAAAAAATCATAAAGTTCGACCCAGAAATCCCTCAGATACCAATCCTAATTAGAATCAGATAATAATAAGAAATTTCTTTCGCTATATATTGGATCCGTCATCTTGAATTTTCCAAGTTTGACGAAACAATCATCATCTCCAACCCCAGACAACCCCAGATACCTTCAAATTTTGAATAGAATCGAATCATAATTACAAAACTCGTTCGCCATATGATCTTCCTCAACAAGTAAATACCCTGTACATACCTTTTATTAAAATTCTGTAGCGCCCATGGATGTGAAGTGATAGCAATGTCAGGGATGCCAGTAGACAAAACTAAAGTCTCTAGATCATTAAAAAAGAATGCAGCTATGATCTGCCCGTACCCTGTTAAGATGACTTTAACGTCAATTTCCATCAAGGGACCCTTATTGTAAAGGGTTACCCAATAAGAGCGCCGGATTTATATTTTCCGTTATTTTGTTGATGTTGATACCAGTAATACGGTGTTTTTTTGACAGTTGTCAAGTTAGAAACCACGCGATTCAAGAATATGGAGAAGTATTCAAACAAACAACTTTTAATTATTGCAAAAACGGTTCGCTAATCATGCCAAGTTTTCGGTCGCAATATTTGCTATATATTTTTTGTTGATGAACTCTACAATGCGTTTTTTGAAAATGTTTTCGAAAGTTTTAGAAAATATGCTTATTAGAGCTATTGGTCTATAGTTTGTGGGATCCTGAGCATCTCCATTTTTATAAATAGCTTTTACTGATGCATGTTTCAATTCATGTGGGAAAATGTTTTTTATGAAACATTCGTTGATCAATTTTCATATTGGAGTAGCTAATAGTTATTTTTGTATCTAGAGCGCGAAATGCTACTTTGGTGATCGAGAACTGATTTTTTAGCCGAGTTAAAAAAATAGTCGAGATGACCAAAGTATTTCGCGCTCGAGTTGCAAACAATATTTTTTCTATAAACGTAAAAAAATATAGTTCTAAAGTAAAAATCTGCTTAGCTTGATACAAAAAATAGTGTTGAACTGGCTTAAAAGGCATCCCCTATCCTCCCTAAGTACGCACGATGTTCCACGAACATAATAGGAATTTCCTTTCGTGCGCTCCAAGAGATAAAACAAAGTTATTGTTGAACATGCAGAAATAAATGATTTCGTGGATGTTTGCTCGATTGAGGACCATAGCATTGTTTCGTGCAAGATATCATGGTAACGTAGGAAACTGAAAAAAAGTGTCACTTCGCAATTTGTTATCAATGCGCGACCTTTGTAGAAAAAATGATGTTCACTTCAAATATGTCCTTAGTAGTCCAACCTGGATAGGGGCATATCTTTTCTAAATCATATATTATAGAAATGATTTCGCTTTCATCAGTGGGAAACAAAAGCATTGTGGAATCATTATACTGTGGATAGACATTTTGACGTGGGAGACTATTATAATAAGATATTATTTCACTTGCTATTTTCTCCCCAATGCTTGAAAAATGATAATTCATGATTTTTGCTACTTCCAGATCATTATTGACAATACATTAACTTTTATCAATTCAATATCATCACTTTTTTTGCTTTTGTGGAACCTCTTAGACAATAATTTATTGTATCCCCAAGTTTTTCTGATTACCTTTAGAGTTTTCAAATTTTCTATTAAGATGTTGCGCTTTTGCTCTTTTTATCAAAGCATTAACCAGGAGGCCAGGTAGCCGTGCGGACAGAGTGTCTATATTCTAATTCGCATTCGCTTGCCGGTCGTGGGTTCGATCCCCGTCGACTGCAGAAATTTTTCTGATGGCCCAAGAAAGTGTTTGGGATCCCCGTCATTCCTTGCTCGCACAAGACTCTCGAAGACTTTTGAGGGTTGCTCGTAAGGGGGCAACCGAATGACGGATAGAACAATTTTACAACCATTTTAGAACACTTAACTGTATTCCTCTGTATTTTGTATTCATCAAAAAGCTCTCGATTATCAAAATTTTGTTTATGTCTATCAAATTTGGTATTTCTGATTTTAATTTCTTCAGCAATGATATCTCAGAGTGTGACGTTTTTGATCAATGTCTGGATATATTTTATAATTGAACAACAATTTGACCTACCATCATCAGAACTTGAGCCTCTCGGCCTCCCTTTGGGCTGATACTTCATTTGAACTTTTCTGTTAATGCCCGAAAAATGGCCGTACCTGAAATATACAATGAATATTGAACTATGACGCAAACGAGAAATCCATTCAATATTACATTTCTAATACTGCTTTCAATTGCTCCAATTTTCCCTGTTTTTCCTCGATTGCTGGCTCAGCTTCATGGTGTTCGATGTCAGTTAAAAGTGAACGGGCAATGTCGAGTATTTCTTGAAGTTGTTTGGGTCTCTTCAGTTTCACATGTCCGTGCTTGAATCCATCATATTTCTCAAATATTTCGAAAAATCTGAAATTAATAATAATAATAATTCAATTGAAACCATAATTTAGTCTCATGTTATGAACGTTGTCACTTTATAAGTCTATACAATGGTTCAATTTAGTTTCTAGGAATCAAATGGGTTCCTTTACTGTCAGTTAAGAGCGAAAAAATCTAAAAAATATGGAATTGAAAGGTAATTGAATAATGATTATATTATGCAAGAAATAAAAAAAATAGTCTATTCATGAATTGACTATACTTTCTCAGCTAACTTGCTGTCAGGAATGATATCAGTTTCAAAAGATTCCGAAATCATTTTCAGTGAGATAGGTGATTCAGTATTTTTTTCATTACTCACTTGGGATGCCTCACTTCGACTTTCATCTTCTGCTTGGGCGTTCTGTCGCCATGGCGTATCACCGCTACGACGCAGCGCAACTCCATCATTTTTCCGAAAGTCGTCGGAACTATGGGCGGATCGTCGAGTTGGAAGGGAACCGACCAAGGGATGTGCAGGGTAGGAGCCAGTTCCCTCAGAATCATGTTGCCCAAAATTCTGGCACAGTCGTCATAATACCTAGAAATGATACATTCGCCTACGTGAAAATGGATGCCATAACCGAACAAACCCGAGCGAAAAGGGTCAATCCTCAGAGAAACTAGTTGAATAGAGGGATTTATCCATAGCTTATTTCTATTTGATATCCACCATTGAAGAGGGTTACTTGGATGGAATATCTTATTGATTTTGACATGTGTGATAAACTGAGACTAATGATGAAATAATAACATCTTAGCCGATTTTCGTTCATTGAATTAAAAAGGTTTGTTTGTGAGGCAACGTTCAGTGGGAAGGACCATGGTCAATTTGTCTCAATAATTCGTTCAGACCGCAGTCAGACTATGGATCGGACCGTGGTCCACGTGGTCTCATTTGAAATGAGGCCGAGCATGAGCTTGATCATTCAGTCCATTATTTTTGTCTTTTTCCGTCAGTCAGAATGACATGCAAATGCGTTTGAATTAACGATTGACAAATCCACGACCTATATTAAGCTATCATCTCCTGGCGAGAATTGAATATCCTCCTGGTTTATCGCGGGAGAGAGGGGCATACAGGGTGTCCGGAAAGGTCATTTCGTAAATGATAGGGCGCTAATGGCACTCTGTTACTTTGGTGAGTTACATCATATATTTTTTGTCCATTGAAGGATGATCAAGATAAGTGAACACTCTGAAAGCCCGTTCAATTTTACATAAACATTGTACTCTTTTTCAAAATGTCTAGCTCTAGATTTATGTTCCACTTATAACATTTTAATAATTTTAAATTATAAAGTTAGCCAACTGACAGTGGAAAAACAGACAGTGATCAATGATGACAATCACGAAAAATGAAAACAACAAATAGAATTTCAAAGTAAATGTCCGACCAAATCTAAAAAATAATTGAAATGAAATCTTTGTTAGAGCACTCTGTATCTGCAACATTTCTATGAGACATTTTGGTATTCACTATCTGTAGTTCAGAGATTTTTCATTCCTAATGAATCACCCTGTACATACAGAAGAAACACATCATTTCTGCGTAAAAAGGAGACTACTTTTTGTAAACAATCTAACCAAACTCCGCCTAATATACAGGGTGACAGATGACATTGAAATAAAAACAAATATTTCAAACCCTAAATGATTTCGACGAATACTATTGATTGGCACCCATAGAAAAAATATAGGGATCAAATGAAATCCAGGTCGAAACTCTATATCCACCCAAAGTTCTACACTGTAGCTATTCTGACGTCACCTCTGCACAAATTTCCGTGTGAAAGTCATCTTCACGCGGAGTTCAATCATTCAAATTGGTTTGAGGTGGCGTACTTTTTTTTCGATTTTTATCAAATTTTCAAGATCAAATTTCTCGTTAGTTACTTACCCTTAGCCTATATTTTATTGATATGCTGGATATATGAACTCATTTCAAAACACCTCGTATAGATAGAAGATGAAAGAAAATATCCTTAAATGTCTTTTCGCTCCACTCAGTATACATACTATCGATATCAGAATTAGTCATATTTGTTCGTAAATTAACCGGTTGAAAGAATGACGTAACTAATTAGTCATTTGAATAATGAATCAAACCAATCAGTAGTCTCGTTCTAGACTTCATTGCGAACGGTCGATTCAAGTGATAATAAAAAAAGAACTCGAAGTATTTAGGAGTGGAAAATTGAAATTCATATTCGGCTTAGTGATTGTATTTTCCTTTGAGTGTGTGAAAGTTGTATTTTTCCAAGATGGTAAGTGTTTTTGTATAATATACATTATATGGAGCCATTCATCACGTGGTTGGTATTATGCTTCGGTATACAAGGTGTCCCAGAACAACGTACCATAAATTCTACAGGAGGAACTAGACATCAAAGTAGACTCAAAATCAACTCACCTCTAAACGAAACTGCAACGTTGATCCGTGAGGGCGATGAAGAATAATTTTATTCACAGATGTTACTGAATATTTCAAAATCCTTGAAAGGTACTGCTCAAAAATTCGTAGGGCTATTTATCATGAATGTGCATGAAAAGCAAGTCTTACAAATTCAATCTATATACAGGAAGATAGATATTTCACATTCTCTTTGATGACAATATTTAGATATTTCAACGAACGACAAAATCAATCATCTAACTTTTTTCTAACAGCAGTTTTTCTTATCCTTTTAAGTTTCGAGATACAAAAATTAAATTTGGTGCTTCTCCATACTTGTTCATAATGTTAGGATAACATCATATTTTGCAAATTTCTACGTTATTTGTGTTGACCTATTGACCACAATAACCATGTTCACCATTTCGCAACCTCATCATCAGATGATCTGGGAACTGGTGGATTCGAAACTATGAATTATAAAAATATTAGAAATAGAAACAATTAGATAATCAATTTTGTCATTCATTGAAATATCAGAATGTGGTCAGTGGCAAACTCCAAAAAAGTTATATCATTTTTCATTGAAGAGAATGCAGAATACCTATCTCCCTGTATATTAATTGAATTGATATGACCTGTTTTTCATGCACATTCACGATAGTAAATTGCCCTACGAATTTTAGAGCAGTAATTTCAAAGGATTTTGAAATATTCGAGAAAATCTGGAAATAAAATTATTCTTCAATGCCCTCTCACGTCTCAATGGTGCATTTTCGTATAAAAGTAATTTGGCTTCAATTGGCCTACTTTGGTCTCTAGTTCACCTTGTAGAATTTATGGTACGTTGTTCTGGAACACCTTTTCCATATAAAAATGAAAACATTTTGAAATTCGCTTTCTTTACCTATTCATACAAAGGGATATTAAGGCAACAAGTTACGAAAATATTCGCCATTTTGTTATGAGTTAACACAAATATTTCAAAATTTCGTATTCATTCGAGGTGGAATAATTCGCATTATTTACTTATACAGAGGAATTGAAAATAAGTATTGAAATGAGATGCAAAAACATTAGCCATTTTTTAGAGACTTATAATGCGAAACTATTCGAAATTTGGTATGCCAGTCTTCAACACAAGAAATTTAATGGATTCGTATCGAAATTCAAAATGTTGAAAATAATGTATATTTCGGTACTAATATACATATATAGCAAGTTGCAGAATGGAACATCTTCTTTATTTGGGACATCATGTATTTCATTTTTCTAATCGGACGAGCTCTTTCTTCTGATTTGAAACCAATATACTTTATTGAGGTTATCTCTGTCAGTTTTCGAAAAATATAGATTCTTTTCACATAAATCGATTTATATCGAAAACGGCAATATCAAGGTATAGGACATACTTTATAAAGATTGAGGGTAATTTGGTGAAAAACACAGGGTGTTCCATTTGAAATAATGAAGTTTCGGCATCTTCAATCTTGTCAAGTTTTTCCGTCTTACATTGACATCAGTGTTCAATATTTCGAACTGATTTTGTAGGAACGAATGGAACATAATTTATCTTGGACTCTACTAGTGTGGATTTATTTCGTTCCAATGTCCAAATATAGAAACCAAAAAGCGGTTGTATAGCAATTTTGACAGTGTATTCAAAAATTGAAAACAGGATGTCCCATTTAATCATCAGCCGATATCTTGGAATTCGTACACCCTATAGATATGGAAATAATTTTAGGTGAGAGTACGCATGAAACCCTATAAATCTGATATATAAAATTCTCCTGTCCCTGTCACGGTATTAGTGGTCGAACTCCTCCGAAACGGCTCGACCGATTCGTATGAAATTTTTTGTGCGTATTCGGTAGGTATGAGAATCGGTCGTAATCTATTTTTTAAATCGAAAATTCAAGATGGCGGATCCAATATGTCGGACGAGTATTGTTATCCGATTTCATTCAAAATTGGTATTTGGGGGTTTTCGGGGTCGGAGATTATGATCCTTTCGTCAAAGGACATTTGCTGCCGTGTGAAACATAGAATTTTTTCTCCCAATGATTTAAAACCAATTTTGTGAAATTTTTTTATTGAAAACTCTATCATTTTGTGTTCATCCGGTGTCAGTGTCAATTTCAATTACTAATTTCATTCGAGTTTCGAACCAATATTGAGAAAATATTACATTATAGTAAAATCAGAAAATATCGATGTGAAATTTCAAGTTTTTATCTGGTAGGCTGCGACAATTACACCTACGCTGCAGGCGTTTTTGTTGCTATGGAAACCTTTTCAAATAATCAAATATCAGTATATGCATCTCGGAGAAAAACAGTCTATTATCTCTCCTGCTCGCTAACCCTCGGCTCTACTATGATACACAGTGTTTCATCCTCAGTAAATGATTGATTATTCAAATTGTATCATTACTTGTTGGAGTTCTTGACGAAACTGAATCCGTTCACGTCGCACACGAAGGACTTCCCGTTGGCGCGCAGCAAGTCGAAGCCGCACACGGCCTGCTTGAAGGCAAGGCACACCTTGCGCGAGATCAGCTTCTCGGCGTTGCTGAGGATGACCGGGTAGCGGATCTCCTTGCCCTCGCGGTCCCTCTCCACTTTGCCGTCGAGCGCCGGCGATTTACGGGCTTCGGCGTGAGCGTAGTCGGGACCGACAGTGTAGACCTAGGACGAAGGAAAAAATATGGTTGCCTTGATATTGGTAGAGTTCCTTAATGTCTTGTCGGCTAAAAATACAGGGTGATTCAAAATTCAATGTAAATATTTTAAGGGCATACAGAGAAGTGCACAAAAACGACCAGGATTGTAACTTTTGAATTATTCTAGATAGGGCTTTGAAAATTGGAGGGTAGCGTAAAATCAGCTAAGGAACCATATCCTATATTTTCAGCCATCAATCAAATTACACCCCGTAGATTCAGCCAACAAAATTTGCGAGGATGCACATTTTTTAGTAGAATATAGAATATTATTTATCGCATTTCTATTAGGTTCACTTCAAACCAGCAGATTCGATAATGAACAAAATTGTATTGAAAGAAAGAGCCACAAATTCTGAACAATATGAATATCGAAAAAAAAAATAACCAATTTAGGGCAAAAATGGAACGAGAAGTTTGACAATTTGTTGGAAAATAAATTGAAAAATGATGATTTAGATACCAAAATGAGAGTTATTCCAAATTCACAACTATCAAGAAAGAGTTTCTTCATATTTCAAACAAAATCAACATAATATATATTCAGAAGAATGCAAGAAAACTGAAAACTGAGCAAAATTTCACAATTTTGATAGACCAAATTATTAAACATTTTTAAAACTAAAATGAATTGAATGACAAATCAAAATAATTAGTATATAAAGTTGAAAATGTCAATATTTATTCAACAAAATAATACTTGCCTTCACATCTGTTCCATCTGTTGGCATGAAATCTTCATAGATGAAACTACCTGTTTTTCTTACTCTCGATTCAGGAGAATAAACACTGCTTCTACTGCCAATCTGAAATAAAATCAAAATTTTACTGATATTGAGATCAATTTTATAGACATACACAACACAAAATGACTTGAAAAACAGAATAATAGTTGCATACAATATCTTTCCCTGATTCCCGTAAAGGAGCCCATAGACTACGTTGATGGTGGGCTGTTTTGTTCGTCGAACAAGTAGGTTCCAACCAAAAAGACTCAAAACTGATGTGCCAATAAATATTTTTTCTATTCTATACTAACTGTAATATTAGATAAGGAACCACCACAACGGACACATAAATGTCGTGAATTTTACAGGAATGCTTATTTCTAGGGTCCCTTGATGGAAATTGACGTTGAAGTCATCGTAACAGGGTACGGACAGATCAAAGCTGCTTTTTTAATGATCTAGAGACTTTAGTTTAGACTACTGGCATCTCTGACATTGCTGTCACTTGTTGGGGAGGATCGTATGAGGATCGAGTTTTGTAATTATGATTCGATTCTATTCAAAATTGTTATCTGGGGGTATTCGGGGTCGAACTTTATGATTTTTTGTCAAAATTGGGATATTCAAGATGGCAGATCCAACATGGCGAACGAGCTTTGTGGAAAATAGTTGTTTGAAAAATCAATTGAACATGCGTTCGTAGATACTTAGTCGAATTAAGAAGAAGTAGAACATAAACAGTAGATTAATAAACTGGAGAGATAGATTCCCGAGCTGAAAACGAGTATGACATGAATAGTATCTTGAAAAACTAAAGAATCACGCTCTTATGAATGGCCGAACTGAAAATAAGTAGAAAATGAAATAAATAGTGTGCAGGTGATTATTTAACCAAAAGAATATTTTCTAGAAATATTGTGCAAAGCGAAACAACGTTTGCCAAGTCAGCTAGTAATCTAGTAATGATATTTATTATCCGTTCCCTATACTCTTTCTATATTGTTTAAAAACGAAAATATTGACAGTGTCAAACGATTTCTGAATGTTAATGAATATAAAATTCAAGAAAATAAAAACATTTTAAGATTAAATAAGGATATTTTTTACTGAATAGGATATTTTCCTATTCTCTTTTGAAAAAAATGACGAAATGTGCTGTGTTAGGCTGTGCCAATCAGTTAGATGTCAAATTTCAATTTGTAAGCTTTTCAACAGATGAAAACAAACTATGTAGTAGAAAGTAAACATGAAGAGACCGAACTGGAAAATCGGTAAATTGATCAATATATGCGTGGTAAAAATAATAAAAAACACTTTTTCATTATGCTTATCACTCAACAAATTTTTAGATGCACTAGTGCGGAAAAAACTTTTTCCGTCTACCTCTATCCAAAGTAAATATTGCCTTGCCTCAATGTAGGGAGCAACGTCGAACTTTTCCTCCCTAGGAAGGGAAAAGTACTTGTTCTCCCTAACTTTTTCTCCCTTGGGAGAAAAAGTGAAAGTGACGTCATATGGTATTTAATAGTAAATATACCAGACACGTTTATTTGTCTGCTGTAGAGCAGGCAAATGTATCTATCTACCTGATGGCATAAATTATACCGGGCATAGTTTCAGAAGGGTATGTGCAGCAATCTCTCAGAAAATAGCAAAATATTTCGAACCAAATTGTGTCACAGTTTTTTATGAAAATATTACGAAAACTGCATTGGCTCCAGATCTCTCTTCTAGTGGTATTCAAATAACCACTGCTGAAAACTGCACTTTTAACATTAGTTTATACAATTATTACTCTACCACAAATTGGAGGAGGAAGACGCATGGTGGGTTAGGTATATACAGTGTTCCTCATTGCAGAGAAAATTGTTGTTTATCTGCCTGTCTCGTCTTCATTGAGATAGTTGATGAATTGATGAATTACAAAAATATATCGCGTTCCAGTTATGAATGTTGAAAACAATATCCAGACTTTTCATAGATTTATATTCTATGTAGGCCTCACGATTCAAATTCGAAATTGATACTTAGTTTTAGATCTGAGCAGCACATTGTTTGGCCTTCAAGGTCCTTAATATAACCCACGTAATTGAACATGTGGAAGATTTCTACTGGAAAAACCACTATACGGAAAGAAAGCGGATATGTAGCAATCTAGTTACGGACGTTGAAAATATTATCCAGGTATGTCTCAGATTCAACATCTATATATTTCCTCTAATGATATTTTCTGATTCAAATGTACTTCGATTCAAATATAATGTTTAGTTGCAGATCCGAAAAGCAGTATCTGATACTTGCCACTCAATCGGAGAAAACCACCCAGTCAAGACGAACCGAACAGAAGATCCTCAAAGAGACCTGACCAGAGTATACTTTACAGAATTCAGATCATTATATTCGTACGGAAGGCGATATATTGATTACCTTTCCATATTCTCAAGCAGACAGATAGACAGATATTCAGCTTTATGTCTCTATGGAAACACGACAGGTACCCTTACGAGGGGAGAGTATCAACTCGGCGTTTATAAACCCTCTCTGCAAAGGAGGTAGACGCATGGTGGGTTAGGTATATACAGTGTTCTTCATTGCAGAGAAAATTGTTGTTTATCGGCCTGCCTCGTCTTCATTGAGATAGTTGATGAATTGATAAATTACAAAAATATATCGCGTTCCAGTTACGAATGTTGAAAACAATATCCAGACTTTCCATACATTTATATTGTATGAAGGTCTCACGATTCAAATTTGAAATTGATACTTAGTTTCAGATTCGAGCAGCATATTGTTTGGCCTTCAAGGTCCTCAATATAATCCACGTAGTTGAAAATGTGAAAGATGCCTACTGGAAGAACCACTATTCGGAAAGAAAGCGGATATGTAGCAATCCAGTTACAAACGTTGAAAATATTATTTAGAAATGTCTTAGATTCAACATCCATGTACTTCATCTAATGATATTTATTTTCTGATTTGAATGTATTTCGATTAATATGTAGCAATCCAGCTACGGACGATGAAAATGTCATTCAGGTATGTCTCAGATTCAACATCCATGTACTTCATCTGATGATATTGATTTTCTGATTTAAATGTACTTCGATCAATATGTGATGTTCAGTTGCAGATCCGAAAAGCAGTATTTGATACTTGCCACACAATCGGAGAAAACCACCCAGTCAAGACGAACCGAACAGAGAATCCTCAAAGAGACCTGACCAGAGTATACTTTACAGAATTCAGATCATTATATTCGTACGGAAGGCGATATATTGATTACCTTTCCAGATTCTCAAGCAGACAGATAGACAGGTAATCAGCTTTATGTCTCTATGGAAACACGACAGGTACCCTTACGAGGGGAGAGTATCAACTCGGCGTTTATAAACCCTCTCTGCAAAGGAGGTAGACGCATGGTGGGTTAGGTATATACAGTGTTCTTCATTGCAGAGAAAATTGTTGTTTATCTGCCTGCCTCGTCTTCATTGAGATAGTTGATGAATTACAAAAATATATCGCGTTCCAGTTACGAATTTTGAAAACAGTATCCGTATTCTATGTAGGTCTCACGATTCAAATTTGAAGTTGATCCTTAGTTTTAGATCCGAGCAACACATCGTTTGGCCTTAAAGATCGTTAATATAACCCGTAATTGAAAATGTGGAAGATGCCTACTGGAAAAAACACTATTCGGAAAAAAAGCGGATATGTAGAAGATTCACAAAGTGAACTGACCAGAGTATACTTATGGTGACTAGTTATGTTATATACTTGGTATATTATGATTTGATAGTCTGACATTGATGTGACATTCTTATAATATAATTACAACTGAAAGTCTTACAATTTGTATCGATTGTATCCACAATTTGGTGACCCCGACGTGATATCATGGAGCAATTGAGCAAAGGCGAGATCATAAACATTTTAGGCCGTTTCAACATCCATCATCCATGTTAGTGATTCGATGGAATTTTCGGATATGAAGGAAATGCTGACAGAGTAGATACATTAAAAAAACACAAGGACCAATTCCACGAAGCCGATTACAGGGGCATTCTTTCAGAGATTTCATCAAGAATCATACTAAATGATGTTTCGAATACTATTTTTAGGAAGAAGATCGATAGACTTGAAGAATTGTGTGAAATTCTGATCGTCAAATTTGATGAAAATAATAAAAAATATGATTCGTTGGAAGCAACATTCGATATTTTGGAAGAACATCGTGAAAGTTCCATATTTCCAAACAATATCATGCCTCATGACATCATCTCCTCCGAAGACACATCAACTGGACATTCCAAGAAAGAGCAACAATCAATTAAATCAATTAACCTACCAACTTTCTTCAAACATGAGCCTGCATTATGGTTCAATGTTGCTGATTCGATTTTTGAAACTCACAGAATAACTTCACAGAGAAATAAATTTGGGAAAGTGATTTCACTGTTGCAATATTGCGCTCTGTGTTGGTTTTGTAGGTCTCCATGTATATGTTTTTTTCCTAATATCCATTCTTCTCAAACACTGTGTATTTTTTGAATATATATTAGATTTTAATCTGCCGCTGGTTTTTCTGCTCACCCTGTAATAAATTATAATATTCCATTTGGTACAAGATATTTGATCTGCCTCTGGAATTCAGCTCGCTCTGTATATGATATTTCTAATATTCATTCAGCTCAAACGCACTGAGTATTTTTTCAATTTCCATCAATAAGATTTTGACCTGGCTCTGATTCTTCAGATCACCCTGTGATGAATTATAATATTCCATTTGGTTCAAGATATTTTATCTGCCTCTGGTTTTGTAGGTCACTCTGTATATGTTTTTTCCGATATTCATTTGTCTCGAACACACTGTATATTTTTTCAATTTCCATCAATAAGATTTTGATCTGGATCTGATTCTTTAGGTCACCCTGTATATATTTTTCGATATTTCATTCAGTTCAAGATATTTGATCTGCCTCGATCTGGTTTTGTAGGTCGTTCTGTATATGTTTTTTCTGATATTCATTTGTCTCGAACACACTGTATATGTATTCATTTTTCATCCAACTCATACGTCAACTGTTACTTGTCATCGGTCATTTGTCACCGGTCACCAACTGCCATATGTCATCGGTCATATGTCATATTGGTACATGTTTTTTTTCTGATATTCATTCGTCTCGAACACACTATACATTTTTTCAATTTTCATCAATAAGATTTTGATCTGGCTCTGATTTTTTAGATCACCCTGTATATTTCATTCAGTTCAAGATATTTGATCTGCCTCGATCTGGTTTTGTAGATCGCTCTGTATATGTTTTTTCTGATATTCATTTGTCTCGAACACACTGTATATGTCTTTATTTTTCATCCAACTCATACGTCAACTGTCACACGTCATCGGTCATCTGTCACTGGTCATCAACTGACATCTGTCATCGGTCATCTCTCATCTGTCATCGGTCATCGATTATCAGTCACCAAATTGAAGAATTTTTAAAACTGCCTGATGTCATAAATTATACCGGGAAGAGTTTCAGAAGATACTCGGCAAGTTTACTTGAAAATTCTGGAGGAGACAATCGTGCTTGGAAGTCTACGAATATCGCTGAAAGGTATGTGCAGCAATCTCTCACAAAATAGCAAAATATTTCGAACCAAATTGTGGATCACTGAAGTTTTGTATGAAAATATCACGAAAACTACATTGGCTCCAGATCACAGTTCTAGTGGTATCAGGAATTCCATATGGAAATTACGTATGATACGCCAATGACCTCAATATAACCTAAAAAACAACAAATGTCGAAAATCTAGTGTTTATCCCCAGAATTGAATAAGGATGGAACTATATAACTGTTTTACAAACACTTTAGAGTGAGAGGAGAAGAGGATCTGTCCGTACCCGGTTAAGATGACTTTAACGTCAATTTCCATCAAGGGTGGTAAAGTACCACTTTACGCCCGCAGAATCAGGCGGTTAAGTACTACTTTAGCTCCGGTCGTGCATAAAAAATAAGAATAAACATGTGACCAGAGACTAAAGAACGATTCTCATGAAATAATTTTTCATAAATCCGGAACAAATATAGAAAAATGTTCTCTTACCTTTCGGAATAATCTCTGGCTACCACCACCAGCAGATGTTGGATAATAAATATAGATGTTATGATCTTCTGCAGATACTGGCTTTTCAACAAATGGCTTGTTGAAAATTATTCCATTTACTTCCACATGATCTTCAGATTCTACCAATTCATGTTCTGAAAAAAAAAATACCCTTCCACAATTCCTACTGAATTTTAATTAACTGGAAATCAAAATTTCATGCCAGTGAAGCTATACGACAAAATAAGATGGTCAAGATAATGGCTATGGCTTTCGAAAAAAAAAATCAAATCCCGCCCATGGTCTCACATTTGATGTGTATTAGCTACTGTGGAAATTAAGTAAGATACGTCAATATTTACAATAGATTATACATGCAATATAACACAAACATATATGATTGCAAACAAAATTAGGTTATTGAACATACTAAAATATGATTCAAGATAGTCTGATGATTTCCTAACTAATCAAGACCAAATAAATCCATGGTACTATTAAGGTTATTAAAATTCCAGTGGCCTCCATTGGGGGGATAACAATTTGTTGATGTTGGAATGAAATGTTCTATGGCCTATGTTTTAAAAAAAACTATGTCTAAAGAAATTTGTGTCTCCTAACTACTATTTGAGTTCTGCTGCTAACAGTGACTCACTTCAATATACACCAATTTCAAATTACAAAGAGATGAAAATATTGTAATAAGGGCAAACAATTGTCATTGTCTACCACGTGGTACTGAGTGAGGTCACATGGCATCTATTATAATTTATTTTACTCTGTTGATGTGGAAGTTATGCATACAGTTTCAAATGGAAAGTAAAAAACCCAAGCCCAAAACATTTTTGTGTTTGTCTACATAGAAAACATCACAGTTTTGGAAAAAATAAGAAAAAACAGGCCGAAATTAAGCTACAAGAGGATGAAAATCTAACTGAAATTACATTTTCATCTCTCAAATTTCAAAAACTCACTTTTTGGATCTGGACTATCCCTATCCAAGACAGCATATCTAGGTATTTCTATACCCTCGCCATTCAGAGTGGAATAAACCTTTCTTCTATCTTGAATGTCATATTGCATATGCAAATTATTTATCACATAAGGATTGTGCAACTGAGAATACTGAATTGCCTTGTCTAATGGAAACCCTTTGGAATGAAATGATATTAGACAGTCGCAAACTGGCCAATCTTCAACAGGTTTCTGTAAGAGAGAAATATCTCATTTCCAAGCATTTACAGCATCAAAGTATTAGATTACATGAACACAAATACATGAATTCAATTTAAATGTGCATATAACAGGAATATAGTAGGAACATAGCATGAAAGCATCAATTGTTTGATAAAATATGTTGTAATACTTCACAAAACAGCATTTGAATACCTACCTTTCAATTCCCTAGAACGTTCAAACATGGCGTTCGGCGGCAAACTCTATTGTGCTACTTTCTGTTTTTATGGAATTTATTCTTGTATATTCTTCAACTAATTTTTTTTTCATAGTTCAATAATGAATATTTTGGAAAAAAAAATAGTTATTTATGTACCAAAGACGAAAAACTATCAATCATAGTCCAGTCACTCCAGTCTACAATTCTACAGGGTGATCAGTTAAGGGTAGCGAGCGGCCATATCTCATAAGATATTGGTCGTATAGATTTGAGAAAAAAAAAATCATGATAAAAGTCGACAAGAGAAATTGTTGGAAATTATTTTCGAGTTTGTCAAACGTCCGCTAGAGGGCGTAACAATCAACACCAAGTAGAAAAATGGGATTTTTATAGAATTTTGTCCTATGAAAGTATGTCGATGAATCATTTTCATATTTACTGACCATTTCCCTACATTTTTTGTCTGAAACGTTTTGTTCTAGCTATCAAAATAAAGCGGTGGGGGAAGTTAGATTGTTTTTTCAAACAAACCAAGATTTCTCCCGTTTATTTCTACCGATTTTAGCAAACTCAGGGTTATATGAAAGAGCATAATTTGCCCTACAAAACGTTTATTTGGTTTTGAATTTTTGACTTTTGCTGTCGGCGCTAGATGGCGTTAACTGAAATGTTAGCAAATTTTTGAGTTTTTTTCAAAAAAATCAAATGTAATGGTATATTAATTTTCATATGTTTTGAAAAAGGATAAATTTATCTATAATTTAATGACAATAATTTAACATCTATCTTTTTTTGAATCGTTGATATTGACCATAATATCATTTTATTACATTAAAAAATGACACGCCACTGTTTTTCATCAAAATAAAAATCAGTTTTGTAATCTCTTATTAGTTGCTGACAAAAATAACTTCCTGACTTTTTTCCGTTAGACAAACGGTTTTGGATTGAAAAAATAAAATAGGTGTACATACTGGTTCAAAATGGAACCATATATTTTTCCTGCTTTGATATGAAAGTGAAGTGAACGAGGAGAAAAATGGTGAAAACCATGATCAAAATCGCCAACCTATAATTTTCAAAGTTCAATAATTCAAAAATGGTTATGAATATCGATATGGATGTTTAGATAAATATGTTAGTGTTTCAATTTTACATCAAATGGTCAAAAAATATATGAGGTGTTCCATTTGAAAAACTCGGGAAAAATCACTTCGAAAATTTCCGAATTGAAAAATCATTTTCAGCCACCCTGTATCATTTGAGGGCCTGAGACATTTTCAGAAATGTCACTCATCTTTCCAATAAATGATATTGAGATTATTTTTTCTTAAATTTTATAATTGTGACAACAGTGATATTTTCGGTAGGCATCTGCAGATGACATTATTTCGACAAAAAAATTCATAACTTTGATATGAAAGAGATATAGTCAACGATATCATAGGAGTGGATGAAGGTCACAGGGATGCTTCAAAAAATATGCAAATATACAGCGCATTCCATTTAAAAAAAATGATCCCGACCCTCTAGATCATTTTTGGTGCGCCCTGTATATGCGGCAATAATTTCTAGTTATGGACCTTGTCTCATTCACATTCGTTTTTGAATCAGGTTTCTAGCTATCATAGATTTCGAGCAATCGAGCTCCGACGCACTAATGCCCCACCCTGTATATGATTTGAGTATATAAAAAACAGGAACGAATAGTAAAAATGAACAACACAAATACAAAACAAATAAAAACATTGAACATAAGAAACAAACTGTTATAACAAACAATCGGGTTTTCTTTCGGAAATTAGAAGGTAAAATGTGATTTTTTGTAGAAGTCGACGAAAAAATAAATTAAATCCAGCCTACCGCATTTTTTCTGAACTTAAACCAACACCTCAATTGAAAACACTTACATGTAAAATCACATCCTCTTCAAAAACTGTCACTTTTATGTACTCGAATTCCTGCAGCCTAGTCAGAATCTCCTTCATTGGCTTGCTCTGCGTTTTTTTCTCCATAGCGCACACCCCCACTATCACAACTTTGCCCCCATCTTCCTCCATGTCTTGAGGGCTCAAGCTTTCGTCGTTTGGATCGCATAGTTCCAGGTCGCCCTAAAAAAAATCGAAAATAATTCTAAAACTTGCTATGTTAAACGACAAGAGAGAAATGATGATTTTTTTCATTCACCGAATTAATTTCAGACCAAAATAGGAACGAGAGCAGATCCCAAAAATTTTGAGAAATTAATATTCCACCTCTTCGATTACACTACACACAGTATTTGTTTCACAATATACAGGGTGTTTCCGAAATTGGCGCGATAATTGAAATGGGTTAGAAGAGAGAAGTAAAAGTACAATTAAAAAAAATGTTGAAGGAAAGTTTGCCTGAAATTTCTGTAAATCAATGATAGAGGTCAACAGCCGAATCCAAGCGTTTGGTTTCGGCGAGGTCAGAAACACCGGAAGTACCAATGACTTTTGCAATGAATTCAGAACAATTTTTTCTTGGTATTTATCGTGTCATTCCATTTCATTCATTGCTCTAATGCCGAAAACACCTAATATATTGTTTCCAGATTGACAAGAACGGGGCTAGAGTTTTTCAGGAAATTAACTTGAAATAATCGTACAATAATCATTGCATTCGTTTACACATCTTACCCAGTTATCAAATGTTTGATTGCACTCAGGGGTACCTATGTAAAACATTTAGGAAGACTAAATACAAATTTGAAATGAGTATCATTCATTTGCGACCATATCCAAGGTCAGAGGTGATAATGGGATTATGATAAGTTAATTAAACATTCTCAAACTAATCATGAAAATTATAAATTTTTAGGTTAACCATTCGAATATTTATGAGTATATGTGTCAATGAACTTTTTATTTTGGTATTTAATCATATTTACCAACCTGAAAAACTTGTGCCATACCCTACCTAGCAGTTTTTGTGTTATCGATGAAAATTGAAATCTGGCGCCAAAAAAAAATGTCGAATACTTTCAGCGATCGTGATTATTCAAGTCAGGTAATTATAGCAGAGTATACCGGTGCATATACAGGGTGATGAAGGACCTGAGGTACCCCAATCGAAATTGAAACATTGTTTATCCAGTTTTTAGGTGTTAGTAATTCGGCAGGAGTAAAATCTACTTTTTGATGTTGCAATAAGAATTTTGCCATTTTTTTCTTTTTTTTCTTTCAAAACAACTACCTTCCTGGCTATTGCCACGCAGAATATTGAATTATATCCTCCCGAAATCTATGCATCGACTCGTATAAGCGAATACTGATACAAGTGATCCAAATCGAAATCAATAGGCATTCAGGAAAGAATCACTTGTATCAGTAAATATTCATACGAGTCGAAGCATAGATTTCGGGAGGATGTAATTCAATGTTCTGCGTGGCATTAACCAGGAAAGTAGTTGTTTTTCTCCCGAAATCTACCATTATTGTTCATTTTATGAACATTGTGTGGAAATGACTGAGGTTTTCGTATTTATTTATATATATTTTGTTATTATGCTTGAATTTCAAATGAAACACTAAATTAGGTATCAATAAAGTCGCTACAGAGTATTCTTCATTAAAATTTGAGTAAATGTACTCAAAATAGGTTCAACTGAATCCAAAAATGTGGAAAAATACAGGATCTTCCATTTAGAACTTGAAAGATTGTGCTACAAAACAAAATGACCCAATATACAGAATATATGACAAGTATTCATCTCAGCATTATTTGAAATCTCATAATTTCGAAAATTCACCGCATTTCTAGTGGCTCCCAGTATAGCGAGAACCAAAGTGTGACCGCCGAAATATCACCTCACTACTTACTGATGAATAAGGCCCGTGCCCGAACCATCACTTTTCACTTATCATAAAACACACTGTATCATTTGCTCGAATAATTTTCGTCAGACACGAGTACAGACGAAACATGCATATAAGGAAAGAATTCAAACGTCAAAAATACCAACTTCGTTATCAAGACATTCGTCGCAAAAACACATGGACTCTGTATCACTCGTTCTCCTGTACTTTCTCCATTTCTTCAGTCTCCACCAGTCTTTCAACCATGCCCATTCCATTTTGTTGTCAAATCATGTGACAGCTGTATCACCGTGAATTTTGTATAATAGTTACTGCATGATACGTTTCGTTTACTGTTTCCCTTAACAATCTAACTCGATTTCAAATATTTATTCCAATTATCAGATACAAAATGCGTCAAGTCAAGGTTAATGTAAAACTACTGAACTGATCTTGAAATGCGTAAATATAAATACTTCGGTACCCGGGATAATACTGCTACAACAACATAATAAATTGGAAAACACCTTATCTCTTAAAACTTTTATTAATGTGCAGTCAATCAACCTATACCAAGGCATCATAATATTATACATTTTCACAACTCCCATGGATAGTTTCAGTTGTCTATTAATACCTATCGTTATCTCCCTCTCCAAGTGGAATTAGCACAATAAAATACAGTCGATGGTTTTAACATTTTATGAACATACCTGAATGAAGGTATGCAATAATTTTAATTTCACACTTCTGCGTTGACATTGAAGAAAGTATGATTATGATAAGTCATACCTCTCTACCTCTGTATACCAAAGTCTACTAGGGCTAAAAACAGGAAGACACACACTATCTTAAAAGGGAGCCTGTGAAGTTAGTTTTTTATCATTATTTCCAGAAGTTTGAGATATAAATGTTTCATATTATAATAATTATTATCATTATCATCATTTCTGCGTAAATTTATTGAATCATATTTTTTATCCGTGATGTTAATGTATGTTCAAAAATATTAGCGCAAATATTTACCCCGCTTATCCGTTTGATACGCACATGCATGCAACCATATGCAACTTTTGAATTTTTTTTGCTATTGTATTGAGATTTAAAAAAAAAGACTTTCTCTCATTTTTTGGTAGATACCTAAATACCTTATGGAATAATTCTCTATGAAATTTTAATACAGGTAGTTTCGTAGTTATGAGTGTACATTCTGGAATTTATATTGTACGACTTGAAATAAGTTCGGCGTTAGAGATCTGTGAAGTTGTAGGATTGATTCCAATACTAACATTTCTTAAAGGAGTAAACGATTATTATTGAAGGGATAATAATTCGGTTAAATGAGAAAAAATTTGCGCATTCCGAGGGTTAGACCAACGGCCTTGGAAAATTTTCAAAATTGTTTATAGTTCTTCAGTTATATCGAAAAAATAATTTTTGGAAAATCTTTTTTTTTTTCTACGTTATTATTTGAGATACAGAAAAGCTAAAAATACTTCTCCATAGCAACTTTTGATGAGATTTAACGTGGTGGTATTGATTTTTCTATGCGATGGTTCAACTATGGTTGTGGAACTATATGAAAGAACATTGTTTTGAAATTGTTGATTTGCTTGTGTGTATCATTTCGATTTTTTGGTAGTGATATAAGTACAGAAAACTTCACTTGTGACGGTTTATTTGTGTATTTTTGTGATTCGAGGGATCTTTTCAGCAAGTATTCAATAAAGTATGTTTCACTACTTCAAATCCATGAGATTCGCAAAATAAAAATGTCCCGATTTGAGGTTGCCTTATTAGTTTACATTTTGTTTCCATTTAGCATTTAGTAGCAATAGTTATTCATTATACAAGGGAAAAAAGTAGTAGATTTTAGCTCCAGGTTGTGTTGTCTCCCGACAAAAAACCGTGAGCTGAAATTTTATATTTTTCCTGTGTATACAGGGTCGCTGATATGTATGGAAACATGTGAATATCTGGGTAACCTGTTGTTGATTTTTTTTGAATTTCTGTACTGTGTGATTTCAAAACGTGGCGGATTTGACAATGTTATAGCCAATGTTGCCACCTTTTCAGTTATTCCGGATTTTTTATAAACTTCCTTATATTGAATGGAACACCCTGTACTTTATTGAATTTTCAGATTCTTCATGGAGAGCTGATTCCAACTTTCAACTTTAGGATTTTTTTGTGTCGAAACTATTCATTATCGATCAAAACCGCTACCATGTTTCTATCTTCACTATTCATTTTCTTTCTACTGACATTTAATTGAAACAAATACAGGGTGGTTCAAGATTCAGAATTCTGATCACCCTCTGTATCTGTTCCTATTAAATTTCAGTAGATAGTAAATCAAAAGTAAATATAGAAACATTGGAGCGGTTTCGATTGATAATGGATAGTTTCGACACAAAAAAATACTAAAAGTTGAAAATTCTAGATTTTTAACACCCTATACCAATGTAATCATTCCCGCTAGACCCCAAGTGTGATAGATCGATGGAAAGAGCTCTTCAAGGAGAATCTGAAAATCCAATTAATTACAGGGTGTTTCTTTCAAAATAAGGATGTTACAAAAAATCCGGAATAACTGAAAAAGAGGCAACACTGGCTATAGCATTTTCAAGTCCGCCACGTTTTGAAAGCACACCGTACATAAATTCGAAAAAATCTGAAATCAAGTTACGGAGATATTCACCTGTTTCCATACATATCAGCGACCCTGTATAATCGTTACCACCGTTGTTGTATCGGTGGTAACGGTATAATACAGTGACTTTTTCTGTCAGGAAGAAGGATGAATCAATATTGAGATGAAATTACATTATATTAAAATCAGACAATTATCCACGTGAAATTTAAAGTTATTAACTATGCCGTGGATTTGGTTCAGACTGAGGGGTGGCTTAGGTAGGATTTTGAGACCTAGCATTCAATTGGTATTAGATGTACTTGTTTGTTGTGACTGGAATATTAGATAATATGACTTCTAAAAGAAGGAAACTAGATTTTTAAGAATTGTTGATTTTGCACAAAATGTTTTTACCTTCAGAATGATTTTTTAATAGAAATTACATATATTATGTATCATTCTGTTTATCATTGTTTTTCATTTTCCCAGAATTGAACCCTAATTTATATATTTTACTATTTTCATTGGCTTCTATGAGCCCCCCCCCAAGAGAAATTCCTGAGTGCGCCAGTGGATGGCAAAATTATTATCTCATTATCAAATCATGAAATCGAGGGCCCTTAGATGAACTACAATGTTTTTACTTTCCTTTGGGACATACATATATAATTTCGTTATCAGATGCTTAATGCCGGCTCTCCTAGTATCATAATATATTACAACGCGTCTGAACTGCCATCCTTGAAAAATCTTTTTTTTTTTTCAGGAATATTTGCCTAATTTACAGTTGCAACTGTAAATTAGGCAGAAGTAACTTTTTTTTCTAAATATCGCCTAATTTACAGTTGCAACTGTAAATTAGGGAGAGAAAACTTTTTTTTTTTCGAAAAACCTCCTAATTTACAGTTGCAACTGTAAAGTAGAACAAGAGAACTTTTTTTTCTACACATCTCCTAATTTACAGTTGCAACTGTAAATTAGAGTCTCACAGTCTCAGTGCTCACAATTTCTCACCAGACTAACAGACATAGACAGCGCAACTTTCATTCTTCGATAGCACGCGCTTTTAGAACAAGAAGTAACACTTTATTGCAGCTCAAACAGTCAGAAATGAGTAGAATTTTACTAAAAGCGCATCGCCATCGCGTGCTATCGAAGAATGAAACCTGCGCTGCCTATGTCTGTTAGTCTGGTGAGAAATTGTGTGCACTGAGACTGTGAGACTCTAATTTACAGTTGCAACTGTAAATTAGGAGATGTGTAGAAAAAAAAAAGTTCTCTTGTTCTAATTTACAGTTGCAACTGTAAATTAGGCAGAAGAAACTTTTTTTTTCAAAATATTTCCTAATTTACAGTTGCAACTGTAAATTAGCGCTAATTTTCAGTTGCAACTGTAAAATAGGAGGTTTTTCGAAAAAAAAAAAGTTTTCTCTCCCTAATTTACAGTTGCAACTGTGAATTAGGCGATTTTTAGAAAAAAAAAAGTGTCTTCTGCCTAATTTACAGTTGCAACTGTAAATTAGTGCTAATTTACAGTTGCAACTGTAAATTAGGCAAATATCCTTGAAAAAAAAAAGTTTTTCAAGGATGGCAGTTCAGACGCGTCCTAATATATAGCTAACCTAATAGATAGTTCTATTGGCAGGAAAATGGTGGAGTGTTTTGCCACTGAGTGTATATTTACCTCTGTTTAACACCAGTAAGAAGAAAGAAGGAAACATAAACATTGAGTGCAGAAACACCCCACCAGTTCCTGCAATACAATTTGCTACAAGACTTTACTGAAAAAATGAATATATTATTGTCTATTCTGAAAAATTAACAGACAAATCCAGTAAGAAATAAATAGTAAATTACTTTGTAAATTATCACACACCCAAACAAAACAAAAAAACAAACAAACAATTTGCACCTACTTATAGGTAGATACAAGGATAGATTAGTTGGCAACAGAATATCAAGTGGCAATGCTTCAATATACCAGGTGGTAAATTTTACAGCCAGAATAACTTTTGAACATATAATTTGACAAAAATCATGTGAATTATACTTGTTTCAAAATTATGAATTATTCACTATGAGTTATTTGTCATGCATTATTAGCTGTACTGGCATTTTCTCATTGGATCATTTAAGAGTAAATAAGAATGAAGTATGGATTGTCTACTGAGGTATCACTACCTCTATTGTAAGAACCTACAGTGAGGTTTGAAATTTAAAAATATAAAACCATGTATCTTATCATTTAACACATCCTGCATTCATCACAAAATGCAATCTAAACAACAATACAAAGGAATCTGTTTGTTTAATATACCTAAATTCCACCAAAATAGCCAAATATGAAAAATATCAACAATAATTATGAATGTAAGATCAATGTCTCAGATTGCATGGTAATGTTTAAAAAAAAAGTGCTTCAAATAAAAAGAGCACTAAGATCATGAACATTCAGGTTGCTAAAAAGAAAATAACACATGATGAGCAAGATACATGTAAAGATTCCAGCAGAATAAAATCTTGGTGCTTGAAGAGATATGCTAGCAGTTATAGCAACTGGTATATGTAGAAACATCAAGAATGCACATTTATTAAAAAACTGAAGTTCTATCTACAAATAATGTTTGTGCAAAAAAGCTCAAAACCAGTAAGTACCCTGTGCCAATTTTGTGAAATTGCAAGCATTGGATTGTCCACATCTTCAACAATAACTGATGGGACACAGTTTCCATTATTGCTATTTCTAACTTCCATGGATTCAAAAGAAATAAAACTAAAAGATGCATTAATCAATGAAAGAAATGAGAAGGTTCAAAGGGTTCAAAGAAAGATATTTAACTTACTGCTCCTAGATAAAAGTGTGTTGGTCTGGTTACTCTGGTTGCCTTACACAAACCTTGATACCCATGTTCCAGTTCTGTATATGACATGACCTGTTGGAAACATGCCTACAATACAGAATGTAGTTTGATGTTACCTACGTGAAGTGGGCTGCCAGAGCTGGCTGCCAGAATTTCCGAACTTTCCCGATCGACCAGTGGCACACGTTTCCCCCCTTTTAGGGTAGGGAATATCGAAATTCCTCAACTGCTTTTGTTTGCGATGATACGATGTATAATAAAGCACTGCACAGCTGCTTCTGGGTCTCGAATCATTCTCAATTGAGTCTATAGAATAATCATTCTTTACCAAATCATAGGCATGAAAGACTAAAATTTAAAGAATATTCTATTTCAAAAAACTTCCCAGCTGCTTTTGGGTCAGGAAGACAGGTAATCGTGTGGAGAATCATGCTATCAGAAAATAATTCCTTGCCAAATCGTATGGTAGACTCCATACGAAAAAACCAGATTTTTCGAAAATATTTTTTTTCGATACTTTTGCAAAAAACTGCACAGATGCTTTCGGGTCAGGAAGATAGGTAATCATGTGGAGAATCATGCTATCAGAAAATAATTCCTTGCGAAATCGTATGGTAGACTCCACACGAAAAAAACAGATTTTTCGAAAATATTTTTTTTCGATACTTTTGCAACAAACTGCTCAGCTGCTTTCGGGTCAGGAAGATAGGTAATCATGTGTAGAATCGTGCTATCAAAAAATAATTCCTTGCGAAATCGAATGGAAGACTCCACACGAAAAAAACAGATTTTTCGAAAATATTTTTTTTCGATACTTTTGCAAAAAACTGCTCAGCTGCTTTCGGGTCAGGAAGATGGGTAATCATGTGTAGAATCATGCTGTCAAAAAATAATTCCTTGCGAAATCGTATGGTAGACTCCACACGGAAAAAACAGATTTTTCGAAAATATTTTTTTTCGATACTTTTGCAAAAAACTGCACAGATGCTTTCGGGTCAGGAAGATAGGTAATCATGTGTAGAATCATGCTGTCAAAAAATAATTCCTTGCGAAATCGTATGGTAGACTCCACACGAAAAAAACAGATTTTTCGAAAATATTTTTTTTCGATACTTTTGCAAAAAACTGCTCAGCTGCTTTCGGGTCAGGAAGATAGGTAATCATGTGTAGAATCATGCTGTCAAAAAATAATTCCTTGCGAAATCGTATGGTAGACTCCACACGAAAAAAACAGATTTTTCGAAAATATTTTTTTTCGATACTTTTGCAAAAAACTGCTCAGCTGCTTTCGGGTCAGGAAGATAGGTAATCAAGTGTAGAATCATGCTATCAAAAAATAATTCCTTGCGAAATCGTATGGTAGACTCCACACGGAAAAAACAGATTTTTCGAAAATATTTTTTTTCGATACTTTTGCAACAAACTGCACAGATGCTTTCGGGTCAGGAAGATAGGTAACCATGTGTAGAATCATGCTGTCAAAAAATAATTCCTTGCGAAATCGTATGGTAGACTCCACACGGAAAAAACAGATTTTTCGAAAATATTTTTTTTCGATACTTTTGCAAAAAACTGCACAGATGCTTTCGGGTCAGGAAGATAGGTAATCATGTGTAGAATCATGCTATCAAAAAATAATTCCTTGCGAAATCGTATGGAACACTCCACACGAAAAAAACAGATTTTTCGAAAATATTTTTTTTCGATACTTTTGCAAAAAACTGCTCAGCTGCTTTCGGGTCAGGAAGATAGGTAATCATGTGTAGAATCATGCTGTCAAAAAATAATTCCTTGCGAAATCGTATGGTAGACTCCACACGAAAAAAACAGATTTTTCGAAAATATTTTTTTTCGATACTTTTGCAAAAAACTGCTCAGCTGCTTTCGGGTCAGGAAGATAGGTAATCATGTGTAGAATCATGCTATCAAAAAATAATTCCTTGCGAAATCGTATGGTAGACTCCACACGGAAAAAACAGATTTTTAGAAAATATTTTTTTTCGATACTTTTGCAAAAAACTGCACAGATGCTTTCGGGTCAGGAAGATAGGTAACCATGTGTAGAATCATGCTGTCAAAAAATAATTCCTTGCGAAATCGTATGGTAGACTCCACACGGAAAAAACAGATTTTTCGAAAATATTTTTTTTCGATACTTTTGCAAAAAACTGCACAGATGCTTTCGGGTCAGGAAGATAGGTAATCATGTGGAGAATCATGCTATCAGAAAATAATTCCTTGCGAAATCGTATGGTAGACTCCACACGAAAAAAACAGATTTTTCGAAAATATTTTTTTTCGATACTTTTGCAAAAAACTGCTCAGCTGCTTTCGGGTCAGGAAGATAGGTAATCATGTGTAGAATCATGCTATCAAAAAATAATCCCTTGCGAAATCGTATGGAAGACTCCACACGAAAAAAACAGATTTTTCGAAAATATTTTTTTTCGATACTTTTGCAAGAAACTGCACAGATGCTTTCGGGTCAGGAAGATAGGTAATCATGTGGAGAATCATGCTATCAGAAAATAATTCCTTGCGAAATCGTATGGTAGACTCCACACGAAAAAAACAGATTTTTCGAAAATATTTTTTTTCGATACTTTTGCAAAAAACTGCTCAGCTGCTTTCGGGTCAGGAAGATAGGTAATCATGTGTAGAATCATGCTGTCAAAAAATAATTCCTTGCGAAATCGTATGGTAGACTCCACACGAAAAAAACAGATTTTTCGAAAATATTTTTTTTCGATACTTTTGCAAAAAACTGCTCAGCTGCTTTCGGGTCAGGAAGATAGGTAATCATGCGTAGAATCATGCTATCAAAAAATAATTCCTTGCGAAATCGTATGGTAGACTCCACACGGAAAAAACAGATTTTTCGAAAATATTTTTTTTCGATACTTTTGCAAAAAACTGCACAGATGCTTTCGGGTCAGGAAGATAGGTAACCATGTGTAGAATCATGCTGTCAAAAAATAATTCCTTGCGAAATCGTATGGTAGACTCCACACGGAAAAAACAGATTTTTCGAAAATATTTTTTTTCGATACTTTTGCAAAAAACTGCACAGATGCTTTCGGGTCAGGAAGATAGGTAATCATGTGGAGAATCATGCTATCAGAAAATAATTCCTTGCGAAATCGTATGGTAGACTCCACACAAAAAAAACAGATTTTTCGAAAATATTTTTTTTCGTTATCAAGATTATTCTCAGAGTAGGAATACGAATTCTTTTATTCGTACCTATCCACCATTATATCAATCAATACACGATCACTTCGTATATTCAGAGAATTCGAAAATATTGAAGGGTGGTAATACCTGAATTTACTGAATTCTTTCTTATTTTTCTACCACCTTGAAATCATCTGGAAATATTCGGTATTACTTTCTGAATCTAGTAGTTTTTTTTTAAAGCGAATATTATTAGTTTCCATTGACCCTTTCGTCGACAGAAAATTGAATACAACCGGCAACGTTCGCACAAGATAAGTTCACTTTGTCTAACCTTCTCTAGCTCTCTTCCTTTCCCTCCCCTACCATGGCAATGCAATGGCAATGGCCAATGCATCTTAGCTCCTACCACAGCCTACCCTGTCCCTCTCCAGAATGACAGTCGATGTTGCCAGTTTCCCCATTTTGTGGGGATTTTCAGTAGGTGCAAATGAAAATCTCATTATGGGATAATTTTTCATTTCCTGATTGAAATTAGAATATCATTGTTGAATTGGTCTACTTATATTGTTTTGTATTTCCCGAAAAAATCAAAAAATAATAATGAAACACGAAAACATGGAATTTGTTCACATTGTTTTTCATTTCATTACCGATTGAAATTTATATTGTGTTAGTGAAACTTGATACAAAAATTAATAGGTATTCCTCACACCTCATTTGGAAATCGTCTCAAAACACCGTGGAGGAGTCTCATGTTCGAGAATTTAGGTTAGGAGAGGATGGCAACACTGCTGCCAGACTTTGCCAGCAGAGGTAAATATCTGTTCTAGGTTCTATGGATCAATCTCAAATTGGAAATTGAGAATCTTGGTATTGTGTAATACGGACAAGTATTGCTTATATTGCTGAACTGCCCACTAGAAGTGCTTTCTATCATTCTATCGTGTCTGTGTCGGAAGGATTTGAAAATGTAAGTTTGATTTATTGGATTCCTATTTAACTAGACTATAGAGACTATCGAGGTCATTATTGTGAAATAGGCCTGGAAGAAGGAATTTCGTGCCAGCGAAAAATTTTGATGAAGAATGGCAATTGTGGTGGAAATTATTCAACCACAAGAAGGTGTTCTTCAACAATTTCACGACCACGAAGGGCGATCTCTTTTCGGCACCCGGACATTTTGCGCTGGCCCATTGTGTGTCCAGTGATTTTAAAATGTCCAAAGGAATTGCACTAGGCTTCAAGTGAGTGTTATATATCCATTTCGATTGCCTAACATCACGACATTCAATTTTTAGGCGACGGTATGGCAGAGTTGACCAGCTCCTCCGCCAAAATCAGAGGCCGGGGGGATTCGCCTATCTATTCGTCGAAGGACGCCACATTTTTTATATTATAACGAAGAAACGCTTCTTTGAAAAGCCAGATTATCGTACCATTTTTCTCTCTCTCCGTAGATTGAGAGATTTCATTGGGGAAAATGGCATTAGTAACCTGGCAATTCCCAAATTATGTTGTGGCAGGGATAAAAAAAATTGGAAACTTATGAAACCCATGATAAGTTTCCTATTCCGTAATAAGAATTGCCACATACATTTCTATGAATGATTTTCCTATTCACAACAGCTAGTGATATTATTTTGATCTGAACTAACTGAAATATTCCACTCGAACTGAACAGAATCAGTCAACATGCGTTCTATCGAAAGATTTCAATTCCATAGAATGCATGTTAACTAATTCCGTTAAGTTCCAGTGAAATCATTCAGTTAGTTCAGGATGAAAGAATATCACTACAAGTGGTTATGATAGGGCTAACGGCGAACCTTCCACTAAAAAATAAAGGTAACGAACCCGTGTCAGAGCTACCGGTTAGGGCTGAAATTCGAGATTCTATATTCTATAATTTCAAATTGTACATACCTTGTGTGAAAAATGATAAGCTCTGGCGGCAATACCTCTTGGGTGGGTTTGGAAAGTTGCCATTATCAATAATAGGATCATGATTTAGAATGAATTATTGAAGATTTGTTCAAGAAAACGAATTATTTTCTGATAGCATGTTTCTTACACATGATTACCTATCTTCCTGACCCGAAAGCATCTGTGCAGTTTTTTGCAAAAGTATCGAAAAAAAATATTTTCGAAAAATCTGTTTTTTTCGTGTGGAGTCTACCATACGATTTCGCAAGGAATTATTTTTTGACAGCATGATTCTACACATGATTACCTATCTTCCTGACCCGAAAGCAGCTGAGCAGTTTTTTGCAAAAGTATTGTTATATTATGGTCATAATATATTAAATACGAGCACAAATGACATGGACAAGGGTTACACTTGATCACAACCCGGCTGCCATCAGCCGAATACTATATGAACCAGTCTTTACACACGTCTGTCATAGGCTCTGATCTAAGCACATTCCACTGAGCAATGGCGCATCTAGTTGCTAGATGCTAACAAGTATCGAAAAAAAATATTTTCGAAAAATCTGTTTTTTTCGTGTGGAGTCTACCATACGATTTCGCAAGGAATTATTTTCTGATAGCATGATTCTCCACATGATTACCTATCTTCCTGACCCGAAAGCATCTGTGCAGTTTCTTGCAAAAGTATCGAAAAAAAATATTTTCGAAAAATCTGTTTTTTTCGTGTGGAGTCTACCATACGATTTCGCAAGGAATTATTTTTTGACAGCATGATTCTACACATGATTACCTATCTTCCTGACCCGAAAGCAGCTGAGCAGTTTTTTGTAAAAGTATCGAAAAAAAATATTTTCGAAAAATCTGTTTTTTTCGTGTGGAGTCTTCCATACGATTTCGCAAGGAATTATTTTTTGATAGCATGATTCTACACATGATTACCTATCTTCCTGACCCGAAAGCAGCTGAGCAGTTTTTTGCAAAAGTATCGAAAAAAAATATTTTCGAAAAATCTGTTTTTTCCGTGTGGAGTCTACCATACGATTTCGCAAGGAATTATTTTTTGATAGCATGATTCTACACATGATTACCTATCTTCCTGACCCGAAAGCAGCTGAGCAGTTTTTTGCAAAAGTATCGAAAAAAAATATTTTCGAAAAATCTGTTTTTTTCGTGTGGAGTCTACCATACGATTCCGCAAGGAATTATTTTTTGACAGCATGATTCTACACATGATTACCTATCTTCCTGACCCGAAAGCAGCTGAGCAGTTTTTTGCAAAAGTATCGAAAAAAAATATTTTCGAAAAATCTGTTTTTTTCGTGTGGAGTCTTCCATACGATTTCGCAAGGAATTATTTTTTGATAGCATGATTCTACACATGATTACCTATCTTCCTGACCCGAAAGCAGCTGAGCAGTTTTTTGCAAAAGTATCGAAAAAAAATATTTTCGAAAAATCTGTTTTTTTTGTGTGGAGTCTACCATACGATTTCGCAAAGAATTATTTTCTGATAGCATGATTCTCCACATGATTACCTATCTTCCTGACCCGAAAGCATCTGTGCAGTTTTTTGCAAAAGTATCGAAAAAAAATATTTTCGAAAAATCTGTTTTTTCCGTGTGGAGTCTACCATACGATTTCGCAAGGAATTATTTTTTGATAGCATGATTCTACACATGATTACCTATCTTCCTGACCCGAAAGCAGCTGAGCAGTTTTTTGCAAAAGTATCGAAAAAAAATATTTTCGAAAAATCTGTTTTTTTCGTGTGGAGTCTACCATACGATTTCGCAAAGAATTATTTTCTGATAGCATGATTCTCCACATGATTACCTATCTTCCTGACCCGAAAGCATCTGTGCAGTTTTTTGCAAAAGTATCGAAAAAAAATATTTTCGAAAAATCTGTTTTTTCCGTGTGGAGTCTACCATACGATTTCGCAAGGAATTATTTTTTGATAGCATGATTCTACACATGATTACCTATCTTCCTGACCCGAAAGCAGCTGAGCAGTTTTTTGCAAAAGTATCGAAAAAAAATATTTTCGAAAAATCTGTTTTTTTCGTGTGGAGTCTACCATACGATTTCGCAAGGAATTATTTTTTGACAGCATGATTTTACACATGGTTACCTATCTTCCTGACCCGGAAGCATCTGTGCAGTTTTTTGCAAAAGTATCGAAAAAAAATATTTTCGAAAAATCTGTTTTTTCCGTGTGGAGTCTACCATACGATTTCGCAAGGAATTATTTTTTGATAGCATGATTCTACACATGATTACCTATCTTCCTGACCCGAAAGCAGCTGAGCAGTTTTTTGCAAAAGTATCGAAAAAAAATATTTTCGAAAAATCTGTTTTTTTCGTGTGGAGTCTACCATACGATTTCGCAAGGAATTATTTTTTGACAGCATGATTCTACACATGATTACCCATCTTCCTGACCCGAAAGCAGCTGAGCAGTTTTTTGCAAAAGTATCGAAAAAAAATATTTTCGAAAAATCTGTTTTTTTCGTGTGGAGTCTTCCATACGATTTCGCAAGGAATTATTTTTTGATAGCATGATTCTACACATGATTACCTATCTTCCTGACCCGAAAGCAGCTGAGCAGTTTGTTGCAAAAGTATCGAAAAAAAATATTTTCGAAAAATCTGTTTTTTTCGTGTGGAGTCTACCATACGATTTCGCAAGGAATTATTTTCTGATAGCATGATTCTCCACATGATTACCTATCTTCCTGACCCGAAAGCATCTGTGCAGTTTTTTGCAAAAGTATCGAAAAAAAATATTTTCGAAAAATCTGGTTTTTTCGTATGGAGTCTACCATACGATTTGGCAAGGAATTATTTTCTGATAGCATGATTCTCCACACGATTACCTGTCTTCCTGACCCAAAAGCAGCTGGGAAGTTTTTTGAAATAGAATATTCTTTAAATTTTAGTCTTTCATGCCTATGATTTGGTAAAGAATGATTATTCTATAGACTCAATTGAGAATGATTCGAGACCCAGAAGCAGCTGTGCAGTGCTTTATTATACATCGTATCATCGCAAACAAAAGCAGTTGAGGAATTTCGATATTCCCTACCCTAAAAGGGGGGAAACGTGTGCCACTGGTCGATCGGGAAAGTTCGGAAATTCTGGCAGCCAGCTCTGGCAGCCCACTTCACGTAGGTCATGTCAAGTGCATGTCAATAATAACACATCATTGACGTTTTATGATATCTGTGGTTTTATGACGAGTGCCTGCAGACAGTTTCGCGCACGACATCCATCATTCTGGCTACCACCATAATAACGTAATATAAGGAAGGTAAATAATAATAATCTTCCTGCATAGGAAAGCAGACTACGTTTTCTCAACAATCTGACATAAATCGGCCTAAATATAACTTCTTCAGGAAGTTGTGATAATCTGTTTTTGGAAAAATTACTTGAAACGCCACAAATTAATCCTCTACACTACAATAATTTTGTATCCATATCGAATCGATTTTTAGATTTGGTTGGTTGGTCAAGTCACTGAATAGCAAAAAATCTGTAGAGTATCTCCCATGCAGAAATGAATTTGCGCCTTCGAAGTGGCCACCTGATGTTAGCTTAGATATTCATACAGGGTGTCCCAGAATAACGTTCGTATACACCGGGAGGTGATCCTGCAGATGAAAATATGAAAAGATGCTCTGACAACATGTGTCCAAAATACTTCCTAAGGACACGCTAGAGATCTAGAGCTAAAGAGATATTCCCCCAAAAAATCAAGATCACGCCGAAGAACCCAAATAAAACAAAAATAGTACTCTTCTAGACAACGGTTCGTTTAACAGCATTCTAACAAGAATATCTTTTTTATATAAATGTGTTCGGAGAATCATATTTCTGTAGAAGAAATGAGATGAACCTTGAAACAAATAAAGTTGGGGCATTTTCATAGCATTGGTTACGAGTTTCACACCTCCCTATATATTGAATCATGCTATCCGTGCCACGAAACGATTTGTATGATCGAATCACCGGGCGTGTTTTTCATTCCATGGAAGAAAGTGCGCACTGATAGATGCGGTTTTTTGTCGTGACGTCACCAATTGTTCTGTTGGAATGTATGCTGGAAGGATTGAACAATGGTTTATACAACACATTGATGGAAACACGGATTTTGTTGTGTGTCAGTCATCATGTATCTTGAGAATCAGAAGGGGCTAATTAGATTTTATTGATTAACACTGACTCTTTCTTCTAAAATCTCTCGAGAATCTTAAAAATCCTCAATATTAATTGTTTTCTATCAAATCAAAACAAAAAACAACACTAAAATGTGTCAACTGTCATGACAATCTCCTCCAAACTGCTGGATTCTCCAAAAGCGATTTAAAAGTGCGCATTTTATTACAACAGTTTGATGGATGTCCATCAACATTCCAGCGGAATTTTGCAACAGTTTGATGGTTTCTTCGATTCATGCGCATGATAAAATGTTGGAATGAAAAACGCACCCACCCTCAGGTACAAAATAACAAAATTTTTCTATCAGGGAGTCTAAATCAAATGTCCCAATTCATTTCCTTCTGGCTACCTTTCAATCTAATAAGCCAGGAGTTATGGATGTTCTTCCGTAGTTTTCATGTCATCGCAACGTCAGATGATGACCTTGACTACCGTGAATAGGAGTTTTGCATAATGTTCTTACCGATAGCGTAATAACTATGGCGATGACGATATAAACTTATATATTATGTAATATGACGGTCAGAAATTAATCATCATAAATCTGCCTACTGATTGAAACTTGAAGAGTATATTCCTCGGAAAATTACTTACTTATGTAAAGTCAGTTGAAACAGATCGTAAAAGGAATGTCGGGTCGCACTGCTGCGCCCTTTGAGGTTTCGAGCGAGTTTCTTGATGTTACTAAAGTTTTCATATTTTTCAACAAATTTTCAGTTTCTGTGTAGGCTTCCTTACTAACTTCATACGCCTATCGGTCCAGAACCTTTCTGTGGTATAGCGAAAGCGCTGCAAAGAACAAATAACAGCACTTGGATGAAGAAGCAGTCTCGAGAATGGTGGAACAAGGCGCCGGGAATGAGACAGGCCAAAGAGTTCATTAAAGAACCATTGCCAAAATTCACGGAGTACCTACTAAGCCAGAATAGGAGAACAACAAGGATCCTGGTTGGGCTCCTGACAGGGCACTGTAGACTCAACAAACACATGAACAACATCGGATTGGCGGACACAACCATATGCAGGTTTTGCCAAGAAGATGAGGAAACCTCAGCACACATACTGTGCTACTGCGAAGGCCTGACTAGGCTAAGGTTTTCGACGATAGGGGAGGAAAAACCACAGCCCTCTCAATATATGGAGGACCTGAGGTCTGGCCTATGGAGTCTAGTAATAAGGATGGGTTTAGACAAGGAACTCTAACATAACATGAGGGCACACACAATAGATCTGTAAAGGTCGCAGTGGAGAGGCTCCTAGTAGCACATGAGCCCCATATCAATCTAATCTAATCTAACTTCATACGCCAACTCAAAAGCAGCACTGATAATTGGTACGCAATAGCGAATTGTGCAAAATCATCTCTGGCCGAGGCTACGAAAATTAGAACTCATAAATCAATATAGTAGATAACAATCATCTGCTCTGCCGGGGATTCGAACCTATCAACTTTTTGATGATCTGATTACTAGTTGAGCGCCCCTGCCACTGCGCTATTCCGCCGTCTCACTTGGTAAATCCCGCAGCAGAATCGCGTGCCGTGTGATGGTGCACAGTAGCATAGTAGTGTGTTGGAAGCCAGAATGATGGATGTATTGTGCGAGATCAGTCGGCAGGCACTCGTGGGTCAAGAATCAAGATGTCTTGTGTCAGCGAGAGAACAACTCGAAGTCAAATTGAAACAGGTGACAACTGACACGAGTGACACGGGACAGTACAATTCAGTCGTCTGCCTGGAATGTGGCTGATCAGCTGTCAGATTTTGTAAAAATATTATTGTTTTCTTGTCAAAGAATGAAATAGTAGGATTAGTAGGTTCAATTTTATCACCATTGAATTTATTTTTTATCTCAGATTCACCGTTTCTCCACTTCTGGTTTTCAAATCAACTTTTTTGGTACAATAATTCTTTGAAATGTCTGCAACTCCAGGTTGGTGTTCTTAGAATATTCCAACATCTGTTATATTTTCCAATCTATTATTTCAGAAAATCGCCCAGAGCTGTATGAAGAAGTCAAACTATATAATAACGCTAGACAAAGAGAGAAGTAACAAGATCATCATCACAATGATTCCATCATTCTATATCAACATATTTCAGGTTTGATAATTTGGCGGACCTTTATGCAGTCATCAACACATTGCAACAATTAGAGAAGGCATACATCAGGGATTGTGTCACGCCCAAAGAATATACAGGTGCTTGTAGCAAACTGTTGGTGCAATATAAGGCAGCATTCAGACAAGTGCAAAGTGATGAATTTCCAGCAGTTGATGCATTTGTCAAAAAATATAGAGTAAGAATACTGACTTCATTTTCATAGTTATATTTCTCAACACTTTCATTCAATCTTTTAGTTGGATTGTCCTGCAGCTTTGGAACGAATTCATGAAGACAGACCTATAACCATTAAGGATGATAAGGGCAATACAAGCAAATGCATAGCAGATATAGTCTCACTTTTCATTACTATCATGGATAAACTAAGATTAGATATAAGAGCAATGGATGATTTACACCCTGAAGTCAGAGACTTGGTGGATACAATGAACAGGCTCAGCATTTTACCATCAGATTTTGAAGGCAAACAGAAAGTTGTGGAATGGCTAGCTACTTTGAATTCCATGCAGGCCTCTGATGAATTATCTGAGTCTCAAGTGAGACAGTTGCTATTTGATCTTGAAGGCTCATATGCTGCCTTCAATAGGGTACTTCATAATTCTGCTTGAAGAAGATGGTAGAGTTTGAACAGGTTGTTTATATTGAAATTATTATGACCACATGTTATTGTAACAGTAGGTGAAGTTGATATCTAGAGTCTAAGTGAACCCAGCACATCCATAGATCCACATAAAGGAATTTTTATATGAACACATGCTGATTTATTAATTCTACTCTTTAATTTAGATAATAAATTACAATCATTGTTTACATCTGAGGAGACCCAAGTTCAGTCACCACAATAAGCATGATATTGCAATTTTGTTATTGGTTTATACAGAGATTATGGGGAGTGTATAATCTCTGGTTTATATCTACAAGCACCACTGGTTAATATCACTCTGATGGAACAATTTAAAGGTAATTTGTATCATCCAAACAGACCTAATACTACTTAGTTGATGTACAGTTCCTAATATAAACCATTTTTTCACTAGTAAGAGTAGTAAGTAGATATACCTATTGTTGAAATGGATCAATTTTCATGTTGTGGATGGCCTTGTGGTAAAGCTAGACAAAGATTACTCAACTTTAGGATACCCCTCAAGAATGTTGATCTTATCTAAAAACTACATGAGCCTTTAAATGAAAAACACTTACTGAATAGTCAAGATATAAGAAAGTTGTCCTAGTCTTGTTTCAACATAATATTATGAATGAGACATGAAAAGTTTAAATATAGCACATTAGACGTTTCTGGTGAACCAGACACCATAATATACTTTTATAAATTTGATGGAGAGCATGTTCTCAACCTAACTCAAATATTTTAGACAATGCAGTCTTGCCACTTTTATTAGAAAGTAGTAGCAACTTTGATAGTTCAAATGGATCACCCTGTATTTCATTGCATTTTTTTATTCTCCCTGGAGAGCTGATTTATCACACTTGGGGTCAAGCTGGAATTATTACAGAGATAATATGGGTGTTCAAAGTGGGATTTTTCAACTTGAGAATTTTTTTGAGTTCAAACCAAGTATTCATTATCGGTAAAAACGGCTTTCATGTCACTAGCTTAATTTTTGATTCAGTATTTACTGACATTCAATTGGAACAGATACTGGGTGATCGAAATTCTGAATCGTGAACCAACCTGTATTTGTTCCAATTGAATGTCAGCAAAAAATAGTGAATTGTTGAGAAAAAAGTTGAGATGAAAACCGTTTTGACCGATATAATGAATAGTTTCGACACAAAATGGTGCTAAAGTTGAAAAATCTCGATTTTGAACACCCTATATCTCTGTAATTATTCCCCTCAATTGCCCCAAAGTGTGATATATTGATGAAATTAGCTCTCCAGGAAGAATCCAAAAATGCAATGAAATTCCTTTCGAAATATCAAAATTGCTACTACCTTCTGCTGGAAGAAGAAGAGAATTTTCGATTATCCTCTATCAAAATTTCAAAGTGAACCGATGTCTGGGTCACCAAAAACGTCCAGAAACGTCTATAATGTGCCAACCACCGTGAAACAGCCTGTATATATTACATTTGCACACTACAATATCCAATTTTCATCATGATATTGCAAGTTTTATATCAGTTTTATCTATAATCATAGAAAATATTTATAATAAGTGGCATATATTCTATTTAGGAATGATTTGAAAAATAATTTTTTTTTGCAATGTCAGTTATGATTATTTATTCACCAATTGAGCTAATTCAGGACAGACTTTTGCGACAACCCTGTGTCATTGTGTTTGCTTCTATGATTAGTTCATAGATTAAAGAAGTAGGTGACGATAACTAGGACCAAAATACCTGTTTGTACCTGGCAACCGAAAAGTTAGACCGTGAAAAATAAAGGCAACCCTACTTTTGCATTTTCTATAGGCTTTGTACTTGTACAGTATTGGTACAGTCAAATGCAAACTGTACATGGTGCGTAAGCGAATTTTTAATTAATTATAGCCTGGCCAGGATTTTTTCAGGAAATCCATTTTTTTTAAATTGTTAACATGCTAAATTACTTATAAAATAATTTTTATCCATTGAACAAATGGGTGGAGGTGGAACCTCTACTATACAATATATGGTCCTATATGGTCCAGAAAAAAACTAAAAAATTAGAATATTTGATTTTGGTAAGATTCCACCTGAACCATTTTCATGACTTGAAAAATTCTCAATTCTTCCATGAATTGACTTCAATTGTGTGAAATATATTCGCATCACACATGAAAATATCGTCAACTTCACTAATAATTATTCAAAAGAAGTACAGATTCCTGATGAGAAAACGGTCTGAGGAAGTGAACTATACAGGGGGTGTATCTATAAATAACACCGAAAAAATTCAAGAGGTGATTCCTTGTGATACTCTAGCAAATAAAATCCATATGAACATGTGTCCTAACTGGCTCCGTTTTTTCGATACAGGATGTTGAAGTTTGAAGTATCAATTGTTTTTATTTATAACCCCCCCTAAAAGGCACCTAGAGCTTATTGGGATCAAGGATGACCCCCTTTGCAGATGATGCCTGGAAGATGACGAAACGTCATCACATGTCCTCACTCAGTGTCCAGCACTGACGCATCAGAGGAGGGCTCTGTCCTTGGCAACATAATTTTGAGGCCAGAGGACGTAAAAGAGATTGAGCTGAGGAAGCTCTGCTGAACTTCTCCAAGGCAGTCGGCATACCCAGCTGAATGTCGTAACATGTGGGCGCACAATGGGCCCGAATAAGGAGGCCCACGTGCAGGGGGCTCACCCGCCCACCAGTGCTTCGAAGAAGAAGAAGAAGAACCCCCCTATATGAGCTTTCATGGTGCCAAAACTCAGTATGGTTCGAGATTGAGGAAGCCCTAAAATTTCAAAATGATTGTAATTGGGGTTATTGAGCAGTGATCTCAATGGAAGTTTTGAAAACACTTATACATTAATATTTGGAGTCGAATTGATTTTATTGTTTCCTCAAAAACTAAGCTTGATACTAAAATCATACAAAGGATTAAAAAGTTGTTATTTCAATAGTTCAATCTAATAAAAATATGAAACTCAGAAAAACCCATGGCGTATAATGACATTCACCATAACTATCGATAAATTTACCAGAATCTAATTGCACCAGAAGAAGCTCCATATTACTATTAACAAAACCACAACGTTTTGTTGAAATCGATGAAGACAATTGAGCAATGAATGAAAAAACGATTTTTCATGGAAATATTATTAATACCCTGTGTCTCGAAAACACAAGGAATCGCCCCTTGAATTATTCTTTCGGTGTTATTTAGATACACCCTGTATATGTATGTAGTTTGGATTGGTATTTCAAAATAATGAAAAAAATATTTCACTGAAACAGGCACATATTGCAGGGGCCCAGCAAAAGTTTTAGAAAAGGCCCGTGCCTGCATGATTACGCCACTTGGGTAGTACCTAGTCGGTGATCTGTGGTCTCACAATGATTTCATTGAGAGCTCTCTTTTTGATTTTTAACCGTCATTGCATCATCGTCTAGTGACAATAATGAGCAGATTGTTTATCTACCTCTAGTATAAATAACGTGCAGGTGAGGGTACTTATATACCTTACGACTATCAGTCAGTGGACTCTTTGGCACAGTTTACACCGGTTTGTATAGGTACTGTGATATTTTTTCGACTGAATTGTAGGTAGTATCTATTCTAAAGAATGGCACCAGCTTATAAGTTGACTTATTTTAATCTTACGGGACTCGGAGAAGTGATAAGGTTCCTTTTTCACTACGGAGGAATTGAATTCGAAGATGTATACGAATTGAAGAATTCACGGAATGGCCTGCTATAAAATCCAGTGAGTGTTTCTACATACCTACCTATCTTAATCAGTGTCTAGATCAACTTTGATTGGATTATTGTTAATTCATATTGTTAATTGTGTTCATTAGTTTAATGATGATCGATGTCCCAAATGCATGTAAAAACATTATTGTTCATCGAACGGCACCTGTGCCAATCACTGTCCTGAAAAGATCATCACATGACGGAAGTATGTCCGGAATAATAGCGGTAAATAAATCGCCGTGCCGTTTATTTAACAGACTGAGAAGTAGGTTTTTGAGATCTACCATTCAATTGGTATGGGATGGCATAATTCTTATCTCGTTATCAAATCGCGAAATCGAGTGCAAATTTCTGCAAAGGAAAGTGCAGTTTATATAATAACGGAGATTCCCATATGGTGAAGCTCGAAAGACGGGCACCCTGTATATAAAGTCTTGTGACAATTTTTATTTGAATTGAACGAATTATTGAACGACTGCAGATTTTTTCTGATTGCCCAAAAAGTGTTTGGGATCACACGTTAAAAGGTAAGACCCCCGTCATTCCTTGCTCGAACAATAAGTCTTTTGAAGATTTCTGAGGATTGCTCGTGAGGGGCAATCGAATGTTAAGAACAACAATTTTGAGAGGTAAAGAGTGGAGATTCATGACCAGATATCGAGAAAAAATATTCGGAAAAGTGGATTAAATAGTCCCTAAAAAACCTAAAAGGTCGATACAAAATCTTTAGCACATAATCCTGACGTCGAAATAGGCCGATTTGAAGCTGTCGTAGTTGCTGATATATCAACAATTGTTCCTCCCTTCATGGTAACTTTGGAGACCTGCAGAACATCTCTTTCCAAAGACTCGTTTATCCAACGAACAGCGAGGCTCTAGAACACATTGCCAAGGGAGGTATTCCCCGAGGCATACAACTCCCAGAATTTTAGAAGAACACCAATTCCTACCTAATTTCCCTTGGTTCTCACGATGTTCTCTGAACATTACAGGATATCCCTTTTCGTGGGAACCAGAACATAAAAAAAACTTGAAGTAATACTTTTTTTCAATTCAGAAATGCCATTTGGACAGATACCCATCTTGGAATACAATGGCAAAACCTATTACCAATGTAGAGCTATTGCAAGATACCTACCTAGCAAAACAAGTGAAATTGGTTGGAAAGGATGATTTGGAAAACTTGGAAATCGATCAAACTGCTGATGTTGTATCCGATCTATTCCAAAGTAATAAAAAAAATCACCGCTCAACGTACGAGGTAATAAATAAGTAATATTAATACATACATATTTTTTCAGAAACTGTCGATTACTATTATGAACCAGATGAAAAAGTTAGAAAGAATAAAGAGGGCCCCACCCTAGACGAATTGTTGCCTTTTTATATTGGAAAACTCGAAAAACAGATACAAGATAATAATGGCTATTTAGTTGGTGGGCATGTGAGTACATATTTGCAAAATTTCATTGAAATGGCGGTTTCACGATCATCTATGATTAAAAATTAATTTTATGCAAGGATAAAGGGACAATAAGGAACAATATTATTCCAGGAACAAATTAATCCAGATATACATAACCATTACCTGACATTTTCGAGATTTTTTTTAGTTTTAATCACCTTCATATACAGGGTGTCTCAAAAAAGGTGGCCCCGTTGTTAGAATAGGTAGAAAAATGCAAAATAAGCTGGGTGCTCATTGATAAAATATTCCGTATATTCAAGATACTATACAGTGTGTCCCACTTACGATGCTCACCATGGGTATCTTTTAAACGGTGAGAGATACGAGGTCGGTTAAATGACACCATATGTGGAGTTTGTCAAGGCCAACTATAATGTGAAAAAAAATTTTGATAAAATCTATTCGTTTTTGTTTTATACGCAAAAAACAGATTTTGATCATTTTCATGTCTCCTCCGTAACTTCTTTTGTTTATGAAAATATTCAAATAGGAATTTCTCATTCTCATGGCAGTTTTTCAAAGTGATTTCGAAAAAAATATGAAATTCATGCCAACTCTTCTAGAATTTGAGATATCAGCACCAACTTTAGTTTTTCAAATGTAGAGGTCATAGCTCACTATGACTAAGTTACAAATAACTTCTTTTTCTCTTCCAGATGATGTATCGCAGTAATAGTTTTGTGTTGATAACAACGGAGTTATCGTCATTTATACAAGAACAAAAAAATTATTTGGAAGCCGCCATCTTGAATTTATAAATTTTTAACAAAAAAATCATGATCTCCGACCCCAAAAACCCCCACTTACCAATTTTGAATCGAATCGGACCAAATCTTGTCCACCATCTTGGAGCAGCCATTTTTTTTAATTTCAACAAAAATTCCATAATGTATTGTCACCGAAATACACCGAATTTGAATGCATTATATTCAATTTTTCTTGAGATATTGCGAAAAAACTATTTTAATTTCGTAACTTCAACGCCCTGTATCTCGAGAACTGAACACTTAAAGACCGTATGTCCGTATCTCAGTGATTATGAAATCACAAGGGTTATCACCTGTCAAGCGGTGTCGGTCGAATTTCGCAACATCCTGTATAGTTACCTATATCGTATCCCCCTATATCGAATACTTTGGCTGAATTCAAATTATTTATCGATCATTACTGACATAACTATTATTATTATTTTTCAGTTGACTTGGGCTGATCTACATCTAGTGGGTGCTAGTGAGTATATCAGTTTCATGTCAGGCAAAGACATTGTAGCTAACACTACATATATCAAAGCTCTCAAACAGAAAGTTCATGGTCTACCTGGCATCAGAGAGTATATCTCAAAACGACCGAATGTTGCCTGAGCAATGAAAGATGTTTCATCTGATATTGACATATTGATATTGCATGTTTCTTGGAATGTTAAAAAAAGGGAAACTGATTGGGAGGAACACTTGAATAAATATTACACAATCTCAGTCTCTGCATTTTATTTATTCAGTTTCTACTTTTTCCATGGTCAATAATAAGATAAGATAGGTATAAATGTAGCTACAGGGTGAGTCAAAATTATGTATCGAGCTTTCAGGAAGTGATAGCACATTACAAAATAAGTATAGGTCCAAAATGTATAAAGGGAGATCTATCCTTCCAAAGTTTATTAGATTAAAATAACTTCTAACTTATTATAACCTCCAAGAGTTCAAAAAGAATCCAATACCTTCTTCCTCATCCTATCCTCCCTAGGCACGAACGATGTTCTTCTAACATTATAGGAATTTTCCTTCGTGCGCTTCAACAGAGCCCCCAGATCGAAATAATCTGCGTAAAAGGTATGTTCATGCTTGTAAGAATTCCGCAAAATTTATGCGAATCGCAAAATATGAAATTTCCGACAGAATTTGACGTTCATACTCATGCGACAAAATATGCAGGAGTTAAGAGTTCTGTTGTGATATCAATTTCTTTATTTCTGGTCCCACCATTGATAGAAGTTCATCAGATTGAAGGCATGTTACACGAAAGTAAATATATGTATTAGGGTCATTCAGTCGCATTTATCGAACGAGTCTGTACTAATCTCCATTCATTTTTCGGCATTTAAAAATGCTTCGAACAGTACAGTTCCTTTTTATGCTTCTGGATACATCATTAGTTCTATAGAGACGATACAGATGATACTTTAAAATCAATTCGTCCCGAGAATCAATCCTGCGAAGAAAATTTAATCAAATGAAGAAATGATGAAATTTTCAATTATAATTCTGTACTTACCTGTAGTCTAGAGTCTAGTCTCGTCTTTTTTCGACCTCTGCAGTCCGCTCTCTAATTCCTCAATTTTGATGTTATCAAAATAACAATACATTTTATGTGGTTATGATTCCATCCGAATTCGCAAAAAAGTTCAAATATTTCAACTTCATTGCGATATTCGCAGTCGCCATATTATTCGCATAAATTTTGCGGAATTCGTACAAGCATGAACATACCTTAAATGTCGTTGAAATATTTTTTTCCGATACACTTCTAAATTTATGATATCGATATAAAGGGTGTTTTCACAGGTTGGGTTATGATTTGGTGCAGACAACTTGTTTCCTTGTAATCGTTTCGGTAAACAAATAGGAGCATTTGATAAAGCGAAGAAAATTACATGAAAAAGGCACACTTATCAAAATACGAAAATTTTTACCGTTTTCGAGATATCAGAGTTTATGTAGTCACATGATATCAGTAGATAAATTCATCAGTAACAATATTTTAGGAGGTCTCGAACTTCTTCGCAGACCGCACCCATCTCTATTTTTCGTTTTGAAACATTATGTAAACTAGCTCACCACCGCAAACCGTTTCTTGCTGTGAGCTCCCTACGTTTCAATCGCAGATTCGTGATTAGGTTTCCTCATTTCAGAATTCTTTCCACGTCCTGTATGATGAATATCAATTTGTCATTCAGCCAAAAACATACATTTATGCAGATAATTTCAATCTGGTGATGATGGCTTTCACTATTGAGAAGTTATACGACAAAATTATTTTAATTTCATCAACTTTGGAAGGATAGATATATCCCTTAAATGCATTTTGAGCCATAAGTTTATCTATTAAAGTATACTTATTTTTTAACCTATACTATGACCTGCAGAGAGCTTTGCTACACATTTTTGACTCACCCTGTATATCTCAGTATCTATCATACTAAAAATGACTGTATATACATATTATAAATACCAAATGATGTCTCTATTGTAATGAAACATATCATTTTTGTAGCATACATATAGGAGAAGATTCGATCAGCAATAGTTCACACTATTATCAAATTCACATATCTTTTAAATACAGGGTGTCCCACTGCACCTACGAGATTTTTCCGGACATCTCGACTATTGTTTTAACTAGGCTACGTCTCGTTAAAAAAAATCAGATCTCGATCACCAAAGTAGCATTTTGCGCTCTAGATACAAAAATAACTATTCAATTTAAAAGCACTTTTAACCTAGAACAAAAAAATCTTTGTAGCTAACTTTGAATTAACTATTTCGTTTTGTCCGCACCTACGTGCCCTAAATTGAGTCGACAATTATTTCAATTCAATGAAAAGGCACTGTATCAAATTGATAGTTTGTGACCCCTCTAATGTAAGGTACCTACCTACTCAAAATAAATAACTCAAAAATTAATGTTACTTATCGTCGACGAAACCGCAAAACCACTAAAAACACGTACTAAAGTAGTAACAAACCACCTGATTATCATTATCCTTCCGTTTGTACATTGATCATTGAGAAAAGTCATTGTTTATGTTTGCCAGCGTAAGATACTTGGTTTTGACATCTGCTTCTGTGCGAAAGCAACAACAATTATTCAGAAAAGTAATTCGCAAAAACACGTAACTTCATTTTTCTGGACTTTCCGCTTAACAAATACTTGAGATAAATTCTCACATCCTGTGTTGAAATTCCAATTGAAGTTAAGAATTTACTGTTATACATAAATATCTGTTCTATAAAAAGTCACTCACCAATTAGCAGAGATTGATCTATGTGAAAAGAAATTGAACACAAAATATCAGAGGCGTGAATCACGTTGCCAAATGTTAGATACTTGTTTTTGACGACCCTTTTTTTTCAGATAAGGGGTTTCGTATTTATGGATTTTAAAATATTTACAATTTTTTCCCAGTTGTGAGGTTTTGCATACTCATACCCTATCAATATGATAGACCGATTGCCGCCAGAATCCCATTTTCGAATTTTTGTCAGTTACTTGCTTTGCGGTTTCGTCGACGTTATTTGTTTCGCATTCGTATTTCTGTATTTATGATCGGTATGTTCAAAACTCACGTTTGCCAACACCAATAATAGGTATAAATATTTTATCCAAATCGAATATAAAAGTTATACAGATACCTATCGACTGCGATGGGCGAAATAATTAAGAGACATTAACTTGTGGGTCACCCTGTATAACATCACTCACTATACCTTGTTTAATTGAAAATTACAATATTACGTACCTACCTACTAATACTAAATGTTGTATCCTCCATATATGTATGTAAAGTACCTATGCTTTGTTTAATCAACATTATATGAATGTCCCATGAACTGTAGAGGCAGTTACAATAAAGAATTCAGTAATATTCTTTCCTACTAATTATTATGATGCAAAAACCAGTGAGATAAAATCAAAGATGAAATAGATAAAACAAGAAATCAGATGATCATTTGATTAGAAAAGTAGCAGGTTACCAACTTTATTTCCAGGTATATGCGTGCAATACTCCACCAGCAGATTTAACGATCAATAATAAGAAAAAAAGTTTTTATGAACATTGGTCGAGTAATGTTTCATAAGCGAGCTACATCCCCCTTAAGGTGGTACCCTGAAGATGATTTTTATTTTATATCTTCGAAACTGTTGATAGAATTATCATCAATGTACCACCTTAAGAGAAATTCGACCTATGTTTAGAGGGAGTTATTTTCTTATTTTTGATCATGAAATCTGCTGGTGAATAAGAGTATTGCACGCTAATTATGGGACACCCTTTATAGGATTATAGGAACTACGAGGAACTAAGTATGCGCAGTAATATTCCTAATTATCCACTTTAAAATCACTTTCAAATAATTGCACTCCCAATTGTTTACCAGTAAAAGATTGTCCTTTTCAAGTAGGTATCTCAATTTATTCTCTTCTTCAATTGATGCTGCCCCTATGATTCATATATCCGTTGAACTGGGTACTGGCCAGTACCTTGTCAATGGAGACCTTTTTCATTCTGGAACAAGTCGCTAAGAGGGCTCCCCCTAACAAGCACATGGCTCCACCACCTAGAGCCAGAAGGGCAGAGAACCATCCTGTCTTCATGCAGACACTGTGAGGATCCATTTGGTAACCTGAAGAAAAAGGTCATGAAATGATTTGCAAATGTAAATTAGGCGATATTTAGAAGAAAAAAGTTTCTTCTGCCTAATTTACAGTTGCAACTGTAAATTAGTGCGAAGTTACAGCTGCAACTGTAAATATGGCAAATGTTCGTGGAAAAAGTTTTTTTCAGATGGCAGGTCAGACGCGTCGTAAAAAAACATTTTTCTCACGAATATTTGCCTAATTTACAGTTATTGCAACTGTAAATTAGTGCGAAGTTACAGCTGCAACTGTAAATATGGCAAATGTTCGTGAAAAAAGTTTTTTTCGGATGGCAGGTCAGACGCGTCGTAAAAAAACTTTTTTCTCACGAACATTTGCCTAATTTACAGTTATTGCAACTGTAAATTAGCACTAATTTACAGTTGCAACTGTAAATTAGGCAGAAGAAGCTTTTTTCTCTCTAAATATCGCCTAATTCACAGTTGCAATTGTGAATTAGCAGTATTAGCACTCTCAGCGCATCGCGTGCTATCGAAGAATGAAGGACTCTGAATAACAGTTGCAATTATTGTAAATTAGGCAGAAGAATCTTGTATTTTCAAAATATCTCCTAATTTACAGTTGCAACTGCAAAGTCTGTTACCCGGTATCAGCCCGGTATGCACCACTGTTGTAAGCCCCCACGCGAATTTCAAATACCGGCAGCCATATAAATGTATGTACCATTCGAAATGCGAAATGTGAATTGAAATTATGTAGTTCAATTTGATTCTAATAGTGAAATAATGACTTATTATTTCTATATTTCGGAACTCGAGAGTGACGTGTGTAGTACATAGACCATAAAAAAAGTTTAACCGACTGGGTATACGTATAGGGCAACGAAATGATTAATCGCGAAAAACTTGGGTCAAGTGGAATATTTATTGCAAACGAAACGACAATGATTTGGCTAATGAATATTCCACTCAACCTTAGTATTACGCGAGTAATCATTTCGTTACCCTTTTGTGTTTAACACAGAAAATCTATAGTCGGTTACAATTGGCGCCCAACGTGGGGCACCAATTGAAAAATATAGCACCCAAGACAGGAAAAGATTACCTACGATTTATACAGGCATTCAGCAATAAAATTCTGCATTAGTTACCACTATGACCTGCAGTAAATTCAGTACTTCTCACAAACTCAATCAAAGGAGTTTCCAAAGTCAGTTGCATGGAACGGCTCCAACAAAAAACATAAACCATGCCCTATAGCTTGTTTGATGTATGTGCACGTGACGGACATTCCTTGCTCGAGGTGCTCAAATCCAACTGACTTTGGATATAGACTAAGTATTCCAGATTTTTCACCAAATTGCTCACTTGTGAATGATATATTTCTTTCCTCATCAGTCTCTCCTTCTTGTAGCACTCTCAAAGATTGGAAAAGATTGATATTTTCTGATAGGGTTGGCACAGCAGTAGCAAGCGATGTTGTGTTAGGATCTGTTTCTGAATCTATAGAACGCTTTTTGACGGTTTTTATGTTCCTCCAGTGGCAAGTTTGACTCTGAAATCAAGTTAATTATTATACCTATACATATACTCGCATACATAGGTCTCCCTCTTATGAATCTATAATATACCGAATACCTATACCTAACTCTATATAGTATATACTACTATACACCTATTGTCGGTTATGTATGGCGATCTGGTGCTTTGGAATAAAATTCGCGAAACTATAGTAAAAGTCCTTAGGGTAGTTAGTTAGGTATCGGTTTATGTATTAATAGGGCCAATTTTTGATTTATAGTAGAACTACAAAGGCAAATCAGCAAATAAATCTCATAATATCCGATATATAACTTTGGAATGAGAATGTTTCTGCATATTATCTTCAGCACATGTAGTTCCTTGTTAATTCTCAAAGAGAAAGAAAATGTTGATGAAAATTGGATTTTAAGTCAATTTTAACTCAATCAATAAAAAAAAACTCAAATTTCACAAAAATATAATGGTGATACGATATAAATAATAATATTTTATCAATACTCAAACAAAATAACGAAATATCCAAGAAATTTCTGGTTCTATGGAACAACGATGATAATGATATTTTTTCTTTGGAATTTCGAAAAACCATTATTGATGATGGCTGCACCCATGAAATTTCATGATTGAAGTCACATAATATGCGATATCAGCGGCTATTTAGGTAAACAAACATAATATGAGCGACTGTTCTGTTCGACAGCATAAGAGTGCTACGATTGTCAAAATTTGACATTTTATATCAGTCACTTAAAAATCGAAATGTCTCGTTTTGGGTCTACTTCCACTATACATAAATCAGCAGTAATTATGTAAGCGAATTAATATCAGAAAATGCCAAGAAGAGTAAAGAGTCTGCCTGAAACGAATTTTGTTTTTTTGCCAGCAGAAAAACTGCATTTTGTGCGACTCTACCCCAACTCTCGTGATCGCCAAAATCCTGGAGGATTGGGTGAAGAGTGTGGTGAGGAATATGAAGATTACACAGTTAAATTAATATGGAAAACTATACAGGAAGTATACTTCGCTGAACTTAAACGTAAGATAAATCCATTTGAAAATATCGAATTCAAAGGTGCCAGGAATGCGCATAAGGCGAAAAAGCAAAGCCTGAAATATTTTCCTCAAACAGGAAATGAAAGTTCAGAAGTACTAACTTTATATGAATTGGGTTTATGAAATGATCTTCCTGAATTTCACTCGACCATGGCAAATTGAGACTACTATTTTCTTTAATTCATTTAATTATTTAATATTTCATATACGGTCTCATCAAATTGTCAAAATACAATGTACTCTCGATGGAATTATGAGGAAAATAATAGTCGGCTATTTGTCATGGTCTCGGGATATTACCTACGATAGATTAATTAACCATAGTCTTACCGGACATCTTCCATGGCACATTCGGACGTCACATTCGATGTAAAGTGCAGGTGAACCAGTGAATCTGAAGGTTTTCATGTAGGCAAAAACTTGTGTTTCGAACACTCCTGCGTCTGTCCACGAGCCCCTAAACCTCGATATCAGTTTATCATCCACTGGACATCTGAAAAAATTAGATAGTCGCTCCATAAGAATGCATTGGGAAAACAGTGTATCTTCTTACCCATACTCGTCTATGAGCTGTATTTTCTTTGTTGCTCCGTTATGAGCATAGCAATCGTTCACGACAATATCAAATCCATCTGAAATGAACATTTAAATGCTTAGGTATAATGGAAGATCGGGCCACATTGATTTTTTGGTGGAATTCGTGAAAATTCAATGAATAATGAAACATTAATGGGATTCTCTGTCGTGCGCTACAAGAGATAAAAAAGTACACACTGTAGACCTATAACTAACAGAGCAATACTGGGTGACGATAGTGGTCTCTAAAAGTACCAAACAATTTTCGAAATAATAGAAGAGGAATTCCTTTCAGTCATAATTTATTAAAATATCGCAAGTATCCCGATATGTATAGGTTCCAATTTCATTTCACTAACATATATCTTAAACTATATTTTTTGTTGAATAATTTTTGTTTCGAAAAGGATTTTATCAAAATGAACAATTATTGCGGAATTTCAAAAACGTTGTGAGTTGGTTGGTCAACTCACAACTCAATGCCAGACAATTAGGGACATGAGACATACCTATAGATATTATATAGGCATCGAAAATCTCATATACTGAACAGACACCCCTGAATGGAATTTATATATTTATTCTCGATATACGATATACCCATCATTCACCCTGTATAGCAGGTAAAATCGGAAATTCATCAGGGTACTAATATCGATATAATTGCTTTTCAAGCATTCTTATTATCGTAATTATCAGTAAATCTGTAATGATCTTTATTTGATCATATCGATAATACAGAATCACGGTCAGTCGTACTAGTATACACACCTCTACATTGACATTCTGTGACCTGTGACTCGAATCTACAAGACAAACTATCGTCCTGATGTGACTCCTGTGGGTTGTGATCTACAGTTGTAGTTTGTATCGAGTTTGTACCCTTCGAGTTTTCGTTAAAATTACCAAATCAAATCAGTTATATCAATGTCCACACAAAGGCCAAAATAAAGTGATTTTTGACAATATTGATAGTATATAGAATTACACAAGAAGACGTCCTAAGGATTTTATAACAGTATAGGTACTCTGTTAATGGCTTTGAACCCAAGGTCATTATAAGCTGGGGCTCACAAGGGTTGAATGTTGAATTGATGAAAAAAATTGAATGTAGAAGATTAGGAGCACATAAAGAAGATTTGATTGTTCCTGGGAATCCTGGGTGACCAGAATCATCGACTTGACATAACGAAAAGAAGGCGAGAAAAAAGGTTAGTGCTCCTGATGTTTTTCTCCTGTATAATATACATAATTTACATACCATATTTGCTTCTCATGTAGATAATGAGTGTAAGAGGATCTCCAACTCTCACGGGCCCTGTAACTCTGTTTCCTGCAGTCCCATATCCATAACGAATTTCCATGTAACATTCTGGTGGAGTCAAAGTGAAAACCACCGGATTTCCAGTTGCTACTCTGAAAATATTCGGGGTAGTGTTTTTTTAATTTTGTTGATTGTCCTTCTACAAATCCTTCCACCCCCGCACCTTTGTTGATCAATTATTTCTCTTTGTAAATTGAACCAAAAATAGCAGTACCTATTCATATTAGTGTTGACACAAAGAAAAACAATCGCCAGCAGATTCGAATGAGGTAAAAAATACTGGCTTTCTTAGGACCGGAGGACTGTCCCTAAATTTAATTCAGTTTTGAGATATTGAAGCTTATTTGTTTACTTCTATATCATCACTTTCCATCAACATCTTGAATCTATAATCAGGTCTTCTAGATTTTTCTCGAGAACATTAATTTCATTCTCTAACTAATAGATGACAAAACATGATGAAACATATTAAATTACCCTGTGTCACCCGGTATGGTATAGTGACCTGGTGGGCATGGGCGTCATTTAGGGGGGGCAATTGCCTCCCCTGATTCTCTAAAAAAAATTATTTCACAATGAATCTACCTGTACCAATGACACAAAACCAAACGAATCAGTATTTTAAGTTGAAAAATGTCTATCATTTTGAAATGTTGGATATGTCAAACATAAAATATACATAAATGGGGAAGTAAATATCAGAATTTCCCGAGGAATTTCCTTAACTATTGTAAAAACTGGCGCCTTCAGCCATTTGAAAATAACAAGAAGCGCAATTAATAGATTTTATTATCTAATACAGGTACCTACTTCGACGGACAATTATTGAGAGTTTTTTGTAAAATTGAGAAATGCGTTAGTATTCCTTGCTTGATAAAAATCATTCAACACAACTCAACCAATAATTTAATTATTTTGATTTATTCGAATTTAATTGAAGTTCCTTTATTTTCGTTATCTCCCTAGATTCTTTGGGATTTCCTCTCCTAGTTAGAGTATTTTAATACTTTTCACTTGCTCTTCCAATTATCATATATTTTTCTTTTAATTTTAAAGCAAATATAACAAAATGAGAAAATGAAATTGAATAAAATGTGCTATGTGTTATAATGATGTTGTCACTCTAGGAAATTGTAGTTCGCGATTTGAAGTCATTTGACCTTGAACTCAAAAAGATTCGCTTGCGGTGCATTTTATACCATGCAAAAAATGTTCTCTTAGCTCCATGCCCCTCCCCTAGTATACACTAAAATGGCGCCCCTGCTGGTGGGCGGTGTTTACTGTCGAAGTTTTCCTTGTGTTACATGTGGAAAATATAGTCAAAAACAGTGCGACCTATTACCTATTGAATTTTAATACGGAATTTGTGCACAAAATCTATATTTACATGGATATTATTGGTATTATATTATCTTGTAAATTTTATTAACTCACTCTACGTCTAGAAACGGAAAGGTCACTGTTTTCCAAAAATCGTATCCGTATTCACAGGTAACTTTGAAGTGCTCGTCGAATTCTTCTTCTATAAGTGGATTGTACTGTACAGTTACAGTGTTCCACATGAAATTTTTCTAAAAAATAAAGAATTATAAAGTGATTAACTAAAAACGTAAAATATATAAAAAAAAAGGTTCGCCCGAGCAGGGACTTGAACCCTGGACCCTTGGATTAAAAGTCCAATGCTCTACCGACTGAGCTACCCGGGCAGATATTAATAAAAAATTGGATGACATAATAATATTATGTCATATTAAATAAGTTCAAATATTTTAGTTGGAACTTACTGTGGGCGTCTTCTTATTTTCTTCAGTATGCGTATTTTTTCCAAGTGTCCCACATCTGTTCAATTGAATGAAAAATTCATAATAGTCTCGGCCTGTACCATTTATATACATGCAATCAGGATCATAAGCGTAACCTGATGAATACATATTTTTGAAAATATTCCATTCGATTGGTCCAGTAAAAACTCACCTGCTGAATAGACAAGTCCAGTGAAGCTTCCGTTGAATCCAACTCGAATTTTCATATAATCGTCTTGACATTCTGCTTCGATATCTAAAAATATATAATTGATTTTATGAATTTGATATGACTGTTTCCTCCAAAGATACAAGTCCTCGGTAGTATAGTGGTCAGTATCCCCGCCTGTCACGCGGGAGACCGGGGTTCGATTCCCCGCCGGGGAGGATTTTTTTTTATTTACTCACGTTGGACTCTGGTATTGTTGAATCTTATCCTCCTGTATTCCCTGTCCCAGGTATCCAAGGGATGCTCCCAATCAATGCCAACTTCTGGATCGTCCTGATTTCGTGCTCTCAATGACGTCCCAGGCACATAATCCGACGTATCCCCTATAAAAACCACCTACGAAATATAAGTCAGTGCGGGTATGACTCTACATATAGAGGGTTTTCGGGCATAGCCCAGTTGAGCCAATTTTAAACAGGTGCAAGAAATCGTACAACCCAATTGCGCCCGCGACCGGCCAGCCCTTAAAATCACCATGACCCACTTGCGCCGATTGTCTTTAGCTAGAGCTAGAGGATTGAGAAAATGGAAAGGGTGCCCCATAGGAAATAGGGTTTTGGGAATGCCGGTTTTACTATTCAGCTAAAATACTTAATCATTGACAATGACAAAGTAAACAAGACATTATTTATTCAAAGTGTACAAGACATTTCATTTATATACACATTTTATTATAATGATGAGACGCAATTTCTACAAAATTGAACCTCTGAATTTGTCCATGTTTGAATAAATTTAAGTTTTCAAGATTTCAATTCTCTTCCTATACTCCTATACGATTTATAATTTTAATTGGTATATGAATATTATCTAGTTAAATGTTAGTTTTGGTTTGAAATTTCTTCAATATTTGAACAAATTAAAAATATATGGATGAGGTGCATAAAAACTTTTAGTTGAATCAGAATGAAAGGATTCACAGCAATTTGTTGTTCTCTAACTACTATAGCTTCAGCACAAGCCCAAATTTTAGGAGGAAACTTAGAATCCTCGTCTATATCATTATCAACAAGATAATCAAAATAATTTCTCAATCTTGCGTTATTCGTCAACATTTGGCCAAAATCAAAAGCGAAACAGTCTCCTACTGTTTCTGGCTCTGAAAATGTCAAGCCAAGTGTAAGTGTCCAAAATGTAAAATACTCCCAATATGTGAATCACTGTTAATTTTTGTATACGGACATCAACCCTAAACTTTGTATTTTTCTAATCCAAGCTTGACTTAGATGAAATCTGCATCCTATAATGTTTGTTTCTGGTCACATAAATCTTATGCATAGATGAATAGAGTTTTCAAAATTTGATGCAACTTCAGCAGGTTCAAATTAAAATCCTAGTTTTACACATTTTTGGCTCACGATTTCGAAACAATTGTCAGGGTAGGGGGTGTTGCGATAATGAGCAGGGACAGTGTGTCATTGATAACCTGCTAAGTCTATAGATTAGGCTTATTTTTACCATCGGCGCAACTGGGTTATCATAAATTCCGGGCCCTTTTGATACCCGGATTAGACCAGGTAGAATAGGCGCAATGGGGTTATCCCGGGGTTTTCAAACTTAAGTCGGCACTATTGCTAACTTGGTTATTATTCCAGTTTACAAAGTCAGTTGAATGTTGAATGGACAAACTAGTAACAGTAGGAGATCCGGCTGCAGATTTCTACCGTCATCTGATGATAACGAAATGATAATATATGTCCCAAAGGAAAGTAAAAACATTGTGGTTCATCGAACGGTACCTGTGCCAATCACTATCTGGGCAAAATGATGAAAACATTGCACTTTTCTGTGCGGAAATTTGCAGTATTTTTCGCGATTTGATAACAAGATAAGAATTATGCCATCCGATACCAATTGAATGGTAGATGTCAAAAACCTACCTACCTCAGTCTGAGCCAAATCCACGGCACATCGATTTATTTTCTCCTATTATTCCGGATATACTTCCGTCATGTGATAACAAGTTAAAACAAAAAGCAAATGAAAGGGGAATATGTCCTTTTGCGAATATCGAAACGGCTGCGAATCAAACTGATCTAAGTTAGTGGCAGAGCGTCAATATTTCCGTGAATATTCGTCAAAAGATAATATGCGATGGACCAGTGTGAAACTCGTGTGGTGCATATTTTGTTTTCCATTGGTAAATCTGGTGTCGGGTTTTGAATTCCATTGGAAAACTGGTTCACATAGTTTATATAGGGCTCAGTGCAACAATTCGCGCACGAGCTCTAATCTCTAATAGGTCGTGCAAAGTCAGTGCAGTTTTGAAAATGGCGGAAACATTGAATATGCATAGTTTAAAAACCAAAATTGAGTGGCAACCTAATCATCATCATCATCAGGTAGTGATGAAAATTTGGAGGTTTCATAATTTTGTAATTCAATGATGAAGTGGTACTTATTAAAAAACCTGCTCAAAATGACTTCCATGAAACATCTACTTTGTTTTTAATTGAAGTCAAGAAAGAATTTCAGGATGCGGACAAGTTATAAACAAAAACAAACCAATTTATCTGATTTAACCTCCAACAATAAAATTTTATTAATATAGTTTTTCGTATTCCATTGGGGATGCGCCAGTTCACATTTTGGAGAGAACTAACGTAGTGAGGGTGCAAAACTGGTGCAAAAACAGTGCACCACCAGGTTTACGAATGGAATTCGCTATAACTTTAGATCAGTTTGATTCGCAGCACGTTTGGATATTCGCAAAGGCGACATCATCCCCTTTCATTTGCTCCTTGTTTCAACTTGTTATCACATGACGGAAGTATGTCCGGAAAAATAAATCGGTGTGCCATGGATTTGGCTCAGACATGAGGGAAGGCACAGGAAGGTTTTGAAATCTCGATTCAATTGGTATCGGATGGCATAATTCTTATCTCGTTATCAAATCGTGAAATCGAGTGCATGCATATTTCCACACAGGAAAGTTCAACATTCCAATCATTTTGCAGGATAGTGTTGGCTCAGGTGCCATTTGATAAACTACAATGGTTTTACATGCCTTTGGGACATATATTATTTCGTTATCAGATGACTATCGAAATTTGCAGATGACTCTTATACTATAAGTATAGTATCTAATAGTATCTATATTTCTTCAGCTGATTACGACGACGAAAACTTAACAAAAATCCAACATCGCGCGTTCACGAGTTCCGTCAAAAAGTACAATTTCTTTAAATGGGACACCCAGTATAAGTATACAGTATTCTCAACGAAGCTACTTTAGTGAGGCGAAGTTACAAGTAATACCTCGACCATCCTCGACTAACAGAATAACTTTGAGAAATCATCGATAGCTCAGTCATTTTTGAATTTAGGATAGAAGATTATGGAACAATTTTTGTTCAGAATCGAATTTCATACCGATTTAGATTGTGTACTGGGTGCTGGGTGTCGCATTTAATGAAACCGAACTTTTTGACGTAACTCGTGAACGCAATGTGAGATTTTTGTTTCGTTTTCGTCATTGTAATCATCGGAAAAAATACTACTAGTTTGCCTTTTCAACTGTCCTTGTATCTTCAATAACAACCAAGTTAGTAAAAGTGCCGACTTAAGTTTGAAAATCCTGTGTGAAGAACCGTAAATATATACAGAGAGCCAGAAAAAAGTATGGAACCACCTATATATACGTACAACATACCTTTGATAATACAACGGTTTATTATTCTTTCGAAATGACATTGGATTTAAAATGTAAGTGGTAGGCTCAGTGTGAGTGATAATTTGATTAACATGAAGCTATACCTATCCAAATTGCGAGTGTCCATTTACCACTGGTATTACTAGTAACTTTGTTATTCTCATAGATACAATAATGTGAAAATTAGCAAAGTAGCAGTATATTTAACATTCGTTATGATGTAAGAATGACAAAAAACTATTGAGTTTGGACCAAAAATATAATTTGTGAAAACCCTGTCCATCATAATTTTTCCTGTTTGAATATTCTAGTCCTTGAATTTTGTAAACTAGGTGGGAACATACCCAATGTCAAGTGAATGAATAGTTGCAGTACACCATAGCCTATTATCATACTTTACTTGGTTGGTTCTACTTTGTTGAGAAAATCGTGATCATTCTAATGACAGTTTCATCATTAAAAAATGATGATTTGAATATCATGAGGACCATAAGGAGGTTGCATCTCAAACAGTGCAGAACTAAAATCTCGATCTGACATTTTTATATTGCTAACAATATAATTATGTACCTAAATTTGAATTGACTCACTTGATGGAAATCCAAAGTATAGGTAATAGATCGATATTGCCCCAATGTTCAATGTATGTGTGCTGGGAACTCCGATCTTTCAGACCTAGTAACGATTTTGTTTATTTCCATCAGTATTTCCACCGAGATTTCCACAGAAATTTCGTGTATAATAAATCATATGAAGAAGTACCATTATCAGATTTGCTGGTACCTATACGAATTCCTAATCTAGGAAAGAGATCTCGCCATTACATCCTATATCGGAAAAACATGTTGGATAATAAACCTAAAAAATCATGTTTCGCCACCATGTTACATTGACTTTAGCCTGTGTTACAAAAACCGGACGATATAATTATTTTCGACGTCTTTCTGTATTTTTAAGTACCTATACAATTCTGATTTCCCAATCCTAAGTATACCAAATACCAAGAATAATACATTTCATGCATCATACATCCAAAAAGATGCCGCGATTAGCTGCGTTAATATCGTGTTGATTGACCGTTTAAACGGAATACGTTTTATATCATAATCATTTTACACAGGGAAAACAATAATTGTAACAACAATAATTGTGACTTAGAAATCAATGATATGTCTTACCGATTCTGGTGAATTTGCCTCTTGTGTTAAGGCCTCCCTAGAATGATTCGCTATGTCCAAAATAGCCGCTGTTTCTGACGGATGACTGTCATCTTCAGCTTCGATTTGCTTATCTCCACCTACACTAGTGCTACTGCTGATACTAACGCTATATTCTACCGCTGAAGTTGTGTCTTCAAGCGTCTCACAAAGACATATCTGAAAAATGATAGTGTAAACGTAAATGTTTTTTCAAATTTTGATTAGAGACTAGAAAATAACACAATATATAAAGATGATTTACTCACATTTGGCACAAATGAAATGAGTATCCCTAGTAGAAGTGCATATCGCCACCTGGAAGAACAAACTAACTTTATGTTTTGGTATGATAATTCAGTTATTATCATCTCGACAATAATGAATAATAATTTCGAATAAGAACTATAACAGGATCTATACCGGGTGACACAGGAGACATGTAGCAGCCTGTAGTTTTTTTATTTAAAGAGATAAAATTTTGAAATTCACAGGGAGTATATAATAAATGGTAGCGCACTTTACGAACTTAACGACAAATATTTTCAACCACCTGTTTGACCGGAAGTGACCCCAACTTTTTTTTTCAATGTCACCCTGTACATTTCTTCAGTCTATCTTTTTCGCCTTGAAATTCTCTATCCAACCATGTATCACAAAGTGGCATTCATTTCCTAATTTGCTGTTGAATTGCTTTTTATTCAAAAAGAATAAGTTGGCTGTGACATGAATTCGATGATATATCGACACTTGGTAGGCTTTGAAATTCAAAGATCATTAGTAAACCGATATTATTCAAAATATTTTGATATTCTGATCAATGTCTGCAGGTTGTCAATAGTTTGTTTGAGTCAAGATGAAAACCTTCGAAAATAACTCATGATATTGAGGAATCTAAGATAGGAACAAATTTTTTCGAATTCAGCTACTCGTACAGAAACTATCTGTCTTTGATTTCCATTTGGAATAATGAAACTGAAATTGTTCCTCTTTTACGATGATCCACAGGGCTATCAGTCTATTTTTTCATAATTCTTTCACTTAGTAGGCTGTGTACCTACACAAAATGTTTTAGGTGTTTGACAGTTAATCGATTGCATCAATAATTTTTCTTCTCCATTTGTGTGTTGATTAAAATAGTATATTATCAATAGAGACGGGAAATGTATTCAAGAAACGAAAAAGTCGATATGTTGTTAATATGCAATTTTAATCACACACACACAAATGTCACTTTCAGCATGCAGTTAAGTTGGATATGACGCACTATATTGTTATACTATATAGAAGTTGATTTTGCTTATTGTTAGTATAACTGTGGTTTATTACTAAAATTTCAGGAACATTAAAAACATCAATTAATTTTCAACCATAACATCTGATTTTACATGTTTACATAGAGTTTCAAATGAAACTTACAAAAACATATTTCCGATGAGGTTAGTATTAAATATGACGCACTAACTATATTTCCTCAATAGAAGTCGATTTTAATTTCTAGTAACTGAGGTTTATTACTAAAATATCAAGAACATTAAAAACATTAATTCGTTCTCAACCATAACATCTGGTGTTACATGTCTACATAGTTTCATTTCAAATGAAACTTCAATAAGATATTTCTGATGAGTTTAGTTAAATATGAATATGACGCACTATATTTTTACAAAAAAGTTGATTTTGCACATTATACTAACTTAGGTTCATTACTAAAATTTCAGGAACATTATAGTAGATTATACCACGAGTCAATAATGATAGCTATTATTCTCGAGGATTTTTTACGAACCGAGCCGCGTTAGCGGCGAGGGAGTAACATTCCGAGAGAATAATAGCCATTATTGCGAGTAGTATACTCTACTTTATTTGCGACTAATATATATACTTGTGGTTTTTGAAGTATAATGCCATATATTAATCCCGCAGGGAATAATGGCGAGGGATTAATAGTCTTTATTCCCTGCGGGATTAATATATGGCATTATACCCCAAAAACCACAAGTATAATATATTAGTCGTGAATAAAAAACATTAAATCGTTTTCAATCATAAAATCTGTTATGACGTTTTCGCCAATAGATAAGGCGCTTCATTTTTGACATAATGATAATCACTTGTCAATAGGACCGAAAAAAATTATCGAGATGGCGATAGTCACCCGCTATAAGCATCGTAATCAAAAAGTAGCCTTCTATATCCTAATTGGTAGAAAATAAATTTATGAAATTTTCATTATAAGATCAAATATCTTCAGTTCAAGTCAACGATTCAAGGGATGTTGACATTGATCCAATAATAATAATAATTCGAGCTGTTCAGGAATTCCATTGTCAGCTATAAGTTTTGATGGTAGGTTGCATCTCTTACTGTTATTAAACCGGGTTTGAATACCTATATGATTCCGGTAAACTAACGTGACTTTTTGTGTTAGTGATGTAAAATTTCATATTTCAATAAGTGCAGGCTGCTACATAATTAACACAATCATCACAAGCAAGTTTATATAGAAGATGTGTTACGGCGGATGAAATGTAGAAACAATAAAAGGAGACATCTTTCTACCTACACTCACCGGCAAAAAAACCGGCCAGCAAAAAATTTTGCCAAATTTATAATAATAATACGTTTATTATTCCTCGAAAATCATGACAAGTATGAGGTGGTAGGTTTATCATACTTAATGTGGCGAATAATTGGCCAGAATTCAGTTACATTCTACCAAGTAGATTGAAACTGTTCTTTCTTTCTGGCCAGAATAAAACATAACAAGAAATTACAATTCTATAACGGCTATATAGAGAACCTATATAAGAGCATTAGTAGTAAGAGTAAGAGAAGAAAAGAAGAGGGAAGAAGAGGGAAGAAGCGGGTAGTATGCATATCAGGACTATCACTAAGAATACATAGAAACGATTCAATCACATAATTATATTGGTACCAAACAAGAACCAGGAATTCTGGAGTTGAAGCAGTTGTTTAATGATTTAATCGAACGACTGAAATCTGTGACAAGAAGAGCATTAATATGATGGCGATGTTGTAAGAGAAACTTATACATTTATTCCCTATGTCTAGGCATAGTACATAGTACTAAGACTAGAGTGACGAATATTCAAGTCATGAATATCACTTCTGAAAGAGATTTTATCATACATTATTTATTATTATCGCCCTGTGAGAAAACAAAATAACGAAAAAACGAAATATTGTCTGCATTCTTCTCAACGGAGACAATATCATTGCTTCCTGTTTAGGTGATATTGATAGAACATGGTACCTATTTACTACTAAAAACTGAACATGAAAATGGTAGATTCAAGATCAATTAATGAAAACATCCTGTAACTCATTTGTATACTAAAATCATCACTCATCCATATGCCAACGAAAAAAAAAACGCTACAAGTGTAGCCATCTTAGTATTCTTAGTTGCTGCATAAATGCACCTCACGTTATGAGAATTTCTCTCACTTGTACTATTATTTTTAATTTTTCTATTACAAAATCACTTGTTTTCATAAAGGGTCGTATTTAGAAAATAATATATTAATATTTTTATATAAAATTAATTTTTCGTAGCAATTTCTGAAAACATTGTAAACTTCACCTATTTTATATAAGCCTCTTTAGCTCAGTGGCAGAGCACTGGTCTTGTGAGTTGCTATCGAGACGCCGTAGACTGCGTGTCGCCGATGTGTGCATGGGTGTAGAGTGGAAGAAAACCAGGTGAGCCGGGGAGCGATCCTTGTCTGTTCTGTACAAGATCATATACCTGGCCACGCCCATATATCGAATCATTGGAATTCGAAGAATGCGAGAATCGAATGAACGCAAAGCGATAAAATCGAAATGAAATTTCTCGCCAGCTAGCTGTGTTCGATGGCAACTTAAAAACAGCTGTTGCTTGCGAATTTGTTTTCTTTTAGGTCCTTTTAGATATATATCAATAGTGATAGTCGTTCTCTTAATATTATTGTTTCTTTAATTAAGTAGTAGTTTCTAACAAAAAAAATAAAAAACATAAAAATAATTAACTCTAGTCATTAGGTATAGGTTAGTTTGATTTCAAGTATTAGACTAGGATTTATTTTTTTTTTTTTTTTTTTTTTTTTTTTTTTTTTTTTTTTTTTTTTTTTTTTTTTTTTTTTTTTTTTTTTTAAATATTTATCTGTTTTACACCATTTTTAAACTGTTTACAACCCTGCATGGTACTTGGCAAAAATACCAATTAGCGACCAATTAGATGGAGCCCAGCAGCAGGGCGGAATGTCTCTCTCGAAGGGAGGGCTGGATCGAGTAGGTCCGACCGAGGGAGAGGCACCCACCCTGTCTGCTGGGACAATACCCAAAATGCCAGAAGAGGCAGTAGATAATTCCCAACCAGAAGGTTCGAGAAGAAACCCTTCTAAAACTCCAATTATAGGGAGAATCAGAAAACCCCTAAAATTAAAAAGCCTGAGTCAGGTACCATGGTTCATGAGGCAAAACCTATTCGTCAGGGTTATTGAGCCACTGAAAGAACAAGCTTTCCTCGAGTTCTACAGGAGGATGGAACTCCGCGTAGATGACTACGACTCGTGGAAAGATTTCGTTGCAGCCAAACCACCTAAATATTCTAGGAGAAGACGGCCGAATTCAGAGGTAAAGGCAATCATCCAAGAAATTAATAAATCTATGTATTTGTTAGCCAAACCAGATGATATACCTGCAAATTTATGGGAAATAGTACATAAAACACATGCGAAAGAATCTATTGAAGAAAAAGCTGAACGAATCAGGAAGATAATGAAGGAGGAGAATGCCTCAAAGGACAATATCGAGGAAATGTACTTCGATTTGGAGAAGTATAAAGACCGAGAGGACTGGGAAACTATGTCCTTCCCGTCCGACTCCTCTTCAAACAGGACCAGTATATCACCTAGCCAGCTAGAGTATCCCTCTGAGGAGGATACCCAGAGGGCTAGGGACTTGAGGATGAGAGGAATCTGTAGTGCAATAAATGTTCAGATTCCACCCACTGCACTACCGAAGTCTCCGAAATCCGACTCTGAGATTGATATCGAGAGAGCTGTCTCGAAAATAATTGAGGCTGAAACTCGACGTACCTCAAGTCACAGCATCAACGACGATGGTGATTTCAGAGAGGAAGAAATATCTCAGGTATTACCTTCGAGGGGTAGAACTCCCTCCCTGCTACCACCATCTAGACAGAAAAACCTCATTCACGTCGAAGCAGACGTTCGTGTTTCGGCCTACCAGGAGGAGACTCCCGCAATCCCTAATAAACTGATGCAAATATACCAGGATGGTATACTTGCCCAGCAACTCCAAGAAAAGGAAACCGAATCGATGGATACATCTTCACCACCAGAGAGGCGGCTCGAGAAAAGGCGGAAGGAACAACATACCTCAATAGACGAAATCAGAGCTCAGAAAAGTTTCAAAAACCCGGGAGACGGATTTATCGTACCTAGGAAAACCTCTAGATGGTCTGGTGCGTTCAAGAAGAGAGAGGAAGTTATATCTATCAAAAACAGATATAAACCATTAGCGAACATAGGACAAAATCCTAAGCCTGATAATGCAAGCAGTCAGAAAATACCAAGCTCTTCTGAAGACTCATCCGATGAGGAGAGGGCCTCTACGAACATAAGGAAAACGACAAACAACAAAAACCTTCCTAAAAAAGATCCCAAAAAACCAACACCCACCCAAAGGGAGAAGAAACCACCACCCATTGTATTTGACGGGTTACTGACAGATAGGAAACTGATTTCTTCAATGATAAAGGAATTTACTTCAAAACCCTTCTTCTTCAAATTTGGTAGAGAATCCACCCTCCTCTACATGGATAACAACGACGACTTCGAAATACTCAAGTCAAAACTCGAAAATGACGAAGTATCGTTTTACACGTATACTCTTAAGAAGAATAAGTCACACGCATTCGTGCTGAGAGGCTTGGATTTTAAGCCGGAACCCTCGGAGATCAAGGAGGATCTAGAGGAGGTCTACGAAATGAAGATTCGCGAGGTGTTCGCGCTTAACACGCGGTTTAGGCCTCTCTACTTGATAACCACCGACCCTAATGTTTCGCTTAGGGATCTCAATGACAGGGCGAAGTATGTCCTATCCACCCGGGTCACTTGGGAGCTCAGGCGAAACAATAGGGAGATCTCGCAATGTAAGAGGTGTCAGATGTGGGGTCATGCCACCAGTAATTGCTATAGAGATTATAAATGTCTCAAGTGTGCTGGTGGCCACCCCACACCTGAATGTAAACTTCCTAAACAAGAGCCTGCCAAATGTGTAAATTGTGGGCAGGCTCACCCTGCAAATAACACTGAATGCGAAGTGTACAAACGAAGAATACATCTCTTGCATGCAAACAAGAGTGGTAAATCGGGCAGACCGGCCTACACCCCTGCCCTGCCTCCTGCAACGAATGCGTGGGAACAACGCAGAACAGAGAGAGAGACCAGCCTGACCAACCGAAGACGAGAAGTTCCACAACAGCAGCAGCAGCAACCACCGCAGAGCCAACAACGCAGTGGAGGAGAAACGTTAGGGGTAAGTCAGGGGGGTGATGTTCTGACGGACCTGGCAAATGAGTTCTGTCTCTTGGAACAGAAAGTGAATCTTGCCGAGGTGCTCAGGGCCGTCAGGGACTTGAATGCAAGCATTGGCAACGAGACAAACCCCATGAGGATCGTTCAGATTGTGGCGGGGTTTGCTAAGAATATTGGTAGATACAATATTAATGGTATAAATAGGCCTTAAGGTATGCAATATTAACATTAACGGCATCAACAATAAGATGCCGAGTTTTGTTAATTTTGTATATCGCTACAGATTGGACATCATTCTCTTGTCCGAGACGAAACTCCGTCCTGACCATAGGTTTTGTGTGAGGGGTTTTACCACTATCAGGGCAGACCGTCCTGATGCGGATGGACATGGGGGGGGTAGCAATACTGATCAAGAACAACATACCCCACTCAGTGGTGTCGCGAAGACAATGTTCTATAGAGCATGTCGGCGTGAGGCTGCTGAGTGGTGAGACCATTTTCTCGGTATACAACAGGCCCGGAATTAGGCTCTCGGAAGAGGGCCTGGAGACTCTGTTTAGTGCTGGGAACAAAGTGATCGTAGGAGGGGACCTGAATGCGAGACACGTCGATTGGGGGAACGAAGGGAACAACACTAATGGGAGAGTCTTGAGGGAGTACTTGCAGGCTGCAAATGTCCTGCTGGACCATCCTGATAGTCCCACGCACTACCCCTTTAACGGAACGACACCGAGTATAATAGATATCGTGCTGACCAAGAACGTTACGTCATTGTCAACACTATCAGTTGTCGACGAGCTGAGCTCTGATCACCTGCCAGTGATATATAGTTTTGGAGATAAACCACGCGACACTAAAAAACAACTATATGACTATAAAACCACAGACTGGCAGAGGTTCAGGGCTCTGCTCGACGATAAAATAACTATTAATCCTAATCTCAGTGTCTCGGAGATTAATACTGAGACCTTGAGGTTCTGTGATGCTATAATCTCAGCAAGAAATATGACGACGAGATTGGTCAGTATCGACTCCACCAAGGATATTCTTCCAGGGGACATTCTTGAGCTAATAGCCGAAAAGAAGAGACTCAGAAGGCGCTGGCAGCGGTTGAAGACCCCCCAAGCAAGGTGTGACTTCAGCCGCACAGCCCAGCTGATAGAAACCAAAATCAGAGAGTTCAGGAATGCCACCTGGAGGGCCAAGGTGGAGACCCTAGATCCCCGAGATAACACTCTTTGGAAGATGACAAAGAGGCTGAAGAGAAAATGCACCCCTGTCCCTTCCTTGGAGTGTGATCGCGGGGAGGCGGTGTCAGATTCTGAGAAGGCGGTGGTACTTGGGAAACATTTTCAATCAATCAATAAGATCAATAAAAATCCTGAGGGAGAGGTTCAGGAGGACATGGCAGCCGTAGCGACCCGAATCAGGGCTCTACCTGTGGTACCTTTAACTCATCGAGTCCTGGGTCGAGCCATATGCAACCCCACTGAGTTACAAAATGTAATAAAAAACCTGAATATAAATAAGGCTCCAGGGCTCGACGGGATAGATGTCGTTCTCCTGAAAAACCTGTCTCGCAAGGCAAGGGTCCAACTCCATTATATTATCAATGCTATAATCAAGTACCAGCACTATCCAGGGTGTCTAAAGACTGGGCTTGTTGTACCAATTCTCAAATCGGGTAAGAACCCGAAACGACCAGGGAGCTACCGCCCTATATCACTGCTCAGTGTAGTGGCCAAGGTAGTGGATAAGATTCTACTCAGATTGATTGAGGCCCAGGTCGAAGACCTGAACCTGATCCCTGATGAACAATTCGGTTTTCGCAAGGGACATAGCACCACGTCCCAAGTGGCCCGAATTGTTCACGGGGTAAAAGAGGCCTTTAATCAGGACAAAAATACTGTTATGGTCATGATGGATGTCGAAAAGGCTTTCGACACCGTCTGGCACGAGGGTTTAATGTCCAAGATGTCTAAGACTAGAATGCCCATATATATCATTAGGATTGTTGACTCGTATCTTGAAAACCGAAAGATTAGAGTAAAGGTGAATGACGCTGTTTCAGGGGATTTTCCACTCGAGGCGGGTGTTCCACAGGGGTCGTGTCTGTCTCCACTGCTATACTCAATATACACGCATGATTTTCCTGTGTTCGAGAGGACGAGTGCAGCGTTGTATGCTGATGATACAGCATTATATGCTCACTCATTCGACTCGGACATCGCCAGGACTCAGATCCAGATCCATCTGGACAGGGGAGTCATACCGTATTTTGAGGAGTCAAAGATCGCCGTGAACAATACAAAGACAGAAGTCATGAATTTCAGCAGGAAATACACTAACAACGTTTTACGGCGACCTTTGACTGTAAAAGATGCGGAGGTTACGGACTCTCCCGTTGTGAAATACCTGGGAGTAAAGCTGGACAGACGTTTGTCATTCAGGAACAATATCAGTTATTTAATACAAAAGACTCAGGCTGCGATCAGGAGCTTGTATCCTTTGTTGGTGGGAAATTCCCCACTAACATTGGATAATAAGCTCTTGATCTATAAACAGATTATCAGGCCTGTAATGACATACGCCTGTCCGGTATTTTGTAGCGCCTCGAATACCCAAATAGGTAGATTACAGGTGCTGCAAAACAAAGTTCTCCGTATCATTACCAATGGTAATCGATACTCCCGAGTGGTAGATCTTCACGAATGGTGTCATGGCATACCAATGATAAAAGATCATATACTGAAAATCTCGAATAAGTTTTATAGATCCCATGTTCAGGGAAGTGAACTCACTAGGAACATCACTTCCACTCGTGCTGAACATGGAATCTATAAAAAACATGGATTAATATATGAGTCGACCGATGTTTTTAGAGAACCCCTGGGCGATCTGTAGGATCCTCAGCATGAAAATGTTAAAAATTTCCAGGGATGTCGCGTGACTGATGTCCTTGGAAATTGTCAAGAGCAGCAGCGTCTCAGTGGGGCAGTGTTCACGCTGAGGTGCTGGCGACTCTTGGCTCACATCTGCAGGCTGCCCTAGACGGCTGATTGGCCTATCGGCCGATTCTGGGCGTGGCTTGTAGATGGGGGCGGTGAGCGCCGTGTCCAAAGCGACAGATCATCTGGAGAGGGTTTTTACTTTATTTTCCCTCGTATAAACGTTAATTTCCAGCTCGCCAATGTTTGTATTCACCATTGACCCTACTGGGTCCACCTCGGAGATTTCCCATTAAAAGGAGCACTGCTTCAGGAGATGGGACTCATGTGTCAGGACTCTTATCACAGAACGAACATTCCCCCTGGCTAACACCAGCCAACTCCGCACTGCGCGGAGGATAGTATAATGTATACATTTTATAGTTGTTTGTTCTGTTTGAAATTGTCGATGTTTTATTGAAATGAGGAAATAAATGAATTTGACAGCACTGGTCTTGTAAACCAGGGGTCGTGAGTTCAATCCTCACAGGAGGCAGATGTGTGTGGATATCACTTTTTTTTTTTCTTTTTCAAACTATGTCGTTACTGATACATGAAATATAATAAATAAGTAAAATTGAATATGAAAATTTATAAGTGAAGCTGCCCCATCCTCATGGTAGACGTCTCACTAATCCCAACTTTATCATTTAGGTTGAAATGATCGGTATTTGATTTTGATTTATCTAAAAGGGCAACCACTCAGATTGCCTCACACCCATCCTCACCAATTTACATCGGTGAGTGAACGATCATCGATGACACATGTAAATGACAAGCACTCACAAAATGTCTGCCTCACGCTCAAGGTGTGAGACTATGTCTCATCCTCGTGGTTGCGACAACTCTACGTTTGAGTAGAGAGTATGCGAAGATATACTACAGAAATGATCCTGTGAAGTATGATCTTGCCGTTGAAATGGTTTGGCAAACACTTTATACGGTGTGAACAGACTTTGGGTTGTGGCATAGACAGGGTGACACCTATTGGTTCGTGGGGAACTAATGGTGTCGCTTCACTCATGGTGGAATTATTTCCACCATGGCTTCACTGATATCGTGAATACCACAGTTTATTAAACTGTTAACTTACTATCTCTTATCTAGGTTGGTATATCGAAAATTATAGGTGTATTATGATTCTCCAGTATATTGATTCCGGAGTGCTATAGAAAATACTTTCTCCACCACTATATTGCTATAAACCTACCATTATTTATATACCCCTTTTCGAGGCGTGAAGTATGTGTTTTTATTATATATAAGTTTCAATTTTTTCAGTTGACCCGTTCAAAAAATAAAAGAGGGGGGCATTGAAGAAAAGCACTGTATATTTGGAATCAGAAGAAAGATCTCTACCGTTTAGAAAAATAAAATACAGGGTGTTCCATTTAAAAAATACCAGTTCATGAGAAATTTTTCGGTGAACGATGCTTTTTGCATTTTCTAGTACTAGATTCTGACTGCCCAAAAAGAATACTTCACTTCTGTCCATTTGAACGTTTTTTTAGAAGCAATAATAACTGAGAGCTATTGAGTAAAATCTAAATAACCACCCTGTACATACATTTTATTCATTTTATACCTATTATTTTTATTTAGTAGGACATGCTTCACAAATATCCTACTTTTTCATTGTTTCTCAATTCATAGTTTATCGGCATGGTTGATTGCTCGTTGATTGGTTATATGATCATACACATTTATGACTTAATTATGTGATACTATATGGGCTTACTGTTCTTTATACGTCAATATATATGTTCCACAGGCAATTGTTTAGAAGAAAAATAGGTGAAGACATTTTCTCACAAAGTTCAGATATGAATAAAAATTAAACATCTTCGCATCATTAATTAAAAATATACAATCTTATCATTTGGTTAATTCCATCATTTTAATCTTGGCATATCGGTTTTTTTCTCAATTTTTTGATTTTTTGAGAAAACTCCTTGAAAATATTGTCACACTTTAAAACACTCTTATTTTTTTATAAAAATGTTTTGCATCATTGCTATTTGTTTCTGAAGACTACTCGTTTTAGTCATGATGATGGATGTGAACGCCATGTATATCGCTTTTTCTCCGATTATACAGGGTGTTGATTAATTGAGTGCCGATAATACAATTAAGGTGTGAAAACTGGGGTGATTTTAAGGAGACAAGTTTTCATCAATATATGCCCTAAACCTCTTAGTTTTTGAGCTACGGGCTGTTGAAATCAGAGGCGTACAGTATTTTTTAAATCTAATAATTCAATATCAAGTCTATACGTGAACATCAATGGTAAAAGTAAAACGTTGATTTGAACAATATGTGCTTCCACTACTAAATTTTAACAAAGTACAAGAATGAACTGAAGAAAAAAAAACATTTTTTTATAAATTTTTTTATGCGACAACGGTACGTCGTATGAAAGTAAGTCTAGTAACCAAATTTGATCCAATATGAATGGAGATTTCAAAAATAATTTTGATTATCAGAAAAATCAGTGTACAAAATTTCATAAAAAGAGTGATAAAAATTAATTATGATAGGAAACTCACTTCTTTCCTAAAAGTTCAACACCCTGTTGCTCAAAAACAGAGGTATATGTTGATATAAACTCTTTTTCTTTAAATCACCCTAATAGGATTTACACCATCCATTGTCGGCACTCAATTAATTAACACCCTGTATAGTAGAACGTAGACGTCCAGTTTTGCTCATATGCACTCTGAAAGACTATATATATTATATGAATATTCATTTGGAGTGAACATAAACATTGTTGATGTTGTGTAACACTTCCTTTAGTTTTTCATTCATGGAATTCACCAGCGATATTTAAACGAGTTATAGAAAGTTATAGAAGAACGGACCTTCATCATCATCATTATTATTATTATTTTCTAGTGTTCTTTCACTTCATCACTTTATCACTATAATTTTTTCCAAAGAATTTCGTTTTTGAAAAAGGATAGGTTTCGGTGGCGTACCTGAAGTTTTACCAATGAAGGCATTTTTTCTCCAACGTCAAATTAATATTTCCATGACATTTTGAGGTATAATATTTTACTGGACAAAACAATGGTATATGAATAATTTTATCAATCTTATATCCTATTGAATGAGAAAATAGCTCAATGTTTACTCACCTCATGAAATAATCCACACCCATGATGTAAAAACCAAAAGAACTAATAGCACATTTATTGAACCGCGTACGAAACTGAAATGTTTATATTTTTCAAATTTTTTTATTAACACTACATTGCATTCCTATAATGCATTTCGACCTCTTAATATAATATTCAAAGTTCTTAACAGAAAAAATCGATTGCACTCGATCACTTTATAATAATTCACTAGAAATCCACTGATGAAGACTGTTCCGAAAAATTGTCTGTAACTAATTACAATCTAACATTATTTCGTGAACTGTAACTTGGCAGCTTGAAGTCACTGTACTTTAAAAACTTATTTATTTAGCACGATGTTTACTGGCCTGCTACGTGAAACTGTTATGCTCAAGAGCGCTTCTTTGGATGGTAATGTTTGGTGGAAATTGCAATCAGATTGATATTGCTACCCCACCATTTTATGCTCTTTAGTCTTAAACACTGCGAGATTTTTTTTTTCAGCGGTAGATGAATTTTTGTGGTTTACTTTTACAGTTTCAATTATTGTGGGAATGTTGATATTTTGACAAGGGATTATTTGTTTATGGGCATATATTTTTCGATATCATGAACTTAACGAAATATGTAATTTCTATATACCGGGTGAGTCAGTTTTTATACCCCACCATTTTATGCTCCTGTGTGTTTTTTTTTTCAGCGGTACATGAAATTTTTATGGTTCACTTTTACAGTTTCAATTATTGTGGAAATGCTGATATTTTGACAAAGGATCAATTGTTTATAGGAACTTTTCGATATCATGAACTTAACGGAAGATATAATTTCTATATACAGGGTGAGTCAGTTTTTATACCCCACCATCTAATGCTAGTCTAAAACACTGCGATTTTTTTCTCAGCGTTATATACAGGATATTTTGTGGTTTACTTTTAAAGTTTCAATTATTGTGGGAATGTTGATATCTTGACAAGGGATTATTTGTTTATAGGTACTTTTCGATATCATGAACTTAACGGAAGATGTGATTTCTATATACAGGGTGAGTCAGTTTTACAGTGCTTTCCTAAAGTACTGAATAAATTCATGTCAAGGCAAACTATCAGATTCTGAGAAATCTCCTGAAACAGGTCGATTTTTTCTTCCGATTTGCCTCAGGAGGAGAAGGAGGAAGTGGTTTTAGAAGAAGGAAGACTTTATTTATTGCAAGAAGAATACAATCATGATTCTTATAATTAGGAAAGAAAGTCTCAAAAAAAACATACAGTATATGAATTGAGATGAATTAAGATACCAGGAAATACATTCGTTAATTAATTATATACCCAGCTCTTGCAAATAATAATTAATACCCTGCTAAAAAAAAACAAAAAAATTATATTGACATTATTCGCTAACAAATATGCATTCTCTCACTGACTATATACGAGGTGTAACAAGATCATGGTATACCCCCTTTTTCTCCTTTACTTTTGGAGATAAGTGATTGATATTTGGAATGATCAATCAACTTGGTAAACGTCATATTTTTACATAAATAAGTTTTATTTTCCACTGTCAGTTTCACCGGAAGTGATATTAACTTTTGATATTCAAATGCAACACCCTGTATATCATTGGATATTCGAATTCTCCATTATTATCTTAATCCAATGATACCTTATAACTGATATTTCAAACTTCAATATTGATTTTAATTTCATTCTTGACTCAATTTGAGTGTGCCATGACTATTCCGATCGAGCCTGATACGCATATCGATATGTGTGATGCTAAAAAAATTTAATCCTGTCAAAAATGTCAAGTTTCGTGATTTATCACCAAATTAAGTTGGAGAAAATGGTTTGGTGTACCATGATCCTTTTACACCCAGTTATATAGCGATTACATTTTTTTCTTAGGTTTCCAATATGGCAATTTCAAGCGCACTCCGCAGTCATTTTTGGCGCAAATTATTCGTTTTGTCCTCACTGTAGGTATATTGAATTAATATTATAATCTTTGGAAGAACTCCATGGTAACTCAAAGTGGAATGGTTGTAGTTCATAGATGAAAACCCAAAGTCATCTTCACAACTTTCATTAGATTGATCAAAGATCACTGAAAGGTCCATATTTTGGGCTTGTATAAGCTTATCATCAGCCGAATATATAAGGATATAGTCATGGAAATGAAAAAAGTTGGAATTCGAATAATGTCGGCATCAGTAATGTAGAAGTGTATGAATTGAGTCACATGCGTTTTTCCTCACCCAACGCAAGGAACCTGTCTTCACAAAAAAAAAAATTTGTTTGAAACTACAAAATTTTTGTAAATTCAACAAAATCTGAGTGTCATATATCCACGACAAAATATCTTGTCACCGCAACAAATGTTTTTTGTCAGTTTTCAATTCAAAATTAATTTGATGTAACTCATTAATGATTCATTAACAGCAGGAATTAGTTGAATAAACAAAGACTATAATACAATATCTGCTCTTATGAACGATTCAGTTGATTGAAATGATTATATCATTTCATTCAAGTGACAAAAATTTCAGTTTTTCAGAGTGAAAATAACAATATAATATATTCTTCGATCAAGCAAATTGTATTTTGAATTGACAAAATATTTTGCTGAATAATAAAAAAATCCAATAACTGAATTCCAAAATTAAGAGAAATAAGAGATCAATTTCCTCAGTTGATTCAAGATTATTAGCTTGTCCCTTGTATAAGCGTCATAAGATATCCTAGGACAGCCTAAAATAATTATATAAATGGATATTTTAGGTAGGTATATGTACACCTCAATCGAGGCAAGCGTAGGAAGGTTGGAAGAAACACCACCTGGTGGCAAAAATGCAACTAGATGATGATTCTCCAAAATATTTGTTTGATATATTGTTTTTATGGGTTCTGTTCAACATAGTAATTTGTTTGAAGTAACAACATATTTCTTGATAGTGATGTGTTGAATCAACAAAATATAATGTTGTCATAATCAATTCAATTTTGTCGAATAGAAAGAAACCTCTGATTGGTTGCACAATGAAATGATTGTTGACTCAACAAAATATGATGTTGTATTCAGTTAAATCTTTGTCCAAATTGATTTAATTTTGTCGAAAATGCATATATGATTGATTGAACAATGAGATAATAGTTGGATCAACAAAATTTGTTTTATGTCAACTATAAATGTTGTTGATGTTGAATGAAATGAAACTTTTGTTCAAGTAAGCAAATATTTCAATCAAATTATTTTGTCTCTTTGACTAGGTTGCTTATTTGGAATGAACATATTTTTTGTTGATTTCGCCAAATTGTGTTTAATTTAACAAAAAGACCAAAATTATTTTGTTGGTGCAACAAAACTTTTTTTCTGTGTTGACAAGCGCAGGTAAAGTATATGTGTACTGCTGTTTCCTCTTTCTGACAGAACCTGCACAGCAGTTCTTCAGTCAGACTTATCGTACTCATGTGTTTGTTGAGTCTACTAAGCCCTATGTGAAGTCCCACTAGTATTCTAATTGCACTTCGTTTCTGGCTCTGTAGATATTCTGTGAATGTTGGCGATGATTTTTTAATAAACTCTTTTGCCTGTCTCATTCCTGGCGAGTTGTTTCCTCTATGTTATAATATTTTTATTCATACCGAGACAAGTTGAGAAAACCCCAAAAATCTCTAGAGAAACTTCAGAAGAAGATTATGTTCACATTATGCGTATGAGAGCTATATATTTCTTGGTATTTCATGACGTTGAGAAACAATAATTATTGGTTTGTTCAAAATGTGGGAAATAATGAATATACATCTATTCAAATTGGCAAAAAACTAGGCACTGAATTTGTATTGAAAGGAATATGACCCAGATCTAGGACCATTTGCATCAATTGCATTCCTATATATAATTCCAGTAAAAAACTGAATCGATAATGGCATAAACAATTTCAATGAACGCAAACGCAAACGGTACCCATACTTGAACGAATCTTAATAACTGTTTCATTGAATTCTCGTAATATTCAAGACAAACACCATTATCAAATCCCATGACAAATTATTCAGATAGGTCGCGCTTGGCATTTTTCTATAATATTATTCCTCTCAAATGCCATAACGTTAGTGTTTGAACATGTTCCAAAATATTCTGCGGTTGGAACTGTGAAAATTCGTGTTTGAAGAAAAATTGATATACTGTTACACAGAACAATGTCGTATCTTCAAGGAGGTTCGGAAGGTGAGAAATATGAATAAATACGAACTTATCCCAAATACTTTTTCCTAGTTATTAAAATTGTCTCTATTGGTATATATATAGTTGAAACATTTCTATTCCCAGGTAGCACATCATTGTGGCTAAATCCTGATTTTATATTGGGCCGATATAGATATACAGGGTGTCCCATAATCAGCCTGCCAAACTTCACCAGCGACTTCTACGACCGGAAATAGATAGAAAAGTTCGAATTTACATATGTCTCAAAATGGCTCCTAAGGAAGCTACGGCCACCTTAAAGGGGGCTTCTGAAGATGGTATATCCTGAATATTTCCGAAACTCCGTGAGATAAAATGATGAAATTTGGTACAAAAACAAAAATTTTCATGCTTAATGTAGTGGAGATGAAATGATTCCAAAATTTGATTCATGAGTAATCAAAACATTGTGGAGCTACTCTAAATATCACCCTAATTGTTTTTTTTTTGCAATTTTTTAGACGATTTTTTTCCCCATGAATACGTCACGTGAATATTTTAACGTACTTTTGTTACATCCTGGTATAATTTTGTTCCACGGATACCGGTACAATAACATCATCGTATACATATTGTTTTCAATAATTATAACCAATATTGCAATTTGAACATTCTCCCCATGTCGATCTGAAGCGGTTATGCAATATTGTATGGTTTTGAATATTGTTTCAACAATATTTGAATCGTCATATTTACCTATATTGATTGATATCGTTATAACTATATCATGCGGAAGATATCGAATGCATATTATTGTTTCAAAGATGTTGATATCTATATTGGCCATTCAATTATTTCTCTTTAAATCGGTCATATAAAAGAGAAAAAAATTGAATTTCCAAGTTCAATTCCATATCGGAAACGTATTGTTTTGAAGATACATATCGATATCGGCATTTCGATGATTATTTAATGTCACTCTCAAACTTAAGTCGATAGATGGCGCTAAAAATGATTGGTAACGTACTCCCAGTGTCGGTCAGACGAGAGAATATAAATATTGGCTCGAGACGATTTGCAAATTGCAAGCTCATCTACCCGGCATATGTCGGCAACACCAATATTGGTAATAAAATGTTCAAGAGGCGAGAGTGAACATTGCATAGTAACATATTTTCCAATGATCTCCCAATATTCCTAACCAATATTGCACCAATATTTTATTAAATGCTCCCTTCATGTCTAGGACCAATATAACTGCGAATATTTAATCAATATTGATAGGGTAAATATTGCACCAAGGCGACGACGTTGCAACATTCTGATTTTCAATATTGCACCCACATTATGAAACTATAATATCGTACCAATATCGCCGAATGTTCACATTTTTTTCTTGCCAATATTTCGTTCACAATATTTTGCCAATATTGTCGGAATATTGCACTGATATTGTACTAATATATGTGTGCTACTTGGATATACATATATTTATCAAACGCTGATCAGCAAAACTGAGGCGACATTATCAAAAATTGTGTGAAATTAAATCCGATTTGGTTTTTTCATTTAGAATTCAGGCTGCAATAATAGTTTTGCTGTTATAATAGTCAATCTAGATTTGAAAAATGATTCATACACCTTGAACAAGTTTAGTGCTACGCCCATGTTATGACAACTTTTTTGTTGATTTGAATTAGATTCAGCCTGGGAAAACTGAACCCAATAAATACCGATATGTTGTTTTATGTCATAATTTTCCTGTGATGAGTACTGCAGCTTTTATTGAGGAATTTATATGTATATGCTGAGTTCTGGTATCAAGTTAGTAGATAGGTATGATAATAATTCATTTTAGTGAAAAACGTCAAGAACTAAGTGTTCCTTCTTAATTGTGGACTGTATAAGAGTTTTTACTAAAATTGCGAATATTGCTGACAAGACTTTATTTTATGACAGACTTGTACAGTGATGCCCAATAAATAAGTAACGACTCTTGAGAGAATCGAAATATTTTTGTCTAAGCACACGTACTATTCATTGCCTAGAAACGAACTGTCTCCCTCATTAGCATTTTATGACCTGCTTCGCGCTGTGAGGGTATTATATAGGGTATACCTAGCGGTATACCCAGAGGTGTAATAATAATTATTCGAAGGTGAAAAATAACAATGACATAGTTCTTCTCTGGCAACAACAATGAAATAAATAGGAATTGATCTGGACTGCTTCACAATGATTCAGTTCCGATGAGAACGATATATATAATATTATTATAACTAGAATCCAATCTGGGAGTGAAGGGATTTACTATTTTGTCCTTCAAACCAGAAATGATAGTACCTACTAAGAATGTGTAAATTTCAACAATCTACAATTCATTGATTGGTCATACAAACCATCGAAACTTTAATTCGGTAATATTTCATATAAAAATATAGAATGACGGACCTGATGGTATGAAAGAATAAGTCAATAATATGGATATACGAACGTTATATACGAAATATTCCGACAATCGATCTAAAGTATTTTGAAAGGATATAGGTATGTATGAATATACCAACATTCTCAGAACAAACAACATAGAACAATGCCATGATTTATTATATATAAAATAATATTTGACAACAAACTAACTAAACTAAAATAAATTTCAAACTATACAGGGTGTAATTTAGTTTATGGCTAAAAATAAAGGATATGGTTCCTCAGCACATTTTAAGAAGAAAAGTTAATATGAACATATGCCCTAAACCTCTCAACATCCGAACTATAGGGTGTTGGAATTTTCAAGAAAAATTAACTTCAATATACTGAACTAGAACTAAATTCAGGGCATATGTTCATATGAAATTTTCTTCACAAAATGAGGTAAGGAATCACATCCTTTATTTTTAACTATCAATTAAATTACACCCTGTATAACCAGAAGAACACGATCGGTGAAATTGTAATAAAATCATGAATATATAGTACTGAATAATATAATTTTAGGTATATTCAGGTATTCCATTCATTTTCAAAATTATGATGAGTTGAATAAATCTCTCAAAATTTTGGGTAAATCCGAGGATAAATCTGGCATAGCGCACTTCCAAATACGGAAAGTAAATAGAATTCCCTTATTTCTAATAGAGCACCACATTTTTCTACATTTTTGATTCTATATATTACTCTGATATGAACCATAAAATATATCAGGTGATTTATTATACCAATTTCAACTGTTTCGGAGTAATTACGACTTTTGAGAATATTTTCAAAAATGATTTTCTCTATACCTAACTGAAACACTGAAAATCATGATTTCTCACTAGAGAGAACTGGTTCACATAATGCACTTTGGAGTGTTAATATGAATTCCATAAACAGGGATATCTACTGTGTGATTATTATCACCATGTAAAATAGATTTACAAACCAAAATTACATTATACAGGGTGATTCAAAAGTAAGCGGCATCCTTTCAGAGGCGTATTCCTTGCATGAAAATAAGGCAAAAAGTTCCTATTGATAAGGATCCGAAAATGCTTCCTAAGGGAGCTACGGCCCTTTGAATAGGACACCTCAAAGACGGTTTTTTCTCTATAACTTTAAAATCCTTCACAACAAATTTTTAAAAATTGGTGTACGGCATAAACATTCGATGGTAAATAGGACTCCGTATTCGAAATAATTTCCAAACGAAATCACAGTAACCTGAATATCCGGAGAAGAAGGGATATTTTTACACTTACCCTCTCCCGCATGTGACGCCCCTGAATGAAATTCTGAAATTTCGAATACGGAGTCCTATTTACCATCGAATGTTTATGCCGTACACCAATTTTTAAAAATTTGTTGTGAAGGATTTTAAAGTTATAGAGAAAAAACCGTCTTTGAGGTGTCCTATTCAAAGGGCCGTAGCTCCCTTAGGAAGCATTTTCGGATCCTTATCAATTGGAACTTTTTGCCTTATTTTCAAGCAAGGAATACGCCTCTGAAAGGATGCCGCTTACTTTTGAATCACCCTGTATACTGTTGAATATATCAGCACAAAGAAATATCGATCAGCTATAAAGAAGAATTATTGAAAACACAGTCAAACTACACATCAAACATTTTGGTATTATGTTGTGTTATGTTCGGTGACCGCGTGCTATATATACCGTGTGTTCACTTCAGGTATTTGAAATATCACAAAAAAATCCCGAGACATTGAGAATTCAATAATGGTAATTCAATATGGAATATGTTATTATAAAAAGTATACTACACTGATAAAAAGGATTCCTTGGATTGAAGGAATTTGACTTTACCTCAAGGGCGCCAAGCATTTGAATAGGGCGGAATGCATGGACATTTCGACCCAATATTCCAAAAACTTTGAGGCAAGCGCCTAAGTTTCTTTAGCATGAAATTATATAAATTCGAGGCAAGAAACTTTGGTTTTGCCCTAATAACTAATGCTTTTGGCTTAAAATCGTAGTTTTCCCAACTTATGGGGAATGTTGAGGTAATTGCCATGATTTCTTTAGCCCAATGATATATGAGTTTATAGCAAAATACCCTGAACTTATCATATTGAACAATGATTTTTGGTCGAAATCATTAAGATATCATTTCAAAAATATGAGATTTAAGATGAAAGATATGGTATTATTGTATTGAAATATAGGGCTTCGCTGTAAATACAGCAAATGTTTGATCCAATATCTTACGATCTTGGAACAAAATGTATATGATCTTGATGCAAATTCTCTGGAGATTTCTTGAGAGGATACTCCTGTAAAATGTTGAAATAATAATTAGAATTTCAATTGATTTCTATAAAAATTCTGAGGATCATGTTATTATGAATCCTTAACAAAACCCCATTATTGGTTTGTTGATATTAGATTTAACTCTGATGTTCTGACGAAAAAACGTTTTGCATTGGTTGAAATATACTTGAAAATCAAAATATCCCATCAACTTGTTCTTATTTATCCTTGGGCGAAGAATTGTGGAAATCTAGAAAAAACAACCATTGATGAAAAACTCATTTATTTTATAAAATAACACATGAAACATTTTATATGATGATGAAATACCTATCTACTGAAATAAGTATAGGTGGGTACTTACCTTGAAATGTTTGCATCATATGGCTCAAACGCCACGCATCTAGAAGTTTTTCAAACTCCACTGAATCGCTCATGATCCACAGCACAACGTGGCACAACGCAACACGACAGATATGGCCGCCTAAATGCATTGGCAACGGGACGGTACTTGGCACGATGCAGAAGAAGAAGGATGATGGGAAGATAGGGTCGACCCATGCATTTCGCATGACTCAAACGGAGTCGGTATGTTTTCGGTTAACCTCGGGTGGACTCGATCTCATCAACGGTCTCAACCGAACGATTTCAGATCTTGTATCAAAGTCTTGTGATCTTGAGGTAGATGCAAACCAAGCAGGACTAGAGACAAGGTCGATGATGTTCTCTCAAAAGCGTTTACAGCCAAAAGATTCAAAACCTCATTAAAAAAACAGCAATAATCTGCAGATGAGAGCAATGTATTTGGCAGGAAGAAATTGTCTTTGTCAGGAGAGAAAAGAATCTAAAAGCATCATTCTTTTGTCACCAATCGGGTATTTTTATCAGTGTACTTTCAATTAGGAACTAGTAGCAAATTTATAGACGATTAGGTATATATAGCTTCAAAATGTTTCGTCAGATGTGAATTTCAATATAATCGGTCCAAAAAATGCTATGGAGTGCGATAATATATGAGAATGAATATATATATATAATATTTGGGGATCAGATTTTCAACCTGAAATTTGGATTCGGTAACCCAAAATTGAAGTTCAGTTCTCCATTGGCTCACCTGTTGGAAAATGAAGTTGCCTCCTGGATAAATCTGGCCACTATAGCTGATCCAACCCCAAACATGAATGGAGAAACGTCCACTCGAGAACGTTGGATGAACGTATTCCTCGTGGAAGCGATTACTTCTTGCTGGTCTATATATATATACCTTTACCCTACCAGAATGTGAAGATTGGAAAAATATTTTATCCGAAAATATCACATTCCTCCAGAAATTATCATTCTGACGGATCTACTGATTTGCGAATTCTAATCGCACTTGTTTATTGGCCTCTGTTAAGTGACATTTATTGACAGCGGTATAATTTCTGATTCCTATGGTCCGAAATCGTCGTTGAGCGGTTTGTCGAGACTCAGGATAGTTAGTCTGCTGAATTGCATTCATAGTGTTGCTAAATGGGTTTTCTCTTATGTGGTTGATTATTCTGTCATCTTCTTCAACTGTCCTAATTTTAGGTCTGCCCCTTCCTACTCTTCTTTTGATAGACATACCAATTTCTCACTTTCTCTTTATGCGGAAGATAGTAGTTTTACTGACGCCAAATTCCTCGGCCAGGCGACCCATAGACCAACCACTATTCAGTTTGATTAAAATATCAGTTTTCTGGTCATCACTCAAATGGGGAGCCATTTCCAACAACAATAGCACAGTTTTAAATTATAAAAATATGCACGAATTCACAAATATCTCATTAGAACGAAAGAGACTAATGTATGATATGAAAATCGAATCATAATTCTTACATCCTGATGTCCTACAAAGGGTGAGTTATATGTAAACCAATGAAATTTGAATAAACCACATATCTCTATGAATTAGAGTTGGGCCTTCAAAGGCATTGGTCTTCAAGTGTTTGTTAATTTCCAGGAAGTATCAAGCGACAGACCGACAGGTTTTATTTCTTCACTCTATAGGTGGGCAATATAGTTACGTTGTAGATTGATGATTATTTATTGTTTTGTGATATTAGAATACATATCTCTTTGAAGGAAACATGAGAACTAAAAATATTGAATACCTACGTCTATGAATTTCCAGATCTTATAAATCACGAATTCAAGTATTATGTCTATAATACTAGATCTCGGAAACTACAACAAATAATATTAAAGATAGATGAAGAGTTATAGTATTTGAACAAACACTATTTATATAGAACGAATATAGGTTCGAACGTTTCAAGAGATGAAAAAGTATGTTACGTTACTAATTTTTATTTTTACCATTTCTACGACAGCATACTACTCACGTTTGATTGTTGAACATTGATTGAAATAAATATAAGTATAAACACATACTTCTCGAAAAACGTTTCTAATGGGATTTCCTGATTTTTGCTAGAATTTACAAACCTAATTATAGTGTGTGAGGTTGAAAACCACAAAACCATCGTATTTTTCGGAGCGATGACCACTCAGAAAATAAAATATGTATGGTAGGTTTAGAGACGAATGAAAATGGCTATATTTGTCAGTGCTATACTACTCCAAATGTTTCCTCACTGCACTGGTATTGAAATAGTCGAATATCAATTTACAATTATTGTTCATAATTCCGAAACTATAAACTTTTGTTATATAAAAAAAATCTAACAAACTTCTTCAATAGTCAACGTAGAATCTGAGAATGCAATAATATTCGAGGTGTCCCATTAAAAAAAGAAGAATTTATTTGTCGCTGCGCGTTTTTGAGACACTCGAAATGAATGAAAATTAGAATTCCTGGAAGTAGATAATCGCGTTTCAAGTTAATAGGGTGTATACCGTTTTCTCTTCGCAAAACCATCAAATCCAGAGAAAAATGTATATTATGAACGATTAAGAAATATGATTTCAAGGAAAAATAATTGAAGGATATACTAACGACAAACTCTAATTTGAAAAAGAAATTATACCGATACCGCTTTATATTCAACAAGTTCTTTATCTATTTCATATCAACTAGAATCGAAAAATGAATATCTATGATGATGCTTTTCAGTTTTTTTTTTTAGTCAGCTTCATTGGATGGAGTAGAAAATATTACTCTAGCGATGTGAATATCAGCCCGAGATCTTAGAAATATTCAGAGATACACCTGACAATCTCGTACCACGAACCACAATAAGAAATAAGTTATTGAAACAGCGGGCGGTTGTAATAGATATTAGTCCGGGTGCATACACCGAATTTTTAAAGGGATCTTCACAAGAGTCGTTACCTATTTATTGGGCATCACTGTACATAACAACATCAAAATTATGATCAGCCTTCTCAGGACAAATTGAAAACTGGCAGTAGTATACAGAGGGTTGTAGTATACAGAGTGTTCTCTGTAACATGCCCCCCACCTTGAAGACTCCTCTTCAACAACTTCGTGAAAACTTCATCCTGCTCCATTCAATCCGATTCAATAGGAAGAGGACAAATTTTCGAAAAAGCACGCTTTATCTCTCCATTAGTTGTTTTGATGGTAGCTACTCTATTGATACTATCTCTTCCTGAATGTACAGCGACTATTCGTCCTAAGCGCCAATTAATTGGAGGAACGTCATCTTCTTTCACCAATACCATAGTATTCTCTTTGATATTTTCTTGATTTTTCTTCCACTTGACTCTTTGCTGAAGTTCACATATGTATTCCTTGCTCCAACGTTTCCAAAAGTGTTGTCTAATCTGCTGGATGCGTTGATAACAGGAAAGTCTATTATTAGGTAGATGCTGCAGGTCTGGATCTGGTACATCAGTCAACGGCTTTCCGACCAGAAAGTGTGCAGGAGTTAAAGGATTCAGATCGTTAGGATCGTTGGAAAGGGGGTATAAAGGACGGGAATTCAATATTGATTCGATCTGTACCAACAAAGTGTAAAACTCCTCAAATGTCAAACTTGCATTTCCCGCTACCCTCTTCAAATGATACTTAGTTGATTTTACACCAGCTTCCCAGAGACCACCAAAGTGAGGAGAATTTACCGGGATAAAATGCCACTGAACATTTTCATGCAAATAAGCCGTTTCCAAACTATCCTTATTATTTATCAAATATTGTCCTAAATCTCTCAACTCTTTTATGGCTCCTATGAAACATGACCCATTGTCTGAATAGATATGAGCTGGCATTCCTCGACGAGATACGAATCGTCTCAAAGTTAAAATAAAACCCTCAGTACTTAGATCCGACACTAACTCTAGGTGAACCGCTTTAGTTACAAAGCACACAAATAAGCTTATGTAGCATTTGTTTACATTTCCACCACGTCCCTTTCTATCTCTTATTTTAAACGGTCCTGCATAGTCCACACCCACTATTTCAAATACTCGCCCTGCTGATAGTCTATTTCCAGGTAAGTTACCCATTAGAGGTGAAATAGATAGAGGGTTAAATCTACGACATTTAATACAATTATGTACTGTTTCCCTAGCTAAATTACGACCTTGGGTTGACCAAAATTTTTCTCTTACTGATGCGAGTAAATGTTGCGGACCAGCATGCATAAGTCGGAGGTGTTCTGCAATAAAAATTAACTTCGATAATTTGTGTTTAGAAGAAATCAGTACTGGATGTTTCTTATCGAATGTGAATGTTGAATTGCTTAACCGACCTCCTACTCTCATGATTTTCTCGGAATCCATAAATGGGTTCAGACTTAAAATCTTACTTTTGGCATTTATACCTTCTTTAGAATTGAGTTCATTATATTCTGTTGGAAATGATGTCATTTGTGATAATATTATGAGTGTTTTCAAAGATGAATTAATCTCTGACAAAGACAATTGACCTATAGTACGATTTCCTCTATTCATACAATTGAATTTGAATCGTAATATCCAAGCTGTAATTCTTTTCAATTTTTCAAAATCTGAAAATCTTTCAAATAAAGAATTTTTATCATCTATCATTAATAAAGTAACCTTTATTTTTGAACGTAATTCAGGCAAGGGATCCTGTATACTAAATTTTGTGTTTGGCCAAAATTCTTGATTCGTACATAGCCAACTTGGACCATACCACCACAGATTGCATTTAATTAATTCACTAGGACTAACACCACGAGATAACAAATCTGCTGGATTATCTTTAGTTGGCACATGTTTCCATTCATAAGATCCAGTCAACGACTGAATTTCGTTAACTCTATTAGCAACAAATATGTTCAAAGTGTTCGGAGAAGTTTTCAACCATGACAAAACTATCGTCGAATCCGACCAAAAAACACATTTTGAGAAAACCAATTCAATAGAGTTAGTTCAATACTTTATTTGCTAAACGTGCTAATACCAAAGCACCACATAGTTCAAGTTTTGGAGTGGTGAGTGTTTTCAAAGGTGCCACCTTTGACTTGGCGGTGAGTAATCGAACTGTAATATTTCCGTCACTATCAAGTGAACGAACATAAATACTCCCTCCATATGCTTCCTCACTAGCATCAGAAAACCCGTGTAATTCAATTCTTTTTGGCTCAATACAAATCACCCTACGTGGTATTTTCAAATCATTAAGATTTTTTAGTTCATCCCGAATCTTTGCCCATTTTTTGTTAATATACAAAGGAACTTGATCATCCCATGATAACTTTTCGAGCCACAATTTTTGTAATATGATTTTTGAATTGATAGTGCAAGGGCTCAAGAGACCAAGTGGGTCAAATATTTGGGAAATATGAGATAAAATTGTTCTCTTGGTAAGAATTTTATTTGCCTCAACCGAGTTTATTTTATATGTCAGATGATCATAATAATAAGACCAAACTAGACCAAGAGTTTTAGATTCTACATTTTCACCGAAATCGAGTACTTTGAACTCTCCCTCAGAAGTATCAATATCATTCAAAATCTCTGGTTCATTCGACACCCACTTTCGTAATTCGAAACATCCAGATTGCAAAATCTTCGAAACATTTTTACATATGTACGAGGCACCATCAATAGTTTCATGCCCTGACAAGAAATCGTCAACATAAAAATCATACCTAATGATCTTAGCAATGTCTGGCATGATCTCCTCACATTCTTTGGCAAGCTCAAATAAACATCTTATAGATAAAAATGGTGCAGCAGCTTGACCGTACGTAACAGTATTTAAATTATATGTTTTTATAGGTTTTGTTTGCGAATCTCGCCATAAAATTCGTTGCAGGGATCTGTGTTCAGGATTTATCAATATCTGACGATACATTTTAGTTATATCTGCCGAAATTATATATCTATGTTTTCTAAATCGAATTAACAAAGAAAACAAATCACTTTGTAAAGTAGGGCCTATCATTTGCAAACAATTGAGTGATAGTCCAGTGGTGGTTTTTGCACTACAATCAAAAACTACCCGAAGTTTAGTGGTAATACTTGATTCTTTTAATACTCCATGATGTGGCATATAATAAGATTTATTATCATCTTCACTTATCTCATTCATATGACCTAAAAACAAGTATTCATTCATAAATTCAACATATCTCTCTTTAAAAATACGATTCTTATTAAATTTTCGTTCTAACGCTCCAAATCTTATTTTTGCTTGGCCCAAAGAATCACCTAACATATCAATTGATTTTTTCAGTGGCATACACACAATAAATCGGCCGTTTTCAGCTCGTTCTAAAGTATTTTGAAAATATAACTCACATTCGCGTTCTTCTTTAGAAACAATTTTATTTTCCTGATGACACTCTTCAATTTCCCAGAATTTTACTAATTGTTGCTGAATAAAAATATCTGAATTAGTGCCCAGATTACAATATTGATGATTTCCAAAATCTTCGATAGTACCGAGTGGTCCAGCAATGACCCAACCAAATCCCGTTTTTTGCAAAATTGGCTTGTTTTTTCCCAAATGGATCTGACCTTCAAGTATTATATTATAAAACAAGTCGGCTCCAATTAATAAATCAATTTTGTTCGGTTTATAATATTGTGGGTCTGCTAATTCGATATTAGGCGGTATATTCAAACCTTTGGTATTTATTTCTATACTTGGAATTAAACCAGTGATTTCAGGCAGAACAAGGCAAGTTACATTTACTTTAAAATCATCATAAGAAGAACGAATTTCTAAATTACATTTACGTGATATTCTCATGACATGTTGATTCAAACCTGAAACATTGATATCGATTTTCCTTGTTTCCAAATTCAGTTGCTCACAACATGCCAGTGTCAAATAACTTGATTGTGAACCAGAATCTAAAATGGCCCGTAACTTATGGATGTTATTTCCTTTATCTAATACCTGAACTTGAAGAGTAGACAATAAAACATAATTATTTGATTGTATTGCAGATAAAGTAACTTGACTTTCCTTAACAATTTCAGCAGCAGGAGTTAACTCAACATGTACTAAATCATTATGTTTTTTGTTGCATTTACTACATAATCCATGCACTCTGCAATATTTATTAAAATGGCCTCTTCTTAAACAATTCAGGCATAATTTCAGTTCCTTTATTTTATCCATACGATCAACTGGAGATAACTTCAAAAATTCTCCGCAGTTGTGGATAGTATGTTCACCCTTGCAAAATGGACAAACTGTATTATTATTAGTGGAACCAAATAAACTTTTAACAGCAGGTGAATTTGAATTATTATTTGTTGTTTGATTGGTATACTTTGAAACAGGATATCTCCTTAAGTAATTCTGTTCACGATTCTGTTCTAATGTTTCTAATAAATCCGCGCGACCCTTAAGAAAGTCTTTGAAACAATTCCACGACGGTAATTCTTGATTACATTTACGTTGCTCCCATTCGCGAGCTGTCACATAATCCAGTTTCATTGTCACAATATGAATCAGTAAAGTATCCCAATATTCAATTGGTTGATTCAATTTTGCCAATGAATTGAGATTTTTTGAAATTGTATCAATTAGATTCCTAATATCCGATGAAGACTCCCTTTTTATTTGCTCTAAAGCGAATAATGATGAAACATGGTTGTGGACTAACAAACGTGTGTTATTATACCTATCACACAATGCATTCCATGCTACTGTATAATTATCACTGGAAAATTCAAGGGACTTTATAACTTCAGCGGCACCACCCTCTAGAGAAGCTATCGTAAATAGTGAAATTTCTCTATACCTCCTATGGCGTTATTTGCATGAATTAAACTTTGAAACGTATCTCTGAATTCTAGCCATGTACGATAGTCTCCACCAAATTTGGGTAATGAAATGATTGGTAGTCTGACTGGATTATTTTCGGAAAGAGTTCTCAGTACATTAGGTGTCAAAGATCTGACAGATTTGTTATCTTCATTTTTGTTATAATTTGAAACAACATTTCTTGCGAAAGATTTTAATGAATAAAATTGTTGTTCAAAGGCTTCACGTATAGTATATTGTTCTTCACAGTCATCATCTTCGACACTTAATTCAATCAAATTTTGAGTATCATCAAATTCTCCCAACAATAAATCGACTTTAGAAAGTCTCTGTTCAATTTGCAAAACATCAAGATCATTTAGAGAAGGTTTTTCCTTAATTGAATCAATATATTTTTGAAATAGAGTTAATTTAGCTTTGATTCCACCTCTCTTTCTATTCAAATCTTCGTTGGACATTACTGATTTGGGGAATTTTTCCAATCTTTGCCAATACAGATCGAAAGCAATATATACGATTGAATGAAGGATAGGGTTAGGAAATGGATTAAGGGAGACACGATGAAATACCTTTCTGGTCTAACAAACTGTATCACTACTCAATAGCTGGATCAATTTCTCGTATCTCGTCCACTGCCGCCGCACGCCTCTCAATATCTTGCTGGCCAACTGATTCAAATATTCGGTTCGACAGACCAATGTTCCTTCTTAATTGTGGACTGTATAAGAGTTTTTACTAAAATTGCGAATATTGCTGACAAGACTTTATTTTATGACAGACTTGTACATAACAACATCAAAATTATGATCAGCCTTCTCAGGACAAATTGAAAACTGGCAGTAGTATACAGAGGGTTGTAGTATACAGAGTGTTCTCTGTAACACTAAGGACTTTTACTTCTTTCCTCTTTCAGATTTCCATTTTGCTGCCTAGTTGATAATATTGTTTATTTTTATACTCTGCTGTTGAGCAATGAAGTAGATACCTTGTATGAAAAACAATTTACCTTTATTACATCGTTTCAAAGTACCTAATTTGTTGATATAAAAAATGATTCATATTGTCATAAAGTACCTATATATTACTACTCAACTACAGAATCCTTTTATAACACCAGATTAATAATCCATTTTGAATACGGATGGGTTTCGCAATATTAGATACGTGTTTCACACTATGAAACACATTACCATAAGTGAAGATTCCGCAAGTAATATTGGTGTACTTCCTTTTGCACCATCTTCCGACCTTAACACACTTTTTCGTCTTCTTCTTATCTTCATCTATAATAACTTCTGCAAACCCATCCCTTTTCCGAGGAATATAATATATAATCTCGAAATCTCGAGGAGAATCTCTCTGATAATGCAAAATTCTTATCAATAAATAATATCATGTGAATTCCATATTAGGTAATTGAAATGGTTCTTCCACTTTTGTTATTAATATTTAGTCAGATGATTAATTGAACTTGGATTGAAGTGATTCACATCTTGTGAATTTTCATCATTTCAAGCAATCCAATTGGTTCATTATTCCAGATTATTTGGGATTTTCTCTCCTCGTCTCTTTGGACGTTTCGGGAACGAATCTGCTCCCGTTTTCAACATAAAAAATGCATTTTTGTATGGTAAATTCGTATTTTTCTTGAAAACGAGAGCAGATTCGTTCCCGAAACGTCCAAAGAGACGAGGAGAGGAAATCCCAAATAATCTGGAATAATGAATGTACCAATTACAGACAATCCAATTGATTTTTGTATGAGTAGAAAATAGCTATTCACTATCAAGTTTGAGTAATGGGATATAGTATATTATCACCATAAATTCTGGTTCAACGATAAGGTAATTCCAGTTCACCACCAGATTGAATGAGTTTTCATAAGTTATGAATACTAACTTGCACCTATTTTTAATGAAATGAAAATAAATACATTCAATTTGGAAATAAATGCAACTTCGTTTCACGTCTAAGTCTAGACTTTCAATTTTTTCGTTTGTGTTATTGTCATGCATATCCTCGAATAATCAACAAAGGTTTGACAATACCAGGACACTGTCGTTATAGTATAGATATTTCGTCTAAAGAATCCTGTTCACCAAAGTAGGATTAACAAATATTCGGAATAGTTATGGGCCCATTTCTGATATAAATGTCTAATTATTGCTAATTATAGCGAACTCATTAACAAAACGGCTATGATACATCATATATTGTTATTTTTTGTGAAGGTGGAGACAAGGCAAAAGACGACACTGTTTTCAGGGTTAATTGCAGTGTACCGAAAGAATGAACTTGAGGTTAACTTGGGCAACTATAAGATGATGGCAACATCAACTAACAAGTTTCTTTTCATCAAGCTAAAAAGTATTACAAGATTGAACTGAAGCAGTTAAATATTAGATATTCGCTCAATTTGATCATTTTGTTTTGTTTTTTCGTGGAACAATTTTTTATATATATAAGGTGTCTGGAAACTGATGAGCGCAAAAATACTGTTTTATGATTCTTCAAAATATCTTATCATACGAAATCATATTGAATTCGTACTAAATTTGTACAAAGGCGATCTAATGATGGATCTCTTGGGGGGTAATATAGTAATTTTTGTGATGTTCTTCAAACTAATATTTATTTTGCTTACTGTTTAATTTTTATTGATCTGCGAAGAAGCGCAATGAAAATTGCGAGCTGCAGCAACTTTATAATTTCAATATTTTGATATTACATCTTGTATATCCTTGTCGGCTTCAATAGATTTTATTGGAAAGAAACTATCACTATTTTGTTTATGTGTTGATCGTGATGGAGACCACTTGGATGTTCAGTCTAGGAAATTGAAAGGAACGCATTTGATAATTCCAACACAAAAAAAATGGGTTTGAAACTACAAAATGTTTGTAAATTCAACAAAATCTGAGTGTCATATACCCACGACCAAATATTTTGTCACCGCAACAAACTTTTTTTGTCAGTTTTCAATTTTAAATTCATTTGATGTAACTCAAGCAGGAATTGGTTGAATAAACAAAGACTATTTTATTCTATAATACAATATCTGCTCTAATGAACAGATTCTGTTGATTGAAATGATCATATCATTTCTTTGAATTGACAACATTTTCATCAGTTTCTCAGAAAGTGAATATGTTGAAAAAACTATATATATTCCTGAATATTACAAAATAGTTCTTTCATACAATGAAACTATTCATTCGATCAACAAAATTGTATTAATTGACAAAATATTTTGTATTTCTTGAATAATATCACAACAAATCCAATAACTGAATTTCATAACCAAAATAAATTAGTGATCAATTCCTAAGCTTGTATAAGCGTCAATAGAAATTCTAGGACAGCTTATTATATTTATAAACGGTATTCTAGGTAGGTATATGTACACCCCAATCGAGGCGAGCGTAGGAAGATGGGAAGAAACGCCACCTGGTGGCGAAAATGCAACTTGATGATCATTCTACAAAATATTTGTTTGATATAATGTATCTGTGGGTTCTGTTCAACAACATATTACTTGATAATGATGTGTTGAATCAACAAAATATAATGTTGTCATAATCAATTCAATTTTTTCGAATAGAAAAAACCTTCGATTGTTTGCACAATGAAATTATTGTTAAATCAACAAAATATGATGTTGTACTTAGTTGAATTTTTGTCAAAATTAATTTAATTTTGTCAAATAGACAAGATGCATTCGATTGATTGAACAATGAGATGATAGTTGAATCAACAAAATTTGTTTTATGTCAACTATAAATGTTGTTGAATGAAATGAAATTTTTGTTCAAGTAAGCAAATATTTCAATCACATTATTTGGTTTTTTTGAATAAGTCGCTAATCTGGAATGAACATATATCTCATTAATTTCGCAAAATTGTGTTTAATAAAACAAAAAAAAAATTACCAAAATCATTTTGTTGGTCCGCGGGACACTTTCACAAAATATTTGACAAAAATATTGATCTAGAAAGATTACCTTTCTTCATAAAATAAATGTGATATTCATTACAAAATGAGGTAGTCGGAGCAAGAATTTATGCGTATATAGAAGATTATCAGAGAATAGGGAAAGAATATGAGACAAAAGGACCTTATGCCCACTTTGAAAATGAAGGTAAAGAAGATACGGCACATATTATTTCGAACATGGGGCAATTTCATCACAGGAGTGATGAAATCTTTGGAAGGAAGATTCTGTAATAATATTTTGTATATATTTTTTATTTTCAGGTTTTTCCTTGATGATAAAAAACTGTGAGAAAATTGTTAATAAAAATATTGATATATAGAAAGATCACATTTCTTCGTACAATCGTGATATTCATTAAATTTTTTATTAATTTTCTTGTTGATTTTATTTTCGACATTTTTTCTCGGAACAAAATTCAAAAAATATGTATCTGTTGTTATGCTCTTGTGATGATGATGCCTGAGATGAGTCAATTTGGTCTCGTTGATGAACGTGTGATGAAACATTGTTTGTTAACAAGTCTCCAAGTCTTATTATAGATTAACGTTGCATTATTTTCAGAACTTTGTGATGAACCAAAGTTCAATGACACAATGACTGATCTCTCTTGGGATATAGGTATTAACTGAGATGAGGGTGGTTAACCGGGTAATAATCTGAAATAGGTAACTCTAATCTCACATTATGTTTCACTCCGTTTATAGGGAATTATAGGATTCAATATACATATACATATAGGAGACCGGACATAATTTACAATCGTAATAAATAATGTGTAATGGTTGCTTTTCTTCGGATATCACTGACGATCTGAGGCTGTCGACCGAGAAAATGATTATACATAATTTGATATATCGAAGACTGGAACCTTTGGCACGATAATACACTACACTGTTTTACCACTAACCAAACCGATTTTTTAACGCCTCGACACGTGTTTCGCTAACTATGTTAGCATCTTCAGGATACATAATTTGTATAAAGTTCTACTATCCGACTGCCCAATAATGGTTTTTCCACAACAGATCTACTCTCACAGTGGAAATTCTGGTGAGAAAAGTAGTCGTAAATTGACTTGATTGTATTCCTACCAGGGTCTTCAAAGTTCACTAGATTCTAACTGAATTGGCTGGATTGTATTTGTATTCTATCGTAATTCTGGAGTAACCCCTCGTATGGTGCAATTTGTAATGTTTCATGGGGCGTTTCTTATTCTCCCCATAACAGATGTTACAATTAGAGAACCCGAGCAAAACCCAACGTTTTATCGTTTTAATAGAAATAACAATGGTCTTCGGTGTTATAATGGTCCATAATGATGGCGCGTTATCGTTTATTTAAATGATTTAAACTCCCTATTATTCGAGATAGAGGTCTAATTATTGGTGAGACTGTTCTCGGACTCGGACAAAGAATCACGAACGTAGCGATTTCATTTCCATGCAAGGATAATGGGTTCTCTTATTAAACTGTATTGAATCACTCTCAAGTTCCTAGTGCAGAATCTAAATGTCTGTATAAACTCAATTTTTTGATACCGGATGAAGGAAATGAACTGAAGGTACTCGGTTTGCGAAATTTGAATAAATACACGGAAAAAAAGGATTTGTTGCATCAACAAATTATTTATGCTTGAGTTATTTTTGTTGGACTGAGCAATTTTTTGTTGAATCAACCAGAAACATGATTATTCCATGGAAGCAGCTTGTTCAAATCAAGAATGTAGTCTAATTGAATCAACAGTATAACATCAATTCCATCAACAAAATATATGGTTTTCTCAAAAACAAATTATGTCGATTTGAAATAATGTCGATGTTGATTCAACTATAAATGTTTCGTTGATTTGATCAAACAATGATCATTTTGATGAGAATATATCTTTGAAACAACATACAAGTTTTCTTATTCCGATGTTGCAATGAACTCGTTTCAAATGGATCATCTGCTTGAATAGAGCAACGAAATATGTAATATCAATGAAATATTTTGTTCATTCTACATCAACTTACATTTTTGCCTCTAGATGGCGATCATTTCGCCTCGTCTATGCCTGCCTCGAATTCATTATATACGTAAAGCCTGATTCTTCATGGTTGAAATATCAGCTGGATAAGTCGAACTTAGGATGATTAGCAATCCGAAATAGTTTTGCATCAGCTAAAGAGAAGTTAAGACTGAAGATCTATGCTAGAGTCGACTAGTTCCCTAGTTTTGTTCATTCTATTGATGTGAATTTTCAGAAAATTCCCGATTATTGAATTTGGTTCAACAAAACAATTTGTCGAATGGATATTTAGTTTTTCTTGAATCAACAAAATATTTCATTGAATTAACCAAATATTTCATTGAATCAACCAAATATCTCATTGAATCAACCAAATATCTTATTGAATCAACCAAATATTTCGTTGAATCAACCAAATATTTCGTTGAATCAACAAAATATTTGATTGAATCGATATATTGTTATTTTGAATCAAACAAAATGATTGTTTGAGCCAATTCAATATATCTTCATAAACAATTCCTGGATGTGCTTGATTGAAGAAGATCCAGAGTTCATGCAAGACATATTTACTTGATTCAAACTCCAAATTCGCTCTGAAACAAGATATGGAATTACTCATTCCAATATTATATTTTGTCGTGCATATATGACACATTTATTTGCTCCATTCAATTAAATTTTGCTTGATTCAACAATTCCTTTTTTTCCGTGTAGAACTCCCAGACTGGAGTTATCATCATGCATTCATCTCAGGAACATGTTATACAATAATGATTATTATAATTATTCATTATTCTAGATTTTTTGGGATTTTCTCTCCTCGTTTCTATAAAATGAAAATATGCATATTATTTCAATATACGTGTAGTAAGGACAAATCAGTTGATTTGCCCCAAAATGTCACTGCGTTTAAAGAATTTTCCTATCAGAGAGCCTAAAAGAAAAATTCACCAGCTTGTCAGTGACAATTTGTATTGAAAAAAGTTTGGAGAAGAGAAATAAAGGATTATAGAAAAAATATCAAATTTGTACTTAGCTCTGGACGTTTTGGGAACGAATCTGCTCCCGTTTTCATAAAAAATTTGTCCTGGCATTTTTCAGTTCTCAGTGACAATTGGTGACGTTGACAATCAAATGAGTTACAGGATGTTTTCATTAATTAATCTTGAATTTACCATTTTCATTTTCAGATTTCAATAGTGAATACCTACCATGTTCTATCTATATCAACTGAACAGGAAGCATGTCTCCGTTCAGAAGAATGCAAGCAGATTCCTTGATTTTTCTCTTCTGGTTTTTATCTTCTTTTCCAATTATCGTATTTATGTTCCGTCGTCCTTACTGAAAGAGGTTTGAGTTAGAATTGATCTCAAGCTGGTGAATATTCCTTTTAGGCTCTCTGGTAGGAAAATTCTTTAAACGCTGTGACATTTTGGGGCAAATCATCTGATTTGTCCGTACTACACGTATATTGAAATAATATTCATATTTTTGTTTTATAGAAACGAAAATAGAATATCCCAAAAAATCTGGAATAACTAATGTACCTATTCCACCTCCTCGATTAACCTACATGCAGTATTATAATTATTATGATATATTTCAAATGAATACTTATGTATATTGAAGTTGAACCTATCACCACTATATTATGTATAACATTCTAAAAAATGCTGCGAGTGCGAAGATAATTGCTGAAAATGAATTGGTGCCCATTACCACTACATATTATGGCACAGATGACATGTGGTTGACTCGGTTGTACAGTACCTCATTACATCTTATTACTTATGAGTATGAAATATGTATAATATTTTCTAATGATAATATTAGATGAGAAAAAATCTCATAAGATTCCTTTAAAATTGTATCGTCGGTATACTGTTATCAGAGTTATTATGGATTGAAAGAGAATGCATGTGCATGACATAACTGTTCTATTAGTAAAATATGATTGCAATTTCAGTAGGAATTAAGAATATAAAGAAAAAAATAGTGTAGGGGTATTCCGATCCTTCGTATCTCCAGGTGCTCCAATCTAGAATGTATGTGTTCGAAATGCCAATTTTGGTGAAGAAATGAGGAATACTCATTATTAATAATGCCTATAAATCACCACTGTTTGTCAGGGTGTTTCAGAAAAAAGGTGACCCCCTTGCTAGGGTAGGTAAAACATTACAAAATAAGTTGGGTTTGCTCAGTAAAAATATGTCGTAACGGTATCCGTTTTCAAGATACAATGTGTTGAACAAATATTTTGGAATACATTTCTTACAATTGTGTGGAAACTACTGGCATCATTGAATTGACATTTTGTATCTATTCTGGAAGCTGACACATATTACTCTTGGTAAAATTTGGTTTATCGTTTTGGTAAATCGGAATATACCGATTTGAAAATTATGAAGTGAAACAGTTGCTGCCGTTGCTGGTATGAAGCTATGAATTATAAAGAGTACCTAAGTACTAAGTATTAGGAAAAACTATAACCTCTTTATTGGAAACCGAAAGCAACAATACATTTCTAATGCTGAACTCTTTGATTCAACGATAAATCACAACATTGAAATGAATTTGACTAAAATCATGGATTACACAGTTTTGTTGTATCTTAGAAAATATCAATATAACAGAGGCAAATTCCTGGTATACACTTCAAATTTTGCATGACAAAATTGAACAGCACTTAAATGACCTGACATATAATACTCAACCATTTAGGAGAATAATGCATTTTTATAAGTAAATAAATAGTACGGTTAGTACGGTGTGAATTTGAATTCTGAAATCTAACCCCAATAAAGTTATGTTTGAAACTACTCGGTACGAACCGTGTAACAATCTATGGTGTAACTGACGCCGTCTTTGAGATCCAAATATAAAAACTAATTCATGCGATGCACCAGCTTCCAAAACACTTCCATTCAAAATTGCATTACAATGTTGCCAGTAGTTTTGACATATTGTATAATAATTGTGTAAGAAAACATTTTCGTCAACATCTAGTATCTTGAAAATTTTGCATTGTTCTACCTACCCTAGCAGGGGGGTCACCTTTTTCTGAAACACCCTGTATAAAACACTAATTTTTTATCGCGAATAGTTATTTCTGAATTCATCAACTAATTTTAGTAATTTCGTATAATAATTGAGGGGTATGTGTATAACTGAATATTTTGAACTTTAGATTCTCCAGAGAAGATGTGTGGCATGAGTTGACTATATTTATGACTGTTTTAGTGCTTCCTGATGATATGAACTTTATTGGTAGAAGAAATTATGCGTGATGTTATGACATATGATCAGCGAGAAATTGATATTGACAGATGTGCTTCCACAACAGACATTTTGCGTATATATAGGAACCTAATGGAACCTATATACCGTACCTATACCTATTACCTACCATATTATCGAGCATATTATATCCACTGGTAATGATAATTAGAATTTCCGATAGCTATGTAACTGTCATACGGATACGATCACCTATATAATAATAAATCAACAGTAAAAACAAGAGTTTTTTTTATCGGATTAATTTCCCTTGGTATAACAAAAAAAATTTGCCGAACAGTAATTTTACGAGAAAAACTGACATGAAAAAATTGCGAGCAAGTCGAGCAATTTTGTCTAATGTCAGTTTTTCGAGAGAAATAACTGATGGAAAATGTTTGAGTTAGTAAGGGAATTTATCCAATTAAAAAAAACGTTCGAGTGTTTTTTGGCAAGATAAATCAACGAAAATTATTAATATACAAATAAACAACAATAATGATTAACTTTATTGATGATTCCGTGTAACTGGTATAGTTTACGGAATTGATTTTCTCATATTTTCGTGGTTTCTTCAGACGAAATTTTCCTAAAACGGATCATCTTGCTAATTTACGCGTACCATACCCATCAATCAAACTTGACACGACAGAAATTGGAGTGACATCAGGCGCAAATAGCAACTTGATCAAAGGAGAGTAGGCAGTGTATCAGCGATAAAAAAGGTGCATCCTTTTTTATCGATGTCAAAATGACACGTAGTCGTCAAATAGCGTTTTCCGTGTAGGAGTTGATTCATAGATAAAAAAATTTATTCGGCAGAGGGCAGAAGTAATTGCTCATAAAAAAATTCGTTACTCTCATAATTTTCTGTGATAGTTATTGTTGCATCCAGTGCGCGAAATACTATCTACTTTGGTGATCCAGAACGCAAAAATAGTGGAGATCTCCAAATTATTTCGCTCACTAGTTTTAAATAAAATTTCGTCTACAAACGACAAAAAATATTGTTCTGAAAGAAGTAATATATGATTAGCTTACGATATATAAAACAGTGTTGAACTATATGGCTTGAAAAGCATTATATTGTCAAATGTTAAGAAACTAATGATTTTTTGGATTTTTGCTTGATTGAGGACCATAATGGTCAAAGTAAAAAAATGCTCATGTAGTTAACATGCATCAGTGCACGAAGTGTGTATTTTGAGCACTATTTTTTTATTAAATCAACTTGTTTTTTTTCTATATTAGTAATATTGTAAGATAGGCTTTTTCGGGCTATTGCACGGAAACAGCGCACGGAAAATCTTTGAGAATAACCTTGGAAATGAAACATACAACAAAATGAACTCTGAAGAAAATCCCGAAATTCCCGATAATGTCCTATAGAGCAATCGTCACAACTCACAAGCGACTGCGAATTCAATACCAGAAAAATCCAGGTCTAGAGCTGTTCCAAGTTTTTTCATTCCTACAACTGTGAAAATAAAAATGTTCCGAGTTTATTTTCTGTCTGTTTATGTAATATTTTATTATTATATTTTCATTTCCATCGAAGTGTAATGAAAAATATCGTTCATTAGTCGTCCAGAAATGATTTTTCCGTGCTTTTTGTCACACGCCCCCAGAAAAATCCCCATTTCCAGACTCGTAATGAAATATTCTATTTCTTGGCAGGAGGCTGAAGTCATTTTCTTATACCATCTTCCACTTAGTACCTATAGATATAGGTATTATTAACCAACTCTTCAATATCTTTTGTCATAGCATCATTCGTTTTTTTTTCTCATCGCATAATTCGTTTTTTCTGGCCAGTCCATACTGTTTACTCATCTAAGTAAGTTATTTCAATATCGGAGGTGATGAGATAATTAATGGGTGAATGAGAAAACGATGCACAGGTAGTTGAAACTCACTCAGTCGTAGGAGTATACAGTGTCATTCATAAAGTCGACATCATATGGGAAAGACTTTTAATAATAAATTATTTTGACTTGGTCGTTAAGTTTTGCTTTGAAGAATATGACAAATTGACTTCTCTTCGGGGTCACGTAACTCTTGCTACATGTCAAACGTTAGGTATATTTTTTTCAAAAAAGTTTGCTGAGAAAAGTTGCTTCTATTCCAATTTCACATATGTGTCTTGAATATGAACGTTTTATAACAGAGTTTTAGTTTCTGATATTTTGTCAATTTCTACGAAATATCTGTGATATAAAAAAAAAACACTTACAAAACTTATTTCATTTTAGTAATTTTATCATGCTACTCACTTTCAATCCCTTAAATTATCGACAACAACATGCATGATTTTCTTCATTTCTTCTTATAAAAAATGCAAAGTTGATGATTTTTTCAGTACTAAAATGATGCCAAAGTCATCTATCAAAATATCATCAAACTACTTTACGTATCTAACCAAAATTTAGGACAGTTTTGTCGAAGTTACTATTAAAAGAAAGAAATCAAAAAATATCAGAACTAAAAATTGCAATTCGAGACACATGCACACGTGTAAAATATGATAAGAAAAAACTTTTTCTTAGTAGATGAACTTTTCTGAAATTTGCAAAAATAAGACTTTTTTTATCGATTAATTTAAAAAAAAATAACTTTTGGAATGTGGCGGAAGTCACGTGACTCCGAGCGCGTAGGCCATTTTCTATCTTATTTTCTGATTTTCTGAAGCAAAACTTGATGCCAAAATCGAATTTCAAAATAAATTATTAGGTATTGAAAGTTTTTCCCATATGATGCAGACTTCATGAATGACACTGTACATATAGGTTCACAAAAAATGTCTTTCGATTACTTAGACAGCAATTTCACGCAAGTTACCTCTTTATCGCTTCTTTGTGTACTTTATGTAACATGCTGTCAGCTATGTAAAGGCATCATTCAATCACCCAACTTATTTCTTTATTGATCCACCAAATCAGAGACTCATCATTTTCAGAAAATCAGAGTAAATACGGGTTCCCATCGAAAACTAAATAAATTGACCTTGCTGGTATATATAGGTAGGTATATCGTGTCAATGATCGCATCGTATGAGAACTATATGTAATCAGAAATTAGACATTTTTTAACGTTTATACCTACTATACTATACAGAGTGTTTCCTAACTACGGTTCCTAACTGCAGGTGATGATTCGTTAGGTCATTTTAGGAAGAAAAGTTCCTATTAACATATTATGTCCGGAGTTGCTTCGAAATTGAAGAAAAACCACGGTAATAACAAAATATCATGAATATCCTGGAACCGATTTGGTTGAAATTCGGTACTTTCATCTGACCTGATAAGGCGCTTATTCACCCTTATTTAGATTGAAATTATTGGGGCCAGTGGCGTCTCAGAGTGAGCACCACAGCCAACAATATTGTGAAAAAAAATACGCCACTGACTGTTTTTGATAAATTTTTAATTTTTTTCAGATTGAGCAACTCAAAATACAACTTTTTGGTCTCATGTATTTTCTTCATATCCAGCTTCGTTTTCGAGAAAAAAAATTGAAGCCACTGTATTGCATATCGTGAACACCTGCATTGGAGACATGGGTTTTTTATTTTTTCCGCCAAAAATGCTGGAATTTTAGACAATTTTACAAATAAAAGTACCAAGTTTCCACCCAATCGGTTCCAGGATAATCATGATATTCTATAATTACCGGTTCTTCTTTCTTTAATTTCAACGCCCTGTATCCCAGGAACGAAGCAACTCAGGACATATGTTCATTGGAACTTTTCTTTCTAAAATGACCTAACTAATCACCTCCTGCAATTAAGAACCGTAGTTAGGAAACACCCTGTATATACCTATAGTGGGTCCATTTGAGACTATCCACCCTCGATAACTTTCAGAAAAATGGTTTTAGAAAAAAATAACGAAACACGTCAATTTTTATTTGGAGGGGGACACAGTTTAACGCAAAACAGATAATACATACTTCAACCATCGTCCATGCACAGAGCAACCCCCTCAATAATTTGAATAGGGAAAAGGTCATGTTATACATAATTGCAACACAGTGGAGCAGTGCAAAGTTCTTTGAATTCCTACAGGGCGTTCTCGAGATATATTCGAGTTCAAATGGTATGTTTTTCAATTTTGTTATCTTTTATGCGTCGAATATGGTGTCCCACTCCAAATAAAAACTGACGTGTTGTGTAATTGTTTTCTGAGAGTTATCGAGGGTAGATTATGATTTACTATTTAAGAGGAGGATACATCATCCTACATTAGGTAAACGGGTGATTATCAGCCATCCTTGGGGAAGTTTTCAACTTCAACAGTCAGAATAAATCGATACAAACTGGAGATCCATTCCATGCAGGCATTTGCCACAACTTATTGGAACTTTAGGAAAATGTATACAAATATGAGAATTTGAACGTTAACAGGTATGGGGCATTAATGGGGCAATTGACAGTAGAGACCATGGACGTATAAATAGGTTAAGTTATGTGAACGTGGTCCTGTTGCATGCCTACTTTAATTTCCTTCTTTTGATGGTCCTAAATTGATTTTGTTGAAAATGACGAGGTTCTGATCCCTGAAGTATGTTTAGAGTGTCTTTTTCATTCACACACTTTTTGAGTGTACCATAATAAAAATTACTATAGCAACTTCTAATCAATATAAAGAATGATAATCCTTTAGTTCATATGGCCCATTAGCTCAGTTGGTTAGAGCGTCGTGCTAATAACGCGAAGGTCGCGGGTTCGATCCCCTCATGGGCCAACTTTTTTTTCTTTTGTGAAACTTCTATAACAGTTTCACATTTCGTATTTCGTTCCCGAATATCCGCATTCGTAGTTGAATCAAGATAACTCGAGCACCAGCAGTACTTTCCCACCATATATTTTATTCTCAGATCATAAGAAACTTTGTCATAAGCATGTTGATTAGGGTGGGTTGGGTGACTACTGTACGAGACATTAAAAACTGTCAAGTACCGGTACATTTTGTCGTGAGAAGATCTTATTTGTTTATCAACGAAATGTTTTGTATCATCATTCACATGCGCATGAATCATAAAGACGGTAGGACGTACGACTTCACTATACAAGGTGTTCCGTAATCACCATGTGTTTAAACTTAAGCCACTGAAGGATCATTATGCAGGTCAAAGGGTATTCCTACCTGACATAAAAAAAATCCGATGTGTCGGAAAATGTTCAATGGTCATTTCGTTTCGAAATTCGAGTGGAATTCAATCACATGAACACTATAGACTACCTACTTATAATAGCATGTATGTACCGGGTGAACAACTATAAGAACGGCTGTCGGCCATATCTCAGCAAACATAAATGATATACAAGTTTGAGATAGAATAAATCTAATATGGTATGCATATACACGATGTAATAGAGAAACCAAATCTCAACAGACCAACGAAAACCGCCACATGATAGCTTTCCGCTATCAAAGTTGGAAGAATGATAGATATGACAGTCGTTCTTAGTTGTTCACCCGGTACATATATGTACTGTGCTATGGTTGCAGACGATACTCATTACTCACCCCATGGCATGAAAGAAAATTTGATAAAAGAAGGTACAGCTGATGAGGTGGTGAACCGTATGAGGGTATAGTCGGGACATTTTCGGAAGGCGAAATCCGACATAAAACGTTGGTGAGACACATAACATATACGACCTAACGATTTCCACTTATTTGAAATATATACTCCCAGGTACGTCCCCTACTTAAAACTTCAACTGCAAGGCTAATGGAGAAAAAATGTACCGGGTCCAGTCGTTACCCCCTACGTCCAGGGGACCAGGATATTTTTTTAGCCGTAATCGCTTTATTTGTATTTGTTTTAATTGAGTCATTAAACAAAATATGTTTTTTGAATTTTTTTTCTGTAAAAATTGCCGTGTCCACCTATGGTACACAAGGCTCAGCATTGCGATATTTTTTCTAATGCCTAGTCACTGGCAATGTTTCCACACAGAAAATCTGGGAAATTTTACGTTAGCGCATGCCGCAACTCGCCGCGAGAAAAAAGCATTCCATGATCGAGTCCTCAGTAAAAAAAATCCAAATATCTTTGGAAATAACTCAACCGACACGTCTTGAACAAAACACCAGTCGTTATCCCTAGTACCTCCAGAATCCAGACGGAATCTACGATTACTTCTGCTCTGTCTCTGTTGATAAAGCGCCCGACGGCGACTTACTTCATTTCTATAATAATAATCGCTTCAATAATATCGGAATCAACTTCAATTTTGATTTTCTCACTATTTCTGAGGTGAACGACACTTTCAATAGCCTAAAATCTAATGCATGGACCAGACTGTAATACTCTATGTATGCTCAAGTACTGCAGCACCTTCATTGATTGTTACTCAACCCATATTATCAATTGCTGCCTGGAAAAAGATTATTTTCCCAAAATATGGAGAGTAGCCATTTTTAAACCGCTACCCAAATCGAAAAATCCACTTATTCTCACAGATTTACTTCCAATAAGTATCTCACCAGCCGTTTATAAAATTCTTGAAAGCCGAGTTGAAAGCGCTATTCACACTTCTTCCAGACTATCAGGTATCAGGTATAGGGTTTCGAATGGGGTACAGTACTATTACGGCTCTACTTAATGTTAGTGATAGCATTGTAGCCAATATTGATAAAAGAAACGTCACCGTGATTAGATTTTTCTAAGGCGTTCGATACCATTAGCCACAAACTCCTTCTTTCCAAGCTCAAATATTACGGATGTTCAACCAATGTCATATATCTTTTGAATTACTATTTGAACAACCGATATCAAGAGGTGCATGTAGATGAAAGAAATTCATCTCTCAAAAGTATTATATCAGGAGTACCTCAAGGCTCAATTCTTGGTCCTCTCCTATTTTTGTTATTCACTGCAGATATTTTTTCTCAAATTAAGTTATATCATAGTATCGCATCTTATAATATTCTAGTATCCCAAAATCAACTAAATGATGACCTTGAACTTATAAATACTCTGTCGAACATAAAAGTTTGAAGTTGAATCCTGGCGAATGCCATATACCAAGACAATACGTTGAGTCTTTAGAAAACCTAGACATCACTTTCGATGAAGATTTAAAATTTGATGTACATGTAAAACAACTTGATTAACTCGTATGCCACTCTCAAAGTTCTTTATCCACATAGACAAAGCTTGTCCCCTACTACAAAAAAGCTTCATTCCGTATCGCTCTTGATTATATACACTAGCACAGTTGAGAGAATATAGAAAATCATTTCCCTACTTGGCTGTATTTTTTCACAACACGATTATTAAAGATCTTCTGCAATTCTCGAAATCCACATTCAAAAGGCAATATTCAATATGTGATAAGAAGAATTACATTTTTATTTCAAACTATGCAGCTTGTTGACTGTTGTATACTACTAGTAATTTGTCCCATCACACAATCTTTATTTTTTAGTCCAGTTACTCTCATTCTCATAATATATATTAGGTTAAGTGTATAAGAGTAGTTGAATGAATGAATGAATGAATGAATGAATGAATGAATGAATGAATGAATGAATGAATGAATGAATGAATGAATGAATGAATGAATGAATGAATGAATGAATGAATGAATGAATGAATGAATGAATGAATGAATGAATGAATGAATGAATGAATGAATGAATGAATGAATGAATGAATGAATGAATGAATGAATGTTTATTCACAGAAGGTTACAGTACATGAATGAATGTTTAAGTTGTAGCTAAATACTAAATAAACTCGATTATTATTATTATGTTCTTCGACCATTATAGGAATTTCCTTTCCTGCTCTTCAAGAGATATATCTATACAAAAAAAATAACTACCAACTGCGTTGACAAAAGACGATTTCGGGCATTCAACTTTCAACGGGAAGATTATCTGACGGCACCCTTCCTTGGGAATTTAAGGTAGAGTTTGATTCGAAAGGACAGTATAATTTCAATGATGAGGAATATATAACGAGCGTTCTACTTGAATTTAATTATTTTCTCAGGAGGAAAAATATCCCTTGTAAGGCTGCATAATAGGTAACAACACCATTATAATGACTACATAAAAACCGTATGCAATTGGCAACACCGGATTAGCAACAGACGTCGATGTGAAACGGTTTATTAAAAAGACATAAAACTACCCAAGTTCATCAGAGGAAACAGTTACCATCATGACTGCATCAATAATTACTTCTTCACAGTCTCCATTAATGTCTTCTGAATCTGAAACCGGAAGTAGAGCGACAAAGCGTGATGTATACTAAAAAGCACTCGTCTGTGGAATCACTTGTCCCACACCTTGTACTCCAATTATACTGATATCTACAGGGTGTGATCTGTATTCATCTGTGCACTTCTAATATGACGAGAAGCTTCAATCAATGCGAGTATTACCGTGCAGTCACTATATACACAGAAAAAAGGATTTGTTGCATCAACAAATTCAATTATTTTCTTTGTTGACTCTTGTTCAAATCAGCCATGTATAGTTTAAATGAATCAACAGTATATTATCAATTCCATCAACAGAATATATGCATGGTTATCTCAGAAACAAATTATGTTGATCCAAAAATAATGTCGATGTCGATGTTGATTCAACCATATACATTTCGTAAATATGATGAAATAATGATCATTCTGATAAGAATATATCTTTGAAACAACAAACAAGTTCTCTTATTCCGATGTACAATGAACTCGTTTCGAACGAATCATTTGCTTGAATAGAGCAACGAAATATATAATATCAATGAAATATTTGGTTCATACAACATCAAGTTAAATTTTCGCAACTAGATGGCGATCTGTTCGCCTCGTCTATGCCTGCCTTGAATTTATTATATACGTGAAGCCTGATTCTTTGTGTAAGGGATATCAGCCATCATCTGGATAAGGTGTAAGGATTGGTTTTGCAAGCCGAAATAACCTTACATCAGCTGAAGAGTGAAGAGTGGAGAGTAAAGACTGGAGTGAGATCTTTGCTAGAAGACGACTAGTTACCTAGTTTAGGATCTTACAATTTGATGTGAATTTTTCCATAAATTACAGTACCAATACTTAGTTGGGTTCAAAGAAAGCAGTCCGTCGAATTGAAATACAGTTCCGCTTTAATCAACGAAATATTTCGATGAATCAACAATATTTCATTGAATCAACCAAATATTTCATTGAATCAACAGTTTCCTAGTTTGGACTTTTACTCTTTTGATGTGAATTTTCTGAAAACTCCAGAATCAATACTTTGTTGGGTTCAACAAAGCAGTTTGTCGAATTCCGCTACAACGAAATATTTCAATGAATCAACTAAATATTTCATTGAATCAACCAAATATTTCATTGAATCAACCGAATATTTCATTGAATCAACCAAATATTTGATATTGTTTACCTGTCACTTATAAATATAGTTGAAATATAGATTCAAGCAATGGCTGGATTTGATAAGAACTTTTCAATGTTCATTGTTCATCTTGCAGGGATATTTAGCTCGAGTCGTTCAGTCGTTCGCCACAAAGGATGAGATTTTCAATTCGAACTAGTTTCCGTTGTCAATAATTTTTGTCTACATTTCATATGCAAAGATAGGTTGATGTCCAGTTCATCGGAAAAATTCAGTTGGTGGCATAGTGTATTAACAACTTACGGATATATTTTTTAAATCATGAAAATCATGCATCCATATCTCAAAGTGGTCCAAAGTGATTTCAAAAGAAAAAACAAGTAGCTCAAAGTATCACACTTTATATATAAAACAATCAAATAAATCAAATACTACCTGTAACCGGTTTCTGATAGCTCGTTGACGATTTGAATTGCCCGTCATGTTTGTTTTTTCATAATGCTACTTAACTATACTTTTGGTATATGTTTTCTAAAAATGTTCACTTTCCTCTGATTGTATTGTCATATTTCATCATTTAACGGGTACGTTTTTGTCTGATGATGGCCGTTAATTGCGCCGAAACCGGTTACATATAGTATTTGATTGTTTTATATAAAGTGTGGTCGACCGAATTTGAGCTACTTGTTATTTCTTTTGATATATTCTTTGTTTTTAACCATCAGTGTGTGCGAGAAATATCTGATCATTATTATCTCAATTAGGCATAATTTTCTGTACAGAAGTATCAGTTTACCAACTTACCGCTTCAATAGGCCACGGAGTAAAAAAAGTAAAAATGAGAAATAACTATCAAGATGCTGGGTTCTATGGGAGCAATTTAGCAGGCAGTGCGAAACAAGAATGAATATTCTTTCATTACAACGGCCATTAATTTGTCAGAATGCATTGATAACTCACTCCTTTTAAATTACGATGTCACTTACATATCTCTAATTAATATCTCAAGAGAAATATGATGGCATTAAAATGCTCGAAATGAAGATGGCATTTTTTCCGTACCACATACAATGCACTATGCAATATACCACTGAGACACACTTGATTTCACAGCTAAATAAATTCTGAGATTGATATGATAAGTCATGATCCAGAATATGGACTCGGTGAAGCAAGACCGAATGCAACTGCAACTAAATCGTGATAGATTGAAGAACATTGAATTGTGGTTGAAAAGGGTTTTCTTGCAGTTGTGCCTTGAAGATGGGACGTTTTCAGTATAGGTATATATAGGTATGTAGGAACCTATAATCATTAATTTATTGAATATACAGGCTGTTCCATCATTCACAGTAAAAAAACGTTTCGAGTTAAATTCGCAGAGTATGTTTTTAGAGTTAAAATAGGTACTCTGACAAACTAACTCTGATACTGCAATCAACTCTATATAATGTATGTATACCTACACTTCTCGCAGATTATTTCTTTTGAAATTACAGTTCTAGATTGAATTCTCACTAATCTCGTATTGAATTCATTCTATATTTCTCAAATATCAATAGAATATCAATTCAGATAATTTAATCCATACTAGGTGTCAACTGACACTTATAAATTTGACTGCCCCATTCTTGTAGATTAAATTTCTTCCAAACAGCATATTATTGTATAACTATATGGAAATACAAAATATCCTAATTTACAGAGGCAACCGTAAATTAGGAGGAAGATCACTGTGTAGAAAACAAGTTTTTCTACGGTTATAACACAAAATTGATCTTCTTTTACTGTGTTCGATACATCAATGAGGTACTTTTTTTATTTCATTCTCGTGGGAAATCAATATCATTTCGTGCTCGTACTATTTTCTACGCGGCTAACACAAGATTGCTCTTAGATACATCAATGAGGTACTTTGTAAGTCATCAATTTTATTTCAGTATCTGATATCACAATGACTCCATTGTGTTATTATTTAAAAAAAACTCATATCGCCCATGGAATGTCAAATTTCAAGGAATGACAGCTCTGCCTAATAGGTGAGCATTACTTGACAGGAAATCAGATGGCTACAAGACGACGAAATCGAAAATGCCGCTGTTATATATTATAGCCGTAGAAAAATGATACTGTATAACTTGTACGGAATGCTAATTTTCGACTTGATTGATTGCAGCATTCGCAAACTTCATTCTCGTAGGAAATCACTATCATTCCGTGCTCGTTAAACAATATACTATTTTTTTAGGTATTGCAGTTCAGAGCCCTTGTATCGTGATGAGTAGATACATTATATATAGATATTAATATGGTCATTATTTTTGTTTCATTTTATGTGATATTCAATTGCAACGCTACTACTAAATATGTCATTAAAGATGAAAATATCATGAATACACATTTTCTATTCAATTCGTAGAAACCAGCTGCTGAAAAAGATGGTTTCCAGTTTTCAGCATAAGCTGCCAAAACCATTATTCTCTTTTTCATATGTTGATGCTTGAATTTGTGGCAAATGAGATAGCATGTCTCTATCAGTTTCTCATTGCCTCTCTCAACTGCGTCACCATAAAATACCAGAATGATCAAGAAGACCTGGAAAAATGAAAAAAATCACTTCTCTCACTGATGATAATATTTTGGATTTATGGGCAGATTCGTGATTAGGTTTTTCTCAATTCAGAATTTCTTTCCACGTCCTGTATGATGAATGCCAAAATTTATCATTCATCCAAAAAAAAACAGTAAATAGATCTGATGATTAAATTGATTTTCACTGAGAAAATGTACTGCCAATTTTAGCCTGTTGGAAATTGAATAATGTCAAGAAATCAATTTATTTATTTTGATTATACCTTATATATTGTTTTTGGATGTATAACAAATGGATTTTCCTGGCTATATGCCACGACGAACATTGAATCATATCTATTGAACACAAAAGATACGAATTTGAAAACAAAATCTTCTGATAATATCATTCTGAATAATCAACAGAAAACAACTATACCTTTTATATCTGTTGAACATCCAAAAGGAGAGCATTAAAAATGAAAATCCTCTGAAATTGAGAATTGACATTCTCTCTCAAATAGGATAAAATAATATATGGTGTTCAATAGATATAATTCAATGTTCGTCGTGGCACATAGCCAGGAAAGTAGTTGTTTTTTGTTGAATAAACCGAGAAAGAATTGATATTTCTATCACAAAGAGAACGCGATTTCTCAATGTATTTCTTCATATACATATCAATTTTTTTAAGTTCATAATTTCATCTGAGAAAATACCTTTTCTATACCTCATGTACATTACTAAAAGAATGTGGACGTTTTTTTAAGAAATCTCTAGTTGAAAATATAATATTGAACATCTGTTTTTCTATTGTAATGTCCATGTACTTACATACTCATAAGCAACATTATTGATAACATTGAATGTATGACTATAGCAGCAGGACCATAATAATGATTTCCATAATTTCGCTGTTCTTGAAATATGCTCAGAATACGTATAACTGCGTTTAAAATATCCACAACTGTCATTTCCACGCAGAAAAAAATATGCCAACCTAAATTATCATTCGCCAGTTGCATCATTTTCCTCAAATCGTCGTAAGCTCCATCTATGTTATCCATTTTTCTGGCCAAGTCTTCAATCACGTGGGATTCATTCTCACTCAAATGAAAAACTGAGGTTTTTAAATGAATATATCTGTTGCTGAGAACATCAAAAATATGACGAAGGAAAGTCATAAGGAAGATTGAGTAGAAATATGATATCCTGTAAGAAAAATAAATGTAGCAATCCCTCCACTCTTCTTCCTCCAGATAAATCAGAGTGTTGTGAAAAATATGGAGAAGGAAATTGACGCAAAATATGAGTACTGCTTCCATACGATACGTAAAATATTGTTTAGTTCGTCGGTTGCCTAAGACTTTGATTGTTTTAAGATGGCTTGTGAAGTTTTCCCATTGCTGCCAACTGAAATATGGGGAAAAAATACAAATCGATATCATTGCAAATCCTGATAAGATCCTTAGATAAATCGTTATTTTTAGTACCATCGAGTGATTTTCTTTGTTTGTCTTCTTTATACTGAAATTCATGGTGGAATATACAAAATTGGCAAACAATATTAAAACTATGATGAACAAAACTTTGACCTGAAGTCCTGTTTTTCTCGTCTTAATGATGCCAATCCATTGTCCTAGATTAAGGAGCCAATTCGCAAATTTTATGTCATCGGAATGCATAAATGCGACCCTGTATAGTTCAAAGTTCTTCCTACCTCTAGATTTTCCATCTTTGAAATTGTATTTGTATTGTTTCACTAACATGTCAAGTTTCGTAACTATTCCATTCAATGAATCTATTGTGACTATATGCTCATACCTTCTGCATAATGCTTCGTGTTGATTTCAATCACAGATAAAAGTATATAACAGGATAATTTATAATAAAAAATTATTATAATTTACAAAAAACACACGATAATACACACCATCAGGGTACCTATTAATTTTGAATACAATGAATTATATTGACGTAGGTAACTTACGTTTTGGTTTTAATGAAATCAAGTTTTGGAGTCATTTCGAAGGAATTATTTACAGACTGTTATTATCTATATATTTTTACCATCTCAAAATTCTTATGCGATATTTTCCGAGTTGGTCACACTTCTTTGAATCTTTGTGGACACAAGGCATTATTTACTTTGTGTTCATGGATCTGTAATAACTTTTGCCAGACCTGGTTCTAGATGGTTCAATAACTCTAGAAAATCACTAATCGAAGGCTAAACGCAACATTGAAGGTCAATGAAGAGTCACCATAATGTTAGTTTCGTCATGATACTCATAATTCGTATAAAGTGAGACTTTTTCATATACAGAGAAGTGCACAAAAAACGGCAAGGACTGTATCTTTTGAATTATTCGAGATAGGGTTTTGAAAATTGGTGGGAAGCAAGTATACCATATTGCTCATTAATTGACGAAACTATTTTTCTTCTATTACTTCCAGTTTCACCGACAGCGACAACGACCATAACTTTTGATTTTTAAATGGGCCACCCTGTAATGTATTCCAGAATCGGTTAGGGATTATCATGACGAAGTCAACGATACCGGGTTTGATAGGGTTATTTCAAACCATCACAAAGATATTTGCGTTCGAAGTTTCCATATGCTCAATGGGTGCGACTTCGCAATATCAAAACTTCTTTCTCTGTCACACTCATTGAGCATATGGAAACCTAGAACGCGAATTTCTGCGTAATCGTTTGAAATATCCCTATATCAAACCCGGTATCGATGAATTCGTTATGACAATCCCTAACCGATTATGGAATGCAATACAGGGTGTCCCATTCAATAATCAAAAGTTGGGGTCACTTCCAGTGAAACCGGAAGTGATAGAACAAAAATTGTTTCGTCAATCAATGAGCAATTTGGTATACTAGCTGCCCACCAATTTTCAAAACCCTATCTCGAATAATTCAAAAGTTATAGTCCTGGCTGTTTTTTGTGCACTTCTCTGTATATACTTGAAATTCTATCGAAAATATTGCTTTGCAGTTATTATTTTGATTGTGGAATTACTGTAACAATGGTCAATTGGTCAATTCAAAACACTCAGAACGTGAAGAAAAATAAAAAAAGATAAGTACCCCTGGTGGGACTCGAACCCACAGTCCCCGGCTTAGGAGGCCGATGCCTTATCCATTAGGCCACAGGGGCTTGTGATTAGTGTAATTCTTCCTGTATTACGGGTTGCATTATCTAAATCTCCGTAGATTTATCATGAAATGAAAAAATGAACAAAATGATGACCATGAAAAAATATACGAAGCAAATAATCAATTAAACTCTATTTAATATTTTTATAGTTTTATTTAGATGTGATACAGTAATAACTATAGGTATCATAATAATCTATAATATTACACCTATATGTAGTATGTAGGTATAAGTATTCTAGGTTCTTCCATAGGCGCCGCCATTTGAGGGCAAGGGTAGGCGGCCGCCCTCCTTGGACTTTAGCCTTTTAAGTCTGAACTAAAATTGCAGAAATACTTAAATACCAGCGAAGAAGTCCAAGGCCATCGACTTAGGTCTTTCAGCCATGTTCTCTTTATTTTCGTGATAATTTTGTTTTTTTACCACTATATAGGTATTGCTGAGTATATAGAAACTACCATTTTAAAGGCGTAAAGTTTATTTTTTTTACCAAGGTAGTTTTCGTCATTATTTCAGTTTCACAGAACTATATACCTAAATGATTAAATCATATCGCTAGTGGTGGAAAAAATTTAATATAGGTACACCTTCGGCTGAGTCTCTGAATATATAATCTTGGTCCCTGGGTAATAATGATATTATTTACTACTATGGTACCATAGTATATTTATGTACTATTTCATGTAGATAGGATGTAGGTGTTTTCTTATTGAATGAAATGATTATATTTTTGAAAATTGTTTGTTATACTATTACCATCTATTACCAACTGACCTATACTCAACCTACTTTACTTTATGTATCCTTTTCGTAATATTCTCAAAGTAAGTACACTTTGTAGTGAAAATTGATAATCAAAAGGATTTTAATTTCAATTTAATCCATAATTCTTTCGATAAACCCTCCCCTGCAGGTTTTAGTGGCAGCGCCCATTTTGATACGTCTCGTATGCCTATATATATAAATAAACACTATATAGGTAGATACCTACCTAATGACTATTATAATCAGTTCGTCTTATATTTTTGCTTATCAATCATATACCTAGGTATAGAAAAATGGCGACAAAATTATTAGACAAAAACCCAAAACCATTTTCCCAAATTCAGGTGATTAAAAAATACGGATGATGCCTAGATAGAGCGAATTTTACGCACAGTGAAGAAAGTTACACGCACGAAGCCTTAGCGTTTGATTGTGCGTTATGACCTTACAACTTGAATTGTGTACAATACTTTTTACCAAAGGCACAATACAATTTTGAGGAATTTCAATGATAATTATTATCAATGAAGTTTCGTAAACAAAAAAATTCGTCACTTCGAATAAATGAACAAAGATTGATATAGGTGACATGAACCTCCAACCTCACTAGTACCTACCATCTGCTTCAAGCTTACCAGATAACCTGTCATTGGGTAAAACGATTTCTCAGATCAAAAGATAGTACACATTATGGTGTGTTCTAGTGACAGTAGGTATGGATAGTCAACAAAGTGTAGGTATACAAAAAATACCTACCCTTAGTATAATATCACAGGTGACTACACCGAATTTTTAACCACCCAAATACTTATACTTATCTTGATAATATAAAAAATATCATCTACATAGATCCTAAAATTCTAAAAATTTTATGTATACAGGGTTTTATTCAAGTAAGTGGCTAAACTTTAAGGCTAAATTACTCTTTTACTACTACAAATAAAACTGTCTGAAACAAAATTGAAAACAGGATTTCTACAACCGCAACAACCCCATTCTTTGAAAGAAGTTTGATACCTACTTTCTATCTTGTCAAAAATGCATTTCCATGCAGATTCATGTTTTCAGAAAGTTTACATCATAGAATCATTCAAAGAAGCAATTCTTCAAGTTTGGCCACGAATTTCAATAACCCCCTATACAGGGTGAGTCATTGAAATGGGAACGTGGGATAACGGCTTCGCTGTTTGAGATAGATGAAGACAATTTTTTGTGATGGTCTAGGCTCATGAGCAGTACATTTCTAGAATATTTTGCGTTATACAGGGTGACTCGAAAATGCGTGGCGTATCAAATATATCCTTTTTCTTATGAGATATCCTGTATCTCATTGCATTTTCGGATTCTTCTTTGTAAGCATTTCATCAATGAATCACACTTGGGGTCTAGCAGTAATGATAACAGGATTTTTTATCTCAACTTTTGATTTACTATCTATACAGATATTCAATTTGAACGAATAGAGGGTGGTTCATGAATTCTGAATTTATAAATCTCAGAAATTTTTGGTTATCTATCTCAAACAGCAAAGCCGTTATCTTATACTTCCTGAATGCAGAGCCTAGAAGCTATTTTCTTGAGATCACTCTGAAAATAAAAGAAATGAGAAGACAATTCCAAAATTGTCCCAAGATAATGAGGTCATCTTCATGCCTCTACTGTCAGAGCTGAGAAAAAAATGTTTTCTTCATCTGGGACTCTTTTGAAAATTCCGTAATTTTGCACAGTTTCAGGTAACACCCTGTAGCGATTTTATGTGACGAACCTCATGTTTTGAAGAAGTACGAAATTATAGTGGAAGGACTGGGCTAACGAACAGTGTAATCCGAATTGTTCAAAGCAGAAAAAAGTTATTCATATTAAGCTAAGCATATTACTACTTCTTTCGCCTACCATAATATACATGATAATGATTCATATCAACCCTAAAAATATGACCGGAAGTAATGTATATCGTCCCTTGGGCTGCTAAAACAACAAGATTTTTTAGTTTTTCACTATGTAGACCTTTGATAGATAGATAGATAGACCTTTGACTGTCACTTGCGTGATGCGTATTTTCACGTTTCGCATACATTTTCAATCAAGGGACCAATCATGTTGCTGGTAGAAGAAAAACAGTTGTGTGTCACACATGCAGAAATCGCTTTAGAAGCCCTTAGCTACCAGCTGCAGCGGGCTGCTAAAGCTCATTTACTGCCCTTGTGACACAATATACTATAGAATTATATTTGTTGACGTTTGTAGAAAAAATGTTGTTTGCTGCGCCTCGTTAAAAAAATCAGTTCTTAATCACCAAAGTATAGCATTTCACGTAAAACATTAGTGTGAAGATCAAGAATAAAAATGGAAAAAACAGTCCATTAGCCATTTGGTACAACCGTTGATTGATATAGCGTAATTTATCAATCAACGGTACAACTAAGCTATAATGTTCAGCTCATCCCTGTCATGAAATTTTCAATTATTGTTGAACAATGTTTGAATATATTCACTGATTATATAAATGAATCAAGACGGCAACGCTGATTTTCATCTCACTTGACGACCGTTCCAAGTTCGAGATGAGAGTTGTTTTGTTTTCATCGTAAATATACTATTTTCTAAAATCCTTGTGCTATATTGTTTATGATCTTAGATAGTAACTTTGTTCGAGACACACAACGATTATAAAAGTTCTGTGGTTATAAAATAACTTATGACTTCAAAATCGCGGGTGGTTACTCGCCGTGTTCAAACAGGAACATTCTCTTTGGAATGAAAAATTGAAACATAATAATATATGTGCCTTTTCATTTTCTCATCCTGATGAAAAGGTAAGTGAACTTTTCACAATGAATAAGTGTTCTAGCCTTCTATCACCCAATTCTCCTCACAAAATTCTTCCATAGTGCATAGCCCTTCCGTTTCCCGGGCTGGGGCTATCATGCAGCAACAGTTTGCTGCCGATCATGGAGCCGCTAGAACTACTGCTGGAGAAGAGGCTCCTCGTGTAGTAGGGGGCGGTGTTGCCGTCTCTGCGGGACCTCAGGAGGGTGCAGACCGCTATGATGATGGCTGTCAGGAAGATGAGGCCCAGCACGCAGAAAGAGATGGCCATCTTGTCGGGGGACACGCAGAATGTCCTGTCTCCTGGGATGTTCGTGAAACGGAAGGTTTCTGGATCTGAGATAATTAGCTTGTGATATTAATTGAACCTTTCTATATCCTCACAAATAAATATTATTGCATGGAGAAGTCTAATAACTTGTTTGATATTATCAAGGGCGGAGTCGGGGGGGGGGGTTACGGGCTTCAGAATCCCAAATATTTATATAAATATATAGTGGGTGTTTCCTAAACATTGGTAGAATTTCGGAAAGTGTTCCTTGACACCTTGAGGTATTTTAACAGAAGAAGTTCCTATCCAGAATATTTGTAGAAAAATGCTTGCCATATCAGGTTGCTCTGCCCCTCAAAATAGGGCAACCTGAAATGATTTCTCCTCACAATTTTCGAAACCCTTTATCCGCCTTATTAAAAAAAATCATGAAATTTAGGACATCTGATGTTGAATCAAAATTTAAACTCAGAACATAAACATTTCGATGGCATCATTTTGGAGTTGCTAACAAACCCATTTTTGTTTTTTTTTTGTGAATGTACACGAAATTGAACAACATGAAATTTACTACAATAAAGACTATTGAGTTCCGACAAATGAGAAGGTTGATTGAGGTAGCATAAAAAATATATAAAAAAATCTCCACGGCGGGGAATCGAACCCCGGTCTCCCGCGTGACAGGCGGGGATACTGACCACTATACTACCGAGGACTTGAATCCAAAAATTTGCAAAATTTTTGAAAAATTGAAATATTTTTGAGAAGTAGGAAAATCATTGTTGAAATATCTAACAAGACAACATCTACTTTCCTGGATAATATAAAAGAATATTGAATTATATCTGCATTCTCAGATATCTAATTATATGAGAATATATTAATTCTCCATTATATTTCTATTTTATAGAAACGAGGAGAGAAAATCCGAAATATTCAAGTGAAATTAATCATATATTATATTTATAATTATTTATAGTATGTTGAAAATATGTTTTTCTGCAACCGACACAAAAGTCGTCCATTTTGATACCGAAATTAGCTCTTAAATTGACGTTTCTATTACTGACACAAAAATAGGTATGTTGCTAGGCAACATATTTAGTTCCTAGGAGCTAAAGTTGAATTTTAGTTCCTAGGAGCTAAAGTTGAACTTTAGCTCCTAGGAACTAAAAACGACTTACTGGACGTCATCAAGAATAAACAACATTGTGACGGTTGGTTATTTGGGTTGAGACGCATACCTGATTTGTTTCCGATTTCAGCAGATTTGGCATTTCATACCCATGCTGGAGATATAAATATACCTTATTATAGTTTATTATTGGAATTATAAACATCTCATTTAAGTATTTTCGTTTTGATCAGGGAAGCCTTCAAAATTCAAATACTTGCTTGATCTGTATTTCATTCGTTATTCTCGGGATGGATAACTTGTTTTTGAATAATCACGGCAAGCAATGGTTTTTGTGTCTCAAACAACGATATTGTTTAGCTTCATTTGATTATCAAGTCAAACACATTGTAGTATGCCAGTATGGAGTGGAATAAATAATCACTATTATCATTGTTGATATGCTCAGTAACCTAACATTTTCCACGTCTTGTTCCTATAGCTGGCACTGGCGCGGTATTTGCCATTAGAGCACTTGGTCCATACACAAATATGTCACTCTGTGGTTGTATTTATATTGATACTACAATTCGAACATCCTAGAAAACTCAACCTGCTGCACGGCATTGGCGGTTACTTCACAAATTTATTTGAGTTTATTGTTTCGGTTGCAGAAAAAATAGCATGTTTCATTCGGATCGAAAGTGACTTTGTTCGACTCGCAAATTTTGCTTCCGCTCGGCTTCGCTAAAAGCTCCGCCTCGCAAATGCAAAATTCGCTTGTCAAACAAAGTGTCACTTTTGATCCTAATAAAACAATCTACTATTTTCTCCGATTGGCAGCAAATATTAATTTTGCTGACACATATCAATCAGCAAAGTATTACTTTTCCTGCCTAGGCAGCAAAGTATGTGGTTACTTTGCTTGATATGTATCAGCAAAATTAATAATTCATAAATCATTTATAATTTCCTTCATATTTCATCCGAGACTTCTCCAACAACAAATTCAACTCTATATTTTTTGCCACCTCCCTTCGCTATCACTGTCCATTATATAATAATTTGAATATACCGATATTTTTTCGCACAACTGTCAGAAATTTCATGAATTGTCAAACTATAATTATGAACATTTCCATATAGCAACCAACCATTCCAACAACGATTTCTATCAAATTTTATTTTAATTGAACACTACAGGAGAAATAAAGAGATATATATCATTATGAACAATCGGAGAAAAAATTATATGTTCAACTCGGCAGTCAATCTACTACTTTGCTGCCTAGTTAAACAAATAACTATTTATGAAATAAATATGTTCCATGAATTTAAAAAATATCACAGCAATCACTAATAAATAATAAACAAAATACTATTAATCAAAGATCGGTATCATTCTCGTTGATAATTGACCAAAAAATCACTGTTTCCGCCCGGGATCGAACCGGGGACCTTCCGCGTGTTAGGCGGATGTGATAACCACTACACCACGGAAACATACTATATTACTCAGAGGATACCCAACTCACGGTACAATCTAAAACATTTTCAAAAATCTTGAATAATATTACTATCAAGTATCAAGGGGGTAGCAAACGGGGGAAGTGGGGTCTGGCAAATGAAAACTTGTGGAATCCATCGTCTTTGTACCAAAAGGGATCGAAATACTTGTCGAAAACCCTATAAGTTTCAATTTGAAAAAGTACGACCTCGATCAGGCAAAAAAATGGACGACACATTCTACTTATTACTGATGATTTTTTATCACACTTCTTTGAAAACAACTTGTTTTCATCTATATTAGTAATATTGTAAGATAAGCTTTTTCGGGCTATCGCACGGAAAAACTTTGAGAATAATAATGGAAACGATCGAATCATTGAGAATAACAATAGAAACGATCGAATCATACATGTCAAAATGCCGTCAAATTGAACTCAAAAGTAATAATGCATTCGAAATATTTATACATATTTTCATTTTTACAATCAAGTAGTTTAATTTAATCCCATTTGAAGAATTTGAGGTTATGTAAAGGAATTATTTTTTTTTTCTGTGACGGGAAAAAAGTTTGGCATTTCATCTCTGTTGGCAGGTTATAAAATATCACTTTATGAAAATTACTTTTTTCCCGTGGGAAAAAAGTGAGTACTTCTTTCCCGGATATATAGCAAATATATATACTCTGTTAATGGCTTTTGTTGTGCTATAGTTCCGAAAAATAAGTCAATAATACCGTCTCCGAGAAAGAACTGCAAGTCCTTTTATCTTCCATACGACTTCGCGGTTTCGTATATTACTAAACAACTACTGAATTCGCAATTTTTTAAAATCAAATCACAAAATTGAACTGACAGAAGTGACATCAGATATTTGATTACTTCAAAAGAATGATGAAGATGTCTATAAAACGCAGGTGTCCCTACTGTTAAAAACTTGAAATTTCACGTCGATAATTTTCAGATTTCGAAATAATGTAATATCTTCCCAATATTGATTCGTCCTACCTTCTGTCACAGAAAAAAATAGTGTATTATACACGGGAAAAATATTAGATTTTAGCTCACGGTTTTTTGTCTCCCTCCGCTACGCGTCGGGAGACAACACAACCTGGAGCTAAAATCTACTACTTTTTTCCCTTGTATAATAAATAACTATTGTATTCCATAGTAAATGGTAACTTCACAAACGACAAAATTCAAATAATAATCATCAATCCCTTGTGGGATTTACGATTATACAAGTTGTCTTTGGTTTGTGATTGGTTAGATTATGTGAGAATTTCAAGATGAGTGAAATATAGTCAATGAAAGTGAAGACCATAATAATTGTTATTGTAACAAATTCTTCTGTCTGGAACTCGCTTTTTCAGTTTGCAGATTGCGATTAAATCTAACGCGGAGTTAAGTGCCTACTTTCGTGTCTAATTATTATGGATTATATCAAAACACATATTACGGGTTATCATGCAACACCAAACCATGAACTCCGAAAGTTTTTCCAGACAGGTATGAATTAATATAATTTATAACGTGGAGCATGGCATTTGCTGTATTTTTTTCGTCTGCATCAGAATGAACATGTCTGTGTTTCAGTGCGTTATCAAATATGGATATTATTGCAATATTTTTAAACGCAGACAGATCAAGATTCGAAATGTAGAAATGCTGTATAATTATGAAAGCGATTTCGTTATAATGATTAAAATTATTATGGAAGCCGGATTCACTAAATAAATCGAACAAAAAAGAGACATGCTTGTAATGAGATGAATGTTGAAAGCGAATATTTGAACAAAGACATAGGTCACATAGGTAGGTTTTTACTAGTTGATTTTCACCTCTTTTTTGCACTTGCGAGGTTTCATAACTCGACTACGACTTGTTCTGAAAACTCCTTGTGTAGAAAAATTCGTTCCATAGTTTCTTTGAATAAATAACTATTTTCAAATTCATGAATGTTGAATTTATGTCATGTAATTTTATGTTCAAATCGACCTCACTCCGGAACTATGCATGTTATCATCGTCAATCAAGAGTATTTCAATTTCCTTGGTGTTGGAGTTCCAAACATAATAGCTGACAAAAGAATGCGGGCTAAAAAAGTACTCTGAGCCGACCCTGTTCAGAACACTCCTGAAAAAAATAGAATTTCGTATTTTATTCATACTCAAGCATGAAATGTATTGAGAAGTGCAGTGATGTAACGAAGTTACTTTTATTTTGAGTGTTATATGAGACATACGGTATAGTAATTAACAACTTTTGTAAATAGTGAGCTAGGAATTCCGTTCTTTTTCGTGAATGATATAACGAAGTTACTTTTATTTTGAGTGTTATATGAGACATACGGTATAGTAATTAACAACTTTTGTAAATAGTGAGCTAGGAATTCCGTTCTTTTTCGTGAATGATATAAATAATACCCCGGAAGTATTATTCATAGTCTTCATCATCCACGATTTAGTTTTGATCAGTTGTAAATATTTTGATTTGATAATTAATAAAACGCGGAGTGGATATCAGAGCGATATCCATCCAAGTATACGTATCTCGGGTGCGCCCCACCATTTGAGAGAAGTGGTGGAAGCTCGCCTAGCGAGTCGCCGTTGCTCAGAGAGACCGGCGGAGAACCGGTATAGCTTGTGCGCTTAGCCGGCTATACACGCGCAGCCAGCAGACCAGCGGGACCAAGGACGAGCCGACACCGAAGCCAGCCGAGGACTACCGACGGAGAGGGGAGAGCCGCCTAGAAGCCAGAGGACTGGGGACTAGGAAAGGAGTCCAGCGAGAGCAACCGACCAGACAGCCACGCCAGCATACCAGACCGGACCGACCGACAGAGGACAGGAGAATAGAGAAAGAGCGTTAGGTGAGGACAGCGGAGAGTAATACCAAATGGGAGTCTCCGGGATGCAGGATAGTATTGTGTATCTAATATAAGTTCTCTTTCAGCCGTGATTGATCTAAGTGTGACGTATCACCTGATCGTTGAGATGCACGATAGATAACTTGCGTGCATGCATACTCAGTGAGTATCTCCTGTATGCAAGATTTTGTTGCATTTAATATAAGTTCTCTTCCAGCCGTGGTTGATCTAAGTGTGACGTATCACCTGATCATTCAGATGCACGATAGATAACTTGCGTGCATGCATACTCAGTGAGTATCTCCTGTATGCACGATTTTGCTGTATTTAATATAAGTTCTCTTTCAGCCGTGATTGATCTAAGTGTGACGTATCACCTGATCATTGAGATGCACGATAGATAACTTGCGTGCATGCATACTCAGTGAGTATCTCCTGTATGCACGATTTTGTTGTATTTAATATAAGTTCTCTTTCAGCCGTGATTGATCTAAGTGTGACGTATCACCTGATCATTTGAGGTGCACGATAGATAACTTGCGTGCATGCATACTCAGTGAGTATCTCCTGTATGCTAGATGTTGCATGTATGTACAGCATTGATGTAGTGTAATTATTAAAGCTTGCTGCTAGTTTTGCTTTTAATACTATAGACTGCAATTTTCATTAAGTTTAGTTGCTTTGAATAACCCGCGAGCTTGCATTCGAAATTGAATTGAATACCGTATGTCTCGAGAGAGAGGGGGTATTGATCATAGCATCTGATTATTGTATATAATGTAAATTAGATTTGTAAATAAGTAATTGTAAGTAATCTTGTAGATGCATTTAGAATATATAGTTGTAATATATCATTGAGTTTTATTCCATTCACTATTGGTGCAACTAATAATCCAGGGAATAAGTTGAATATAAGGAATGTCACTTTGACAGTTGAAGTCTCAGACCCCTGGAAAATACTATCTCCACTGAAAGTTGCCCGGTGCAAGTGGACCTACCACTATAAAATAGGTGGCGCCCGAGTACATTAGTTATTAACCCGAGTTGGGGCGCTAAACAACTTATCTCAGAGTAGATAACCTTACAAATTTGGCGCCCGAGCAGGGACCGAGTTAAACCGAGTTATACCGAGTTAAACCGAGTTATACCAAGTCGGACCGAGTTAAACCGAGTAAAACCGAGTTAAACCGAGTCAAACCGAGTTTAACCGAGATAACCCGAGTAAGCTATTTTTGTATATAGACAAGTAAATATTCTTTCAGTTAGGGCTGGATATCAAGGATTGTATTTTCAAGTTGCTATGATCACTCTGCCTCGAGACATACGTGAAGCTTGAGCATTTTAACCCTAAAACTATTTAGTCACGGTAGGGATTGTTTGGCCATAGTGTTTCGAGATAAAATCAACAGCTGTCAGTTTGACAGCTGTCCAGACAATTGGAGTCATAGTCGTGTGGCACATCGTTTTCTAGGGTTTCAGGGACGAGAAAACCGTTTAGGACATTCCCAAGTTGTTACTGTCGTCTGTTCACGGGATATCCGAGTTCAACCGAAGACCGACGGAAATTATTTGAACTTGGACATCAAGAAAATCGATCGAGGATTCTATCTCGAGATTCTGAAGAAGTCAGACGTGCTGATCAATCGTATACACCGAAAATGAGGAACGAAGACACTACAAAGCCTCCCGAGTCCGCAGAAGGACAGACTTCACCGTCGAAGAGTAAAGAGCCTGTAGATGTCAGAGTGAGCTGGGTTTATCAGCTGAAGAAAGCTGATATAGACGTGGAACTGTCTAAGTTTGGCCTTGAAGTCACTGGAACAGTTGAGGACAAAAGGAGACGACTGGTTAGGTTCCTGAGGGAAGGTCGAGTGGGTACCGCCCCACCCACACCGACTCCAGGGAGTGTCCCACTGACTTCGACTTGGACATTCCCGAATCTGAACACCGTACCCCCTGTGAATGTGACTTCAACCGGAACCGCACAGGCAACAACCGTACCGACTATGGCCGTACCGACCATGATGACAGCTCCATCTACATCAATGGCAACGGCGAGTCCAGAACCGATACGCACTCGAGACTGGAATTTGTCATTTGATGGGCTAGGAGACCCAGTAGCATTTCTGGAGAGGCTCGATGAGATCAGAGTATCCCAGAATATACCAGCTCATCGATTGATAGCCGTATTACCCGATCTGTTCCAAGGGGAAACCGCCCTTTGGTACCGAAACAACCGTTCAGCCTGTACAACGTGGAATGCATTTGTGGAATTGTTTAAAATCTTCTACTTTCCTGTCAACTACCAAGTAGACCTAGAGGTTGCTATTGGTAGACGTCTCCAAGGACCAAACGAGCCTGTACAAGCTTACATAACCGATATCCAGACGCTTGTGCGAAGGCATGGGAGTATGACACCGGAACAAGAGCTGACGTGGCTATACCGGAACTTGCTACCAGAATATCGACAGCATATCAAAAGAAGTGACTTTGCCGATATTGTTACTTTTTCTCGTGCTGTGAAGGAGTTTGAACTTCTCAGAGGAGAGATACAGGAGAGGTACCAAACCTATGCAGTGACTGCCAGGTACCCTGTCGTGTCGAGAGCCCCACCGACATCCCCAGCGACAACCTCTCTGACAGCTCCAGAGATTCCAAGGCCGAAGATGACCTCACCCAGATCGGAGAGGAATGAATCAAGGAGAGTTTTCCAGTCTGTTTCCAACTCCAGGACAGGAACAAGCTCATCAGCACCAGCTGTGTGTTGGAGATGTGGACAGACAGGACATTTGAGGAGTCAGTGCCGATCCACTCCTAAGTTATTTTGCTCCAGATGTGGGAAGGAAGGAGTGATGTCCCGTGACTGTCCCTGTCCTAGGTCGGAAAACTAGGAAGGCATTGCCCTGCACCGAGACCTGAGCAGTGCCATTCCACCAATGTCTCGGAAACGATCCGAACCGTCCGACCTGAAGATGCCCGTCCATTCGTTTCTGTGCATACCCTTGGTGACCGTTTTGAGGCCCTGTTAGATACTGGAGCATCCAGGACGTATATGGGAGATAACGTGGCTAGAAAATGTCAAGATATGGGAGTTCGAAAAGGAGCACCGGATGCTTCCATGGCCAGAATGGCAAATGGCCTCCCAGCTCAAGTTCCCAGCAAATATCACTTGGACTTAGTGATTGGGAACACAACTATTCCCGCCATAGTTGGACATCTTCCTGGCCTATCATCTGATTTTGTCATAGGCATGGATATTCTGAAACCGCAGAAATTCCAACTGGACCTGTCAGATGGGAGTATACGTATGGATGGAAAACAGATAGTCGACCAGAGACCGCAACCGGAACACCTGATTAGTACCGTAGACCGTATTGAAAAGCTTGCACTCACCCCGACTGAGGAAAGAAAACTCCAAGCATTCTTGGACCAGGAGCTAGCTCAATTCGGGAGCATAAAGGGAGTAACGCCGATACTCAAACATGAGATACGTTTGATCAATCCGGAACCGATCAAACAGCGTTACAGACCGCAGAATCCAAGAATGCAGGAGGTAATCAACGACGAAGTTGATAAAATGCTGGAAGAAGGCATAATAGAACCGTCCAATAGCCCCTGGAGCTCACCTGTTGTTATAGTCCGAAAGAAGGATGGCAAACCAAGGTTTTGCATCGACTTCCAGAAAGTCAATGCTGTGACACATAAGGATGCATACCCACTACCCTTCATAAATGCAATTTTAGATAAATTGCGCCGCGCTAGATACATTTCTAGTATTGATTTGAAGCAGGGGTATTGGCAAGTAGCCTTGACCGATGCAAGCAAACCAGTCACAGCATTCACAGTACCTGGCCGAGGGCTGTTCCAGTTCAGGGTAATGCCGTTTGGGCTACATGCAGCTCCAGCCACGTTCCAACGTTTGATGGACCGTATAATAGGACCTGAACTGGATCCGTATTGCTTCGCCTATCTGGACGACATAATCGTACTGGGAGAGACGTTCGAACAGCATCTCAGTATCCTGAAGGAAGTATTCCGCCGCCTCCGAGGTGCTAACCTCCGTTTAAACCCAGAAAAATGTCAGTTTGGCAGGAAGTCGCTAAAGTACCTGGGTCACGTGATTACAGGCGAAGGGATTGCTACAGATCCAGATAAGGTGAAATCCATCCTGGAATTTCCACCACCGAACACCGTGCGACAGCTACGACGATTCCTGGGAATCGCATCCTGGTACAGACGCTTTGTACCTGGATTCTCGAATGTGGCTGCCCCGTTGAACCGACTCCTGAAAAAGGGATACCGTTGGCAGTGGAATACTGAACAAGAAGAAGCATTCGACCACCTCAAGAAATGTCTGACTGAATCACCCGTTCTGGCCTGTCCAGATTTTGAGAGACCCTTCATTTTGCAAACAGATGCAAGTGATCAAGGTTTGGGAGCAGTACTTATCCAGAATAAGGAGGATGGTGACCACATAATCGCTTATGCCAGCCGAACACTGACAACTTCGGAAAAGGCATATTCAGTTACTGAAAAGGAATGCCTGGCTATCGTTTGGGGCATAGAGAAAATGCGTCCATACCTTGAAGGATACCGATTCACCGTCCTCTCTGATCATCAGTCATTGAAGTGGCTCCACAATATCAAAAGCCCAAGTGGTAGACTAGCCAGATGGAGTATGTATCTCCAGCAATTCGATTTTGAGATCAAGTATCGAAAAGGGGTCCTGAACCGAGTGGCTGATGCTTTATCCAGACACCCGTCTCCAGATGAAGAGGGTATTGCTGCCGTCGAGGGAACACTAGATTGTTCGTGGTATTCCCGAAAGAAAACCGAAATCCTGAAGGATCCTGCCGCCAATCCCGACTATTGCATCAAGGAAGACCGACTCTATCGCCATTTTTGGGATTCAACCGACTTTTCTGAACCAGAGCTTTCTGATCCCTGGAAGCTTTGCATCCCGAAACCAGCTCGTTCATCCGTTATGAAGGAGAATCACGATGCTCCCACTGCTGGACATCTCGGGATTGCTAAGACCACGGCCAGAATTGCTAGCCGCTACTACTGGCCTGGCATGTTTAGGGACATAGCTAAATACGTTCGAAGCTGCCAGTCTTGTCAGCAGTACAAGACGTCACAGCAGAAGACTCCAGGGATGATGCAACCGTCAGTGAATAGACAACCATGGGAAACTGTGAGTTCTGATCTGGTTGGACCGCTGCCCCGCTCCAGTAAAGGAAACAACTACCTAGTTGTATTCCAAGACAGATTCACGAAGTGGATCCAGTGCCGTCCCATACGGAAGGCGACAGCGAAGGCAGTGAGTCAAGCTCTCTATGAAGAGATCATCACACGTTTTGGGTGTCCGAAGACCGTTATTACCGATAATGGAACCCAGTACACAGGTACACTGTTCAGAGATCTGCTAAAAGATCTGAAGATTGGCCACCGTCTAACTCCGCCGTATACACCGCAGTCCAATCCAGTAGAGAGGACGAATAAGACCATGAAGACTATGATCTCTCAGTTCTGCGACAAAGATCATCGGAAATGGGACCAGCACATACCAGAACTAATATTTGCTTACAACACAGCCCGACATGACTCCACCGGGTACACTCCGGCATTTCTCAACTATGGGAGAGAGTTGGAAATACCAGGGGCTGTGTACCGTCCTGAGGATCTAGTGCCAGATGATGTTGATGATAATCCAGAGGATACAAGAGACCGAGCCCAAAGACTAGACAAACTCCGGGAAGTCTTCGAGTTTGTTCGAGTCAACCTATCTCGAGCTTTCACGACACAGAGTCATCACTACAATCTCCGTAGACGAGAATGGAGATGTCATGTGGGAGATCAAGTGATGAAAAGGGAGCATCATCTTTCATCTGCTACAAAGGGGTTTGCCGCTAAATTAGCCCCTAAATATTCTGGCCCGTATACCGTTTCAAAAGTTATATCTCCGGTAGTCTATGATCTTAAGAGCAACACTGGCAAGAAGCTACACCATATACACATAAAGGATTTGAAGCCTGCTCATAACCTGATCGATCAAAACAATGAAGCAATATCATCTCTTCTAGAAAATGCCGAGAAAAGCACCCGTTCCGAAACCCCAGCCGAAGGACGTTCGTTCCCCCGTGGCAGATGCAGCCAAAATGACCGCCAAAGCTCAGCAGAGACTAAGGGCCATCAAAGTGTTGGCACGGGACTTGACCCTGCGACGCCGAGCTTGTCGAACAACGGTTGGCACTCCACCCGGTCGACAACCTTGCCGACCTGCTCCTATGACGAGGCAAACTCCGCCGAAGTTTGCCCCAACAACCTCAGTAGCTCCGTCCTTTTCACTGGTGGCAGTGGCCGACATACCTCTGCCGATAGGTCCTCCGCCCAAAGCCCAGTATGTGGTAGACATGGAAATGTCGCAAACTTCCACGATCTCCGTGGATAGGCAGCAGAGAGCGACTATTGAACACCCGATGGACACGGGGATAGAGGGGCAGAAAACCACACCGACCATCTTGAGAAGCGAAAGAAGCGAAATAGCTGAGGCATTGCTTGAGCATCCCCGAGGAAAACCGTGGCCCCCTGCCTTACAAACCAGGTTGTTCGCCCTTCGAGGTCCGGAAGCAGACCCGAACACCCGCCTTCGTATCAAGCTAACAGCTCCAGATGGCCGTAGCATTAGGGTCACATTGCCACATAAGGCATAGGAAAATTAGTTGCGTTATAATTTTGATCTCGTTGAATGTTGGAGACTGATAATGTTTAAGTTGTTATTTGTTTAGTTTTTTCGAAATAATAAATTGGTTTTGCAAAGTTGGGTTTTCTTTTAGAGTGTTGCCAAGCTCAAAATGCAGAGTCCAGTTTTGGAGATATCCGCCTCTCCACGACAGCTGGAAGACCTAGCAAGAGAACTGGCTGAAGCCCTAGCTGAATCCACCGATGTAGCAGTGACCGCCGCTGAGGAAATGAGGAAGGTGTCAACCACCCCTCCAAGGCCGGAGGCTGACGGCGATGCTGTCGCTGGCCCTTCCACCAAAATGGAGATCACAGACGCGCCCGCTGCTCAACCTCTATCTGCGACAAAGAAACCACCGTTGGTGACGCCCCAACAGACGATTGGGATAGAGGCACTACCGCTCGCTAAAGAGCCGGGTGAAGAAGGACCTCCACCACATTGGAACCCGACGACGGATGAGTATTGGACCCCTGAAGCCAGGGAGTTGAGATTCTCGGAAAACCGACTATCAGAAAAACGTCTGGCGAAAGAGCGGAAGGAACGACAAACCAAGAACCGAGCTACCGAGGATCAGTATGTTCGGATCGAACCGAACTTGTGTTGGCGATGTGCCCGAACCGGACACCAACGACAGGCGTGTTCGCGGCCACCGGTGATGTTCTGTTCTCGATGCGGCCTAGTTGGCGTGATGTCAAGGAAATGTCCATGTAACAGGAGACAGGAAACCGACAGACAATCCCGGAGCCGTCACGAGCCACGTCGGTCTCACAACCGCTGCCCAACATGCGGATGTCCCCATTCGCAGCTGCACCGCCGACGTTCGCCAATGGGAGAGGGAGGCCAACCCAGGCGGTAACCTGGTTTTACCATCACCATACAAAAACCGAGCGCGACGACCGACGAAAATGATGGGAACCTGGAATGGAGTTTATTTTTGTTTATTTCAATATAGTTTACTTTGTTATATTATATTTCATGGATAATTATATGAAAAAAAATAATAATAACTGAAGTTATTTTATTTTTTTTTTAGGAAGTAAGGGGGGGATGTAACGAAGTTACTTTTATTTTGAGTGTTATATGAGACATACGGTATAGTAATTAACAACTTTTGTAAATAGTGAGCTAGGAATTCCGTTCTTTTTCGTGAATGATATAACGAAGTTACTTTTATTTTGAGTGTTATATGAGACATACGGTATAGTAATTAACAACTTTTGTAAATAGTGAGCTAGGAATTCCGTTCTTTTTCGTGAATGATATAAATAATACCCCGGAAGTATTATTCATAGTCTTCATCATCCACGATTTAGTTTTGATCAGTTGTAAATATTTTGATTTGATAATTAATAAAACGCGGAGTGGATATCAGAGCGATATCCATCCAAGTATACGTATCTCGGGTGCGCCCCACCATTTGAGAGAAGTGGTGGAAGCTCGCCTAGCGAGTCGCCGTTGCTCAGAGAGACCGGCGGAGAACCGGTATAGCTTGTGCGCTTAGCCGGCTATACACGCGCAGCCAGCAGACCAGCGGGACCAAGGACGAGCCGACACCGAAGCCAGCCGAGGACTACCGACGGAGAGGGGAGAGCCGCCTAGAAGCCAGAGGACTGGGGACTAGGAAAGGAGTCCAGCGAGAGCAACCGACCAGACAGCCACGCCAGCATACCAGACCGGACCGACCGACAGAGGACAGGAGAATAGAGAAAGAGCGTTAGGTGAGGACAGCGGAGAGTAATACCAAATGGGAGTCTCCGGGATGCAGGATAGTATTGTGTATCTAATATAAGTTCTCTTTCAGCCGTGATTGATCTAAGTGTGACGTATCACCTGATCGTTGAGATGCACGATAGATAACTTGCGTGCATGCATACTCAGTGAGTATCTCCTGTATGCAAGATTTTGTTGCATTTAATATAAGTTCTCTTCCAGCCGTGGTTGATCTAAGTGTGACGTATCACCTGATCATTCAGATGCACGATAGATAACTTGCGTGCATGCATACTCAGTGAGTATCTCCTGTATGCACGATTTTGCTGTATTTAATATAAGTTCTCTTTCAGCCGTGATTGATCTAAGTGTGACGTATCACCTGATCATTGAGATGCACGATAGATAACTTGCGTGCATGCATACTCAGTGAGTATCTCCTGTATGCACGATTTTGTTGTATTTAATATAAGTTCTCTTTCAGCCGTGATTGATCTAAGTGTGACGTATCACCTGATCATTTGAGGTGCACGATAGATAACTTGCGTGCATGCATACTCAGTGAGTATCTCCTGTATGCTAGATGTTGCATGTATGTACAGCATTGATGTAGTGTAATTATTAAAGCTTGCTGCTAGTTTTGCTTTTAATACTATAGACTGCAATTTTCATTAAGTTTAGTTGCTTTGAATAACCCGCGAGCTTGCATTCGAAATTGAATTGAATACCGTATGTCTCGAGAGAGAGGGGGTATTGATCATAGCATCTGATTATTGTATATAATGTAAATTAGATTTGTAAATAAGTAATTGTAAGTAATCTTGTAGATGCATTTAGAATATATAGTTGTAATATATCATTGAGTTTTATTCCATTCACTATTGGTGCAACTAATAATCCAGGGAATAAGTTGAATATAAGGAATGTCACTTTGACAGTTGAAGTCTCAGACCCCTGGAAAATACTATCTCCACTGAAAGTTGCCCGGTGCAAGTGGACCTACCACTATAAAATAGGTGGCGCCCGAGTACATTAGTTATTAACCCGAGTTGGGGCGCTAAACAACTTATCTCAGAGTAGATAACCTTACAGTGAGCATACGATTTTATTATATTATCTAGAATCGTTTCGGAAATAATAAAAACCATCCTCACGGCGGAGGTGTCATCCCGACCGATTGAAAGTTTCGATTGTTTGTTTGATTGTTTGTTTAGACGGATTCGGAAAATTCTTTCACCATTAGAAGCCAACATTAACGACTGAACCGATGGGGATGAAATTTTGTATGGGTATTTCGATCTTTTCCTGGATGATTTAAAGAATAATTGGACGCTGTAGGTGGCGCTGCTGTCGGTACGTCAACTACTAAACGGCATGACCGATTGGGTTGAAATTTATAATATGTAAAACAAAAAAAATAAAAGATACTGAGAGAATGACTATAGGTGTGAGTATATAACATAATGGTAGCTATAAGTAAGCACAACAATTTTGCAATGGTTTTCCCTTTAAACTCTTGCCATATCAATTTTTTGACGCAAAATAATTTCTGCCTGAAACACCGTCGCGTATTTGCCTAAGCGCAGTGTGATCCGTGTCTTTGGCTTGGCTCCATAAATACCAGCTCTTGACCCTTCCTCAGTTTTGGAGCCGTCCGTATATAGACAGCAATGTCTGCGTTGATAGGAGGTCCTTCCTTCCATGCCCTCTGCACCCCTCTGTCCGTTATACTTATTTTAAAAGTTTTTTCAAAGCTATATTTTGGAATTATTCCATCTGTTGGCATTCCCATGATGGCGTCGCTTTACTCGCTTTCCAACTCTTCATATAGCCTTCCTGTAGCCTTTGCCGTGCGTGTTGCTTGTAGGTTCTTGACATCGATGGTAACGGCTTGACCCCTGAACAATCTATACTCACGACTGCTCTGGCTTCGCCTTGAATGTATGTGGCCAAACTTCAAGGGTTGATTTTTCATGTGATTCCAAATCGAAAAGTTTATATGAACATAAATAGGTCCGGAAATACACCGTTTTCGAGATACAGGGTGTCAATGATGAAAAAAATCGGTTTTTCGTGAATATTGCAAAAATCTCTGACCCAATTTTGTTGAAATATCGCAATGTTATTTTGTTGTAGTCGTAAGGGACTAATAAAGCCATAAGAAGATTCATAGAAAACCTATTTTTCAAAAAAAAGGTCAACATTCTGTATCTTGAAATGTATGCATTCCCGGAGCTATTTATAAAATATTTTATGTTCATTTGAACTTTTCGTCTTGGAATCACCAACATAACATAATCGCATCCATTCAAGTTTGACCGCATATTCGAATAACACCCTGTATATAAAACCAGGCAATGCCTTAATTGATAGGTACAATGAAATAGCGTATTCACGACTATCACATTTTCAAATCACCATCAATCAAAATGCCACCCTAGACGCCTGCACAAGCAGCAAATTTTTCGCTCCGCTGATCTCCGTAGAGAAAAAAAAATCGAACGAGTGGCCCAGCGCCCTGGAAAAATGCTCGCTTGGTATTTAATGAGGGGATATTAGATGTTTATGGGGTGCCGACTGGGAACTATGGGACACAATGACGGATGGGCCGATTACTGAATGCTCTCTCAAGAATAATAAATTTCATGTGGGATTATATACAGAGTGTCTCAAATATATACGTGTCAATTTTTCAGTAGGTGATGTACTTCTTGAAAATAAATTAAAACATCTTCTATATTTTTTACTTTGATTCAACAATCTCAATTTACATGGTGGCTGGAATTCGAGCCTCATCATTGGGATAATGGGATCTCGTAAACCGTAAGAGATACAGGGTCGGTTTTATTATGGCAAAGTTGCTCAGTTTGATGCATAACAGTATGCCGTTCTGAAACTTGGAAAATTCCGATCACTTTCGGAGATATCCGAACAAAAACCAAATTTCTTGAAACCGTTTTGATTTTTGTCTGGCTTTATTTGAAGAGATCAATCGATATAAATAACACTTAATCATGACCACTTTTTCTTCTCTACAAGATGGCGTTTTCAAATTTGAAGTCCGACGTTTCGTCTCCCAGAAATCATCATCAATTTATTTTATTTTTTTCAATACGGACCTGGCTTTTTTATTTCATGTTTTTGGATAGCCCAAAAACTATGAACTATCACAAATTTCGATTTTCAAGTGTTTCGATGACAATTTTTTTTTCGAAATAAGAAACATTATTATTCATCCATAGTAATATAAATAAAGAACGCTAATCAGCACCTGAACACTGGAAAGATTTCAATGAAACCCCTCACCCCTCCACTGGCCTAATTATTACGAAACTGAACTTCTGGCAAAATAATATCTAATACTCAGTCCATCAATAAAAACTATGCCTATATTGTTAAAATTACAAGAACATTTTTCAAAGTAAATGCGAGGCTCGAATAATCTCCCTTGCACTTCTAGGCATTTTCGTATGCGTCTTCGTAGGTTGCCCGTAAGCGAGCGCTGGATAATTCTTGCTCTACCTCGTAGGGTTGTTATTTCTGAAAATATTTATGTCCCGTGGAATATCTTTGAATAAACGGTTTTTCGAACATCCCCATAAAAAATTACCCAGCGGGATAAGTCGGGGCTCCTTGGAGGCCAGCGCTCCACCCCTTGGTTTCCAATCCACTGATAGGGAAGCGTTTCATTTAGATTTTAGATACTGAGTAAAGGGCCTTCCATTTTGGGGTGATGCGCCATCCTGTTGCCACCATAGTTGCTGGAGTATATTTGAGGGCTTGTCTTCAAGAGGTTCTAAATTTTGGATGAAATCATGAATATTCGTGAATATTCAGAAGAAATAAAGAAAATGTCAATTTTTGTAATCAAAACATTTGAAATTTGTGATAGCTCATAGTCTTTGAGCTATCCAATGTTAACAAAGAATTAAATGAAAAATCCAGGTCCGTATTTAAAAAAATGAGTTGATGATGTTTTCTGGAAGACGAAACGTCGGATTTCAAATTTGAAAACGCTATTATGTGTTATTCATATCGATTGATCTCTTCAAATAACTCTAGAAAATATAAAAACGGGTTCATGGCATTTTGATTTTTTTCGGATATCTTCGAAATTATTGGGAATTTTCCAAGTTTCAGAACGGCATTCTGTTAGGCATCAAATTGCGCAACATTGCCATAATTCAACCGACCCTGTATCTCTTACGGTTTACGAGATCCCAATGATGAGGCTCGAATTCCAGCCACCCTGTAAACAAAATAATTGAGAATAGGTTGTTGTTCAACTTTGAATACATTTGAAAAAATATGGGTTTTCCGAAGGGAGCAGCTGCATATTTATATCGGAATATATTTTTTATCTCTTGTAGCGCACGAAAGGAAATTCCTATGATATTCTAATATTTTTTTAATGATTTTTTTCACGAAAAATATACATATAATTCCTTATTGAAAATATCATACAAGATGGCATCGTAAATTTGAAACATAGCAGTTTCTCAATATGCTGATTATATCTATTGGTTTTTCGCTAAAAATATGCCTGATCTTGAACTGAATGATTTTTCACAATGAGAGAATTGAGGACTCAGGAGAGTAGATGTCATTATTCACAATATTGAGTACCACATGTTGAACGAAATAAATTTTGAAATGTGTCAACTAATAAGAAAATAAATACTGTCTGTAGGTTAATCGAGGAGGTGGTACATTCATTTTACTTGGTTCTTTGGGATTTTCTCTCCTCGTTTCTATAAAATAAAAGTATTCGTATTATTTCAATATATTTGTAGAGGGACAAATCAGATGATTTGCCCCAAAATGTCACTGCGTTTAACAAATTTTTCTATCAGGGAGTCTAAAAGAAAAATCCAGTAGCTTGTCAGTGACAATTTGTTTGAAAAAATTTTTGAAGGAAAGAAATATACATATATTGAAAAAATATCGAATTTGTACTTATCTTTGGACGTTTCGGGACCGATTCTGCTCCCGTTCTCAACATGTAAATGCAAATTATTTTTCTTTGAAATTTTTGCTGCGTATAGTTTGACACTTTTCAATGTCATACTGATGTTGGCATATGAATGAGTGATTTTAGTCTACAAATGAGTTACAGGATGTTTTCATTAATTGATCTTGAATCTACCATTTTCATGTTCAGTTTTCAGTAGTGAATACCATGTTCTATCAATATCAACTGAACAGGAAGCAATGCTATTGTCTCCGTTTAGAAGGAATCCGCTTGCACCTTTTTCCTCCTAAATTTTCATCTGTTGGCGTGCAATATTTTTTTATTCAAACTTGAAAGATATTCGATCACAAACATGAATAGAGGGCATAAGGGGCACTCACCTATATTCTTGTGCCAACTTCATTGGGAACTGGCTTGTATGTAGAATGTATAGATGATTACTTACGATACAATAATGAGGAAAACAAAAATAGTCAATTTCGACACCAAGAAAACATAAAGACAGTTATGAACGCAAGATTAAGTATTCGTCAACTGCAGAATAGTTTATTTTACTCGAAAGTCACGAACCACAAATCACAACGACAAACCACAATACACAAAAAACTATTTCCTAATTCAGAACTCTAACAGTCTCTAGGTAGAGAATCACTAAACTTCCGAACTAGGTAAGTATGTATTATTTGTATTTGTCCATAAACTAAAATTACCTGCTACAAATTACATACACCTTTTATCCTTCTCTGAAACAAAGTTCCGAATATCTAATTAGCATAAATGATTGGGTCAACCCTTTTGAGGTATAGGTTGGTAGGTAGGTTCCATGTGAGTGGGGCGAATACCGCCTCTCCACTCCCAGATAGCACAATGTCATTCATAAAAAGTCCATAGGAAATTCTTAGAGAATATTTGAAAAATCTCAAAGTATTCTTCCAATGTGATACATATATTCTAGGGACGATCTATGAACATTCTGAATGGACTGTTTTAAATATTCTGTGAATATTCCTAGTATATTGAACGAGTAAGGATGATTTATTCAATAACATCATGGTAGTTGCAGTCATCAAATTATTTTAGTAATGATGAGTATGCATATGTATGGACTTGCAGAAACTTTCAAGGTCAATAAGTCTGCAACGAATTGCTATAGACATTTTTTTTATATGTAGTAACATTATTTTGTCTCACACTATCAGCCCTATCATTTACGACATGACCTTTCCAAACACCCTGTATACTATAAGTCCTTCTTATACAGGGTGTATCTAAATAATACCGAAAAACTTCAAGGGGTGATTTCTTGTAATATTTTAGGAAATAAAGTTCATATAAACATGTGTCCTAACTTGCTTCGTTTTTGAAATACAGGGTAATAATATTTCCATGAAAAATCTTTTTTTTATCAATTTCTCAATTGTATTTTTATCAATTTCAATAAAACGTTGTGATGCAATTAGATTCGAAATAATATTTCCAGTGGCGTCACAGTGGGTAAAATTATCGATATTCATGTTTCAAATTTTTAATAGATTGAACTATTGAAATAACAACTTTTTTATCCCCTGTGTGATTTTTTATCTAGCTCAGTTTTTGAGGAAACAATGAAAATTCGATTTGTTCCTAAATTTTATTGTAGGTGTTTTCGAGACTTCCATTGATATTTGATATTACTCAATAAACCCAATTAGAATCATTCTGAAATTTTGGGGCTTTCTCAGTCTCCATCCATACTGAATTTTGGCACTATAAAATCTTATACAGGGGGATATATGATAAATAAAAACAATTAATACATCCAACTTCAGCATCCTGTATCTCAAAAACGGTGCAAGTTAGGACATATGTTCATATGAACTTTATTTACTAGAATGTCACAAGAAAAAACACCCTTTGAATTTTTTCGGTGTTTTTCAGATATACCCTGTATGGATAAATAGATACAGCAAACATAAATATCTATTTTCATCGTCGATTTTTGCCAATTATCTGAAAGATAGAAAGAGTATGTGCAGAGGAAGGAAGGAATGAAAAGAGTAAGCGTGCCATCTATAAGTTTATTTACAAATATACAAAGTGATAGAGTTATCTCATCGAGACAGATGGAGTACAGTTCGACAGACCAAGAGCTATGTACAAATTCCTTCATCCAAGATCGGTTCTTCCACTTACCGCTCGCTTGAAGTCGATCACCCTGTTCGAGGTCGTCTATTTCCGGAGCGACAACTTCTACGCTGTTGTAAACTTCTAGTCTGTCCAATATATCACTATCCGCAAAATCCAAGGTTTTCTCGTCTCGCGATTCTGAAGATTCGCTGGAACAATCCACCTGGAAATGCTCATTAATAAGAATCACCAGAATCACTATACCGGGTGATAAGATTATATATGCGTCATTCTGTTGTTTTTTATAATAGAATTTTGAAATTCGAAACGTGGATATAGTTCCATCAAACCATTTCCATTATGAAGCAATCGAATATCACTTCCGATTTTACCGGAAATTGACTTCAAGAATTTTCAATGGAACCCTGTATCTATTTCCACAGCATTCGAAAATGCAGAAAAAAATCTCTTTCCGATGATATATCGCAAGTGGACATTTCTTTCGAGATTTGTTTATAAAAAGGCGACGCAGGAGACTGTTTGTCTAAAATCAATATGGCGACATTGTGACGTCATTGATCAATTTTTTTTTTCAAGCAACCTGATAAAATAGCAAAAAACCGAAGCATTTTGATCAGTTTTTAATGAAACCGTGAAAATTGTGATTCATCGCCTATTAGAGGATTTCTTTTGGTAATTCTTTCAAATGAAATTTCTTCTATCGAAAAAATATTCACAGATATATTATGAACATAAAACAGAAAAATGGATACCTTTAAAGAGAAACATTGGGAATTCGCATTCTTTCATTTTAAATAAGTAGGAAATGGTACTTTTTTCGAATAAACATAGAAATATAGGTCTATGGTGATAAGTTATGTTATATACATTGTATATACGATGATTTGATTTTTATAATATACTTTCTACTCAGAGTGTTGTAATTTTTATCAATTGTATCCACAATTGGTGTGCCCGACGTGATATTATGGAGCAGTTGAGCGAAGGCGAGATCACAAATTATGAGACTCTTTCCAAAGACTCGTTCATCCAACGAAGAGCGAGGCCCTGGAACACATTGCCAAGGGAGGTGTTCCCCGAGGCAAATAACCTCCAGAAATTTAAGAAGAACACCAATTCCTACCTTTTCCTTGGTTCTCACAATGTTCTCTTAACACAGGATATCCCTTTTCGTGGGAACCAGAACATTGAAAAAAATTGATTATAAAAATGTCACATCAATTAAAAAATAGCAAACAAACGAAGCATTTCGATCAGTTTTTAATGAAACCTGTGAAAATTCTGATTCATCGCCTATATATTAGAGGATTTATTTTCTTTTTAGTAATTCTTTCAAATGACATTCTTTCTATCGAAAAAATATTCCCAAATATGATGAACATAAAAAAAATATTTTATTTCAAATAGGTATGGTAGTATATACTTTGTATATGATGATTTGATAGTTTGACATTGTGTGACATGTGACATTTCTATAATATACCATACTTCTGGGCCGCAATTTTGAAGACAAATGTCTACCTGCTACGTGTCGATTCCAGAGAAGTTTTGAGAGTAGGATAAGCCGTGAAAATATATACAGGGTGCTATTCAAAATGCCTAACCTAAGTCAATTTCTGTTCAAACCGGAAGTAATATTCAATTGTTTTTTCATATAAATTATATCATAGATCCGAATTCCAAATTTCTCACTTGAAAAACAAATGGATGACGCTTTGTTCAATGATCTCGTTACCCGGCATACACTGACTGTCTCAACAGTTGGTGAGAATGCACTAGCCACAAGCGACTATTTTTCGATAAAACAATTCAATTAATCGAGTTTTCTTGGTGCAAAAGTATGAAACATTTTATACCATCCAAAATGATTGGTACCTTGGGGCAAGCTTCTCTGCAAAACTGCAATCCACAAGACAAGTGCAATCTATCCCTGTCTGGAAATTTGAAAGCTGGAAATCTGGCGACGGCTTCTTGGTGACTCATAAGAGCTATCGGTCTGATGGGGCCATATGTTAAAGATGGCATCAGCAGTTCGTCTACAGGACATCCTTCTGCGTCTATCAGTTTTTGCGAGGAATCTCCCAAACCATCGTGGGCTTGGCAGTCCACTACTCTCCAACCAATACCCGCTGAGAATGCAAACAATTTATATTGAACGTGTTCAGAATCAATGAAAAAGTATTTGCTATCCAACTACTTATACAATCAAATTAGTCAATCAGTCAATGCAATGAACATTTTATAACCATGAAAGTAATTTTCACCTGGTAGAGTTGACTTTACACTGAGGCGTGCAGTTTCTCCCACTTGCAAAATACCAGAAGGCCTGTCTTCCACTTCCTCTGGTACTATCTCCATCCAAGCTCTTGCTGATGCCAAGGCTTCGTTGAGTTCATCTTCCAATTGCTTTCCTTCTAGTTCTTTGGACCAGCCAGCATCTTTCATCCGACCAACTCTATGTAACACACAAAAATATTTGGACAGTCAAGATTTGATTGAAATAACTCTTTTTTTTTTCTTCTTTCACATCGTTTATTAATTATGAGGGGTCATACTTTATTACGTGTCACCTAGTGCAGTTTCATAATATGTTGTTTTTCTGACTAGTTCCAAACGACCGACATCTTCGAAAGGACCTCGCACATTTAGTACGGAAAATGAGTTTCGGCTAATTCTTCTGAAAATTTGATATGTTTCAGATATTAGCGTCCTAATTACACAGTCCAATTTACAGATCGATCCTATGGCCAGTTTTCGAGCTACAGTGTGCCAATAATTTGATTTTGGATGATTAGAATATTTTGCATCGATTTGAATTATGTGCTCTAAGTGGTGATATATCTTCAGTAGAAATAAACGATCCACGTCTAATTTTTACCTCATATTCGAATAGATAATGATATGAAATACAGGGTATTGCATTCCATCATGACAAGGAAATATTAATGGGAATAGACAAATATTGAAAATATCAGAATTCCGATTTTTACTCAATCACTGAAAACTTGAAAACAAACGGCTAGAATCGGCCAATTATTTGACACACTATAGATCTTGATCATCAACATGAAGATTCATATATGATTCCCTCTGATACAATGTCCGGTTTGCCATATATAGGGTGATGACAATTTGAAAGCTTAGAATTGATGTAACTCATGTATATACAAAATGCGATACCTATCACGAATGGTTCATAACTGTTTATAGAATACCCCCACCAACCCCCTGAGTCACAACCACCCCAACGCATATATAATTTCAATAGTAGCCCCTACTTGTGAACTAACAAAAAATATTCATTACCTATATATGCTAGGTAGGCTAGTAGTATGAGAAAAAAAATCGTTTATCTGATGGCATGTCATAATGACAACGTTATGTCACTCAATTTTGATGACATAAGGAAGCTCATTAGGGGACTAAGTGCCATAATGAATTCATTATGGGACTAAGTACCATAATGAATTCATTATGGTACTAAGTTCCATAATGAAATTCTATAAGGAAAACATGTAATGGTTTGATCAAAAAAGTTTATTCAAAATGCATAACTATGTACAAAACTATTTATTATAAATGGTAAAAGAACAATTACTACAATTTGTAATATTAATATAATGGCAAAGCACAGCTCACTCACCTACTAATATTTGAAACTACACAATACTTACTCCTTTAAAAATAGTTGTCATTGTGACATGTCGAAAATGCAGTTTTTAATTTTTCGAAAATGTATTGATATAAATGCCATCAGATAAAATTTTGTATGTAATACGAATCATAAACAATCATTATGGCACACGCCGTGTTATCGGACTCGGCTACGCCTCGCCCGATAACATTCACGACTTGTACCATAATGATCGTCTTTATGATCCTTATTACATAAATAACTATTATGTCGAGCACTATCTGATGAAAGAATACTAGAATTTGCAACTTCAACAAACACTCGAAATGTCTTCTCGTCATTGGGCAACTTAAATAAATGGTAATCATTATTCTTAGCATGTTTGGAATTCGTTACCAACCAAGACATATCCTGGAACATTTTCGCCAATTCTCAGAACTGACGTTTTAAATCTGACAATGATGATAATTCGGAAATGTCAGTGGTCACAAGCGTGTCCACACTATATTCGGAAATACTCGGCCAATAATAAGTCGTTTCTTACCTGTGACTGATCTGTCCCCTTGTGAGTTCATTCTTCAAAGTCCTCACAAGAGCATTACTCTTCAACAAAAAATCAGATTCTTTCAGCGGGCACTTGATAACTCTTTCTTGATCTGTGATCTGTCTCAGAAACCTGTCTTGCTGAATAACCAAATTCACCGTGTAAACCATCTGGACATTTCCGTTTTCAGTTGGAAACGAACTCAGTCTCACGCCACAACCCGAAGTTGGAAGGCTGATTATCACACTATTCGAGAAAGTACCTATAGAAAACAAAAAATCACAGAAATGATGTTATGATGAATTCAATGAGTACCCACCTATAGATTTACATTCTTGTGCGAAATCTTTGGCAAATAACATGCCTTTGAAGGGCGACTGCATCATCAAGGTCACGTTAAAATTTTCTGAATCACAGCTAAGGGTGACATCCTTGATCTTATTAGTTGTTGCAGGGTGCGTAGAGTGCCTCAAACTTGGAGGAAATGCTGATTCCAAAGGAGCAACCAAGCTCAGGAAGCAAAGCAGGCAAATCTGATGTAGCTTCGTCATCTCAACTGAATCTGGAAGAAAAAGTAATTCGAGTTTGTAAATGTGGTCCACAAAAGAATGGCAAAGCGACCTGTATCAGTGTACACTCATAACCTTGCTCATTTTGATATGGTCAAAAGTGCTGCTGGCTGACTTCCGGTTATATGGAAATAAAAAGCTTAGTAGGCGGGGTTGTTATATCGTGAATGACAATGGTTTGACATAAAGATTGCTTTATCATCAGCAAGCATTTATGGCAATGCCGGCTAAATATCTGGGCTGTCTGACGGGTTATCGGCATTGCTTTTGGTGTTCTGCGTGGATATCGATTTATATCGATTCAAAGCCTAAGTCATTTGAGTATTTTCTATTCGGAATTATCATCACGCATAAATGAGAAATTATTTTTATTCTAGCAATTATATTTTTTCTTCATAGTAGTGTCACGTCAAACTTGGACCTGATGGAATGAATAAAAATGGAAAAGATTGGTGGAGGTTGCATATTTTCAATTATTTCAAATCGAAATGAACAGTACACAATGTAGATATTTTATTAGTAATCGAAGACACACAAAACATTTACAGTCTCATACTTAATATACAATTACTTCAGAATAAATCGACTACTTGCAAGTATTATTTGGTTTCCTGCATGGATTATCTTTATGGCAAGGGTCATGCTTCTTCAATGGTTCGCACTTGTCCTTCTTCTTCTTGGGAACTTTGATCTTACAAGGATTCTCTTTTCCGCAACCATCATCTCCTTTGGAACCATCCGCTTTCATGCACCGTCTATCAGGCATCGTCGCTTTATAGAACGCATTTCCTTCTGACACCCACACGCTACCATTTTCTGCATCTTCGAGCATGGTCAGTAGTCCTTTACCGATTTCTCCAGGCTCCTGAGACGGGGTATTCCTGATATTCCACACTGAATCCTTGAGAAGATTCTTGAATTCCGGAATGCTATCCTTTTTCTTCGTAGTAGATTCTGTTAAGCTAGGGCATAAAGTGAGGACCTTCACTTTGGATCTGGTGTAGAAATACTCGTGCCCCATGGATCTTGAGAAACCTATACCGAAATGCTTGGTGCCAGAGTAAATAGGGGAAGCGAAGAACGGTTGAAGCCCCAAGATCGAAGATACGTTGATGATATAACCGCCTTTGCCTCCAGTCTGTGTTCCCATGTGCTGGAAGCCAAGCAAAGTACCTCTGACTATGCCGTGCAGGTTGTTGCATAGTGTTTGCTCCCATTCTCCGTCCAAGTCGGCATTGTTGATCACCAGGTCGATCTTCTTGAACTTTTCCATCGCCGTTTTGAAAAGCTTTTCCATGTCGGATTTTCTGGATAGATCGCATTTGAGGAAGAACGCTCTCGGCTCGCCGTATTTTTCGTTCAGTTTGTGTATGTCCTTCTTGCAGTCCTCTTTGGCATCACCAAATATGACAGCTTTGGTGCCGACATCCAAAAGGCTTTCAGCGAGCTGGTAACCTACACCTCTGGAGCCACCGGTGACTAGAGCTACTTTGCACCTTAGAGCGTCCAGTATTTTTGAGTCTGGCTTTTTCGGGCACCGCTTGAGGCAAGTTTGGTTCTTCAAGTTTACGGCGTTGGTGCTAGGGATAGCACATGCCAAGTGCTTCACGGAAACTGGATTCAGGTGTCTAGTTTGTGGTATTAGAGCCATTTTAACGGGGAATTTATGGATGAGTAAAAATATTGCACTGACAATTTTGGATTTTGACAAGTCGAGTCATGCGAGCCTACTCGAAAGTATTTGAAGTCAAAATAATGATTTTCTATACTGCCGTAATACCATCGTAATACGCGAATTAATTAATAATCATTGTAACTCGGATTTTCTTGTGGTAGAGATTTTGGCAAATGGAAACACGTACTTCCCATTATGATACGGAGTTTTGGTCTCTATTATAGAAATACGTACTTGGGTATAATCAAGTGGGTCTATGTTTTTATCTCGCTTGTATACAACGATCATGTAATGACTATTATTACATTATCGGTTCTCTTTGAATATCTGCAAGGACTGATGCTCATTATAGAACGATGAACACCTTTTTAATAAACACCTTTTCATTAGCTTCACCTGATGTATGTATAACCGACTCCGGACTCAATTTTGACTCACTTTAAACGGACCGATTGATTTAAAATTTGGCAGGTGTACATATTTCGGGTGGCAATGCATCATGAAATTTGTGAGACAAAATGGTGGCTCCAAAATGGAGGATGAGTTTTGTAATTATAATCCGATTCTATTCAAAATTGGTATCTGGGGGTTTTCGGGGTCGGATATTATGATTCTTTCATCAAAGTGTGTTGAAAAATACACAACATAGAATGTACTGATTACGGAGGTGCTAACATAGTCTATGTTGTGTATTAATCAACACAATTTTATTAGTTTATTTTCTACTTCGTTTTAGTTTGGTTCTATAAAAGGGTGTTTCTTTAATTTTTTAAACTATTCTTTTATACAGAATGTATCAAATATGATGGAAATATGAAGAATGAAGATTACAATATTATACTATCAAATATTATGAATTCTGAATTTTGAATACTGTCATGATGAATCCGAATTTCTTCAGAGATTTACATTCTTATTCATAGGAGATTACGAAACTTCAGAATGAACTTAGCCCAATTGCTGCTGGATTTACAATTATCAATTATTATTAGCTATATAGGTAATCAAAATCAATGTTTCGTAGGTATCAACATTAAACGTTGAGAAATATCGACTCGTGAGAAAATTATTAAATGGCTTATTTAATAGAAGAAATAATTATTCTTGAAACAACATATTGAACAAAATTATTAGTGGAGAAGATAATAATGATTATTCTATATAGTACCTATCTAGTACCTAATCTCCAAATAAGATGATGTAATCTACAATTTCATAGGCCATGTAGGTATCATAAAATATGATATATAGTTTCCATAAACTGTTTCCAGTATCCTTTCATTTCATTCTATTCTTCATTCTTGTTTATTGAATTTTATTAGGAATCTATCGGGGCCATCTCTCGTTCCTTTTACATTCTCCCAAAGCTTCCTGTATGGAAGCACAAAGCACAAGAATCACAAAGAAACGATTGATTTGATAAATGTATTGCGTGCTAATGCTGGAATAGCGGTACAAGTAAGTAGGCGACGTCTGATCCGCAAAATATAATCTCAATCGTATTATGTAACTATGTATTTATATTTTAATACGATTTCACGAATTGTGTTCTCCAATTCAGGATGATATGATGAGCCTTCAAAGATAAGGTTTATTTTTATTCAATCATAACATATCATTTTGTAGAATTTATAATTGTTCTGATATTTCAGCTATTTGGAAACGCTAGAAAAAGTTGAATTGAAAATCAAAAACAAATGATTTACTGGAAAACATTCCGAAAATAATTCATTATCATTATAGTATCATATAGCCTTTGTTTGTGTAAATTGTTCATCTCATTTAGCAATAGGCAAGGACACAAATGCGTGAATTCAATTCAAATGTGCATCCAATTGAAATATAGCAGTAACATAACATGAGTGCATCAATTTTTTGATAAAATATGCTATTATATCTCAAAAAACACCATTTCAAAGCCCTACAATTCGAACATAGCGTTCGGCGGCGCCAGTACTGACGTGAAAATCCCTTTTCCTGTGTTGCCAGCTGTTTTATTTTAAGGAAATATCAAGTCAGTATTTCTCAATTCAGAATCGATCCTACTGTGAACTCGTGAGATAATTTGATATTCATTGAAGAAGCAAATGCCATCAATATAATATGTTTATGGTATATGTTGTTTTCCTCATTTCTAATTATTCAAGTATATAGCTGACACGATTAGTAGGTTTCAGCCAGGGCCTACTCTATCTCACCCAGCACATAGTAGGTTCGATCAGCAGCAACGAAATTCGGTCTACTTCTCAATTATTCGTTCAAACATATGGTTTATGAAACAATCTAACTGAACGAATTTGGTATACATTTGAATGAACCTCAAATAATTCCGGTGACGTTACTTTTATATTTATGTCATTACATGCCACAAATAGTGAAGTATCAACTTTTTCCCGACTACCAATAGATGGTCGACGCGTTATAGAACTTGTGACGTCAGTACCGCTGGCGATTATCCGTCGTGTTCTAATGGGAGCATTTCTTCAGGAATTCATTTTGATAAATCTAGAAAGAATACAAAATTGAAAAAAAATGTCTATAAAGTTTCTCATCGTGATGAATGTCATATAAATTTAATAGAGAATATTGTTCTTGCCAATTACACCCTTGGATAGAAAATCGGACAAACATAATTAAGTTCAATCTTGCATACTACCTAGTATTCTTTAAAGTTTTGCGTATGTCCTTATTTCAGAATGAAAATATTGACACTAGTCTAAGAGCATTTGACGGTGCTTAGCAACAGAGCACCGAAACACCAAAACCTCCTTCAATCTTCAATCGAATTTTCTGTCAGACAGATCGCTCCATGTGATGATAAACGGAGTATCATCCGATAACATCATATACAGGGTATGTCACTACGAGCTTACACTATCTTTATATCGACAAAAACGGCTTACATGATTCACTGACGTCAGAAGCGCAAGTAAGGAGAGGGCACTAGGGGCCTGTGCCCCCCCCCCCCCCCCAGAGAATCGATATTGTTCAATTTTCTTCATATCTTCATATAGACTACCTATATCTCTGTCTATAGTGAGCTCACTGTGGAGTACCACACAATCCACAATGTATTGTTTTATTTGTTATTAGTAGTTATATTAATTGTTTTCTCGAACTGATCAGTCTATTACTATGAGTAAACAGTGAAAAGAAATGCAATGATACTGTATTAAATTTTTTTGAAATGAAAAAGCCTCCATATCAGGATATGTCTCAACATAAGATGATCATTTTCTAACCGTCGATGGTTAAAAACCTACCTATGAAATTTGGCCATTTCAAATATCCACAGAGAAGTCAATGTTGACTCTAAAGAAGTTCTCTCATTTATGAAACAAATAGGACCACGATTTTGTTCTGTGGAGTTTAAAGTGTAAACCAATTTTTGTAATAATTGATATAATATCAATTTGAAATTGATTACTATTTTGTATTCATAATAATAGTATTGTGATATCACTGTGAGAATCAACATTTATTTAGTGTTTTTCCATTGTGTAATGTGATTGCTTTTAGTTTTTTTTCGTGAAATCGTAAATAATTTGAAATAAAAATGATTAATTGTATATGTTCACTTATTTATTATGGTTTGAATAAGGGTGCATTGAAATCTCTTGTGCCCCCTATAGAAAGTGATCCAGGTTGCGCCACTGACTAATGTTTAATTGTAACAGATACAGGGTGGTTCAAGATTCAGAATTCTGATGAACCTGTATCTGTTCCAATTGAATGTAAGCAGTTTTCACCAATAATGAATAGTTTCGACACAAAAAAATTCTAAAGTTGAAAACACCCTAAATCTCTGTAATCAATTCCGCTAGACCCTAAACACAGTGTGATGCATTATTGAAATGAGCTGTTCAGGGAGAATCTAAAGTTGCAATGAAATACATTTGAAATAACAAAGTTTTTGCTACTTTCTAGAGAGCTTAAACTCAGATATAAGCATGCACATTGCATATTTTCATGAATTTCTTGCGACTGATTCCCTATATAAAGATAGTGTGACCTTGTCATGACATATCATGTATAGTCATCAATTCGGGCGCCCGACAATAAGGATCCATTTTGACATCAGAATTCTGTTGGGAATAACCACCTGCCCTGTCCACAGCTTTGCAGACGACTATAATACTTTCCATACAGAGTTCTCTTCCAGAATTTCCATTTCATCCCAAGAAACTGGGAACTCACGTCGAAGGCTGGTCAACGTTGTCAATGAGGATCTTGCTAAAATTGCAGCCTGGGGATCCAACAACCTAATGGTTGAATTCCGCGCCACCAGAACTCATAATAGGCTTTCCCTTTCATGCGCTCAAAAAAACAATCAAATCTACCATAACTATCCACTTCAAACATATAATGTGAGAACGTTAGTTTTCAATGGACATGGATATAATATATCATTTTAAGCCACTGTTGTCAAAAAATAGTCAGGTATTTGTTTTTTCTACTAGCATGCGGAGAAGTTAATTTTATGCACTCATTTCAAATTTGTCAAGTTTCTGGGGAGCATACTGAAATCTGAATATTTAATAATCATAAATATTTATTTATGTTAACTTCTGAGGTTTTTTGGCACACTAGTAGAAGAACGTGCATAAAGTGACTTTTCCGCAATTGTTAGGTGAACTAATATACTTAATCTACCATAACTTTATATATGGATATATAATTTATAGTGACTGATGTGAAAAATAATTAGCTATTCGTTTTACTATATGCATGCCATGTGAAACATATAATTTTTTCTCCAAAAGTTGAAAAACCATGTTGTGTATTTTTTATTGAAAACTCCATCATTTCGTGTTCACCCAACGTTAGTGCCAATTATGATTACCAATTTCATTCAAATTATTATTTGGAACTTTACAAACCAACAAACTTTTTCTGCATAGGCAGGGAAAATACAAGTTTGATGCCAAGCCACTTTCTATGCCGTTTGGAGAAAAACAATGTTTCGTGTAGTTCTAGTTGAGGATTAAGAAATTATCGGAATGGCAGCTTCCCAGTTACCTAATAATTCGGTTTGGTGGTCATTGCCGTGCCAAGGCCGGCTGCATTTCATTTTGATGTGTGTTTATTCGACTCTCCTAAGTGAATTTCTTTAGGTCACTGTGTAATGTGTATCAATTAGAAGTTAGGTATATTATGTTCCTAGTATGAGTGGTATGAGAGCCATATGAATCTGGCTAACTGTTTTTTATTCCAACGGTTATTTTATTGCTCTATTATAGTCGTCAGATGATGAGTTTCGTCATTTCAGTTTATATAGTTTGTTATTTTCATTAACAATAAAGAAGTATCCACATTTTTTTGAAATTTGTTCTTGCTAGAAAAATGCTACTCTTTGGTTAGTTGATTACGAGGTGGATTATTTCAACTCTACTTATATTTCAAAATGACGGTTCGGCATCATCTTGGAAAAATATTTGAATGAGAAGGAAAATTCACTACCCGTATACATTTTTGAAATCTGTTCATCAAGGAGAATAATAAGGATATACAGAAAAATAGGGTGATAAAATTGTATATCATTATATGTATATACTTATAATTATATGCTTCTGGGATACGAGGGTTGTCACACCAAGTGTAACTGTGTATAAATTAAATCAGTATACCATTAGCTATTTTTCCGCTGATTACATTGGTGAAAACAAAAACACAATAACTGAGAATCACATTTATTCAATCAAAATATATTTTTTAATAGAACACCATGTACAGTAACGCGTGAAAACTTTTACTTTTCATTCTGACAAAAAAGTTTCGAGCCTCATAATTATCTAACTGGATAACAAAAACAAAAGATACATTATTTATTTCTCATAGGAATTAGTTCAATCAAATGGTGCACAAAATCAGCTTGAGGTGGAAAGTTCTGGTGTAATTAATTTCAGTGGTTTATAGTATGCTTTTTGATGTGCTCAACACGAATCTTGAGTTGTCCACCAAAAATTCCATCGGCAAATATCAGAAAATACCAAAAGAGCACACAAAATTATGTTTTTTAATGAATTTCTGCTTTCAACTCGCAAAGGAAGCCGTTCACACAAAAAATTAATGAGTAGTAAAATCAAGAGGGAGAAATTATCTACAATTCATGTCTCATGATACTTTTTGGTATGTCATTTGGTTTCCATGCAAAAGAGTGTTGAAGTTTTAGTGGAATCAGTGGTTTTTGGAACAAAATACAAAACTCAACTAATTCATAGTTTTTATTCCAAATAGATAAACATATCACTGTCAAATGAAATTCTCCTCCTAGACACAGACTCCGTGGCTCCTCCAGAGCAGCTTTTAAGTTCTTCTACGCCTGTTACAAATAATAATTGACTTAATTCAATAATTTCAATAATATATCAATTAGATATAGAAGAAATACCTATTGAGGATTTCTTCGACATTTTTATACCTACTCGACTTATTTATCGTTATTGATTATTCGTCGATAACACAAATGAATTGTGAGAGGAAAAATGAAGGTGCGAAAGAATTATTCATGTAGTTACCTTCCAGAGGATCAGAAAACTCCGAATCATCCTCTGCTTCTTCTTCAATGGCTGGCCATGTTATTGCAGCTTTTTTCACAATTTTTGGGACCCACAGTTGGTCTGACAGGTTATCATGCACTTGTAGGATATTAGATTCAAAATTACGACTATTTCTCAAAGAATCACAATTGCTAAACAATCTGACGAAGGATTCGAAGAAGTTCTCAAAATATGAACTGTGCCCGAATCCGTTGCCTCTTTTTGATGACTATGGAATGAGAAAAGGAACCAAGTCTGCCTTGTACACAGGGCCTAATTAACCATTAGGCTGATTAGGCTGCAGCCTAGGGCGCGAAGATCGGGGGGGGGGCGCGCAAGACGCGCTAAAATCGTGTCTTCGCATGCACTAATCTAGCATCATTGCATCTACCCTACATATTTCAACTAGACCGAGACAAAACAATAAAACTAAATGCGCTTGAAAGTCCCTGATTTTAACAATGAATTTTGAAATTTTAAAAAGCGCGCGTAAAACAAACACTTGTCACTCGAATCGGATTTTTTGACAATGAGTGTTACCAACTGCAGCGGCGAAAGGTCTTTTTTAGCACTCAAGAGAGTAAAAAATTACTTACGCTCAACACTCCGCCAGCAAAAGCTTGCAGCGCTCTCGCTATAATGTACATAGAAAGTGATATTCTACAAACTATCGAATTTGAAAAAATTGTGGAAAGATTTGCAAAAGCTGAAGCAAGAAAAAAGACCTTATTATAAGCGAATACTAATTACTCAATTATTATAATTTTCCAATAAAACATTAATCAATTGCAAAAATGTTTCACTTGTATGATGCCTCTCGTGTTTGAGATTACAGAAATGTGAATATATAAAAAATATTTCAAGTCGAAAACTTTTATATGTAGTATGAACCACGTCAAAATTTTTACACAAGTAAACAAAGTCAAGACTAATATACTACTTTTTAGGCCGACCGTAATACTCATGGCGGGGGCGCGTCCTCATAATTAGCCTAGGGCGGTCAGAACTCTTAATCAGGGCCTGCTTGTACAAAGCATTTACACCAACTGAACAGACAAATCTCCAAGGGTGTGTGTACGTCTTAGATGGAGGATATTTGCTCCACGAGGTGGTGTGGACCAGGGGTCAATGATGTTCATCAATTTGTGGAAGTTATGTTGCATTTGTTGAGTCCAAGTACAAAGACAGTGCTGCAGTCGTATTCGATGGTTACCTTCAAGATGGTACTGAACATGCTGAGCGAACAAGAAGATCAAGCAAACAGATATCAGTTGATATCATGTTTGACTAAACGATGATCGCGACAGTGCCACAAGAAAAATTCCTTGGTAATATGAAGAACAAAATCCGTCTCATTTCAATATCAAAGAACAAATTTTTCGGCAGCCTGGATTCACACAAATTAGGCACAAAAGGACGCAGATACACTTATTGTCACCACAGCAATGGATCTCGCACCACAGCATAATTCTGTAGTTATTGTTTGTGAAGATGTAGAATTGTTGGTGATCATGATGGGTCGTTGTCTGGGTGTACATTCGAATGTATACTTATTAAAGCCAAGTTGAGGAGCAGTTTCGGAACTCATATTTTCAACTAATTGTGCACCAGAGCATGTCTATAAGTGCAAAATACATTTCTTATATGTCATGGGAGGATGTGACACCACCTCGGCCTCGTTCAAAGTTGGAAAAATTCAATTTCCTCCAACCATCGAAAAATCCTGCTTTAATCGTAATTGTTCAAAGTTTCAAAGATCCTACGGCGAATGCTGATACTGTTATCAATGCTGGCATCACCTTTTTTACTGCAGTGTATGAAATTAACGAGAAGAAAGATACGTCCATAAACAAATTGGGGTATAAATGCTATACCTTAGGTTTGCAAATAGAACAACAGCTCATTTGGCATCCTTACCCCATACCACCGAACATGAACGTCTCTGTTTATGTTCGGTGCCCATATACGGAAGCTGCAGCATAACAGCATTCTTTGAGAGTATAATTTCAAGTGCAACAGAGGCTCGGAACCACAAAAGATCCCGAGCAATGAGGTTGGAAAAAACCAAGCCAGTACCAACGCTACAGTCACCAGCACCAGAAGCAGTTTTGAATCTAATATCCTACAAGTGCATGAAAACCTGTCAGACCAACTGTGGGTCCCAAAAATTGTGAAAATAGCTGCAATAACATGGCCAGCCATTGAAGAAGAAGCATAGGATGATTCGGAGTTGTCTGATCCTCTGGAAGGTAACTACATGAATAATTCTTTCGCACCTTTATTTTTCCTCTCACAATTCATTTGTGTTTTCGAACAATAATCAATAACGATAAATGAGTCGAGTACGTATAAAAATGTCGAAGAAATCCTCAATAGGTATTGCTTTTATATCTAATTGATATATTGTTGAAATTATTGAATTAAGTCAATGATAATTTGTAACAGGCGTAGAAGAACTTGGAAGCTGCCCTGGAGAAGCCACGGAGTCTGTGTCTAGAAGGAGAATTTCATTTGACAGTGACATCTATTTGGGATAAAAACTATGAATTAGTTGAATTTTTCATTTTTTTCCGAAAATCACTGATTCCACTAAAACTTCAACACTCTTTTGCATGGAAACCAGATGACATACCAAAAAGTATCATGGGATATGAATTGTAGATAATTTCTCCCTCTTGATTTTACTACTCATTGATTTTTTGTGGTGAACGGCTTCCTTTGCTAGTTGAAAGCTGAAAACCATTAAAAAACATAATTTTGTGTGCTTTTTTGATATTTTCTGATATTTGCCGATGAAAGTTTTGGTGGACAACTTTAGATTCGTGTTTAGCACACCAAGAAATAAAGAATAAGCCAATGAAAACAATTACACCAGAACTTTCCACCCTGAAATACCGTTTGATTAGACTAAATAAACAACGTAGATATAGGTAGTTATTTATCTACATTGCAAATTATTCAGAACAATGAACGAGCATTTGATTGTTTCCTTTTCTATAATATCAGTTCCATTAGTGATTTTATGATTAACCGTTCAAATGAGCATGTTATAATATATTTTTCACCTATCCACTGATAATAATGATGATTATTATTTTTCCTAACACTATAGCTATAGAACCTACAATTATGTACTCCTTTTTAATATAAGGCGTGTAGTGTTTCTTGAAATGCTACTTTGGCTGCACCTCGTTAAAAAAATCAGTTCTCGATCACCAGAATAGCATTTCGCGCACTAGTTGTGAACAACATCTTTTCTACAAACGTAAAAAATTATTGTTCTAAGATAAGTTATATACGTTTTACTTAATTTTTTGTGATTTTCTCTCCACGTTTCTATAAAACAAGAATATGCGTATTATTTCAATATATTTGTAGTAGGACAAATCAGATGATTTGCCCCAAAATGTCACTGCGTTTAACAAATTTTTCTATCAGGGAGCCCAATAGAAAAATCCAGTAGCCTGTCAGTGACACTTTGTTTGAAGAAATGTTTGAAGAAAAGAAATATAGATATATTGAAAAAATATCGAGTCTTTACTTATCTTTGGACGTTTCGGGACCGAATCTGCTCCCGTTCTCAACATGAAAATGTAAAATATTTCTCTTTGGAAGTTGTGCTGCTTATAATTTGACAGTTTTCAGTGTCATACTGATGTTGACATATGAATGAGTGATTTTAGTCTACAAATGAGTTACAGGATGTTTTTATTAATTGATCTCGAATCTAATACCATTTTCATGTTCAAGGAAAGACATATCGATAAATCGAAGCTGACTGAACATATCCTTACTGAAGATGGACAACATATCGCAGAGTATGGAATAATATCAAAATCATAGGAAAGGAAGATAACAACCAAAACAGAAAAATCAAGGAATCCGCTTGCATTCTTCTAAACGAAAACAATATCATTGCTTCCTGCTCAGTTGATATAGATAGAACATGGTATTCACTACTGAAAACTGAACATGAAAATGGTAGATTCTAGATCAATTAATGAACATCCTGTAACTCATTTGTAGACTAAAATCACTAATTCAGATGCCAACATCAGTACGTGGTCACTTCGCATATCGTCATCAATGCGCGAACGTTGTCATTTTTTAACGTTCGTGGGCAAATTTTTTTTTTCATATGGAACTCCATTTTGAACAGAAAAAACTAAACAAAATGTATGTATATAACATTCCTACTCTATGAATCGGGGAAATCAGCAATGTGTTGAAAAATCCAAAAACTTTAGACATTATGTATTGTTTAGAAGACAATATTGGGCACTATGAATCTAAAACAATGAAAAATCAATCATCTTAATTATGAAGTTATTCAACAAAACTGAAAGTGAAAAACAATTAAAATCATTAGCATTGAAAGGCATGGTTCTTCACTTCATTAATATAGATAACAATGATGTAGATTCGTCGGAACAAGGAACTTTCCATTTTTATACATTCGTTAATTACACTCAATCAAATCTCATCCACTTCGTTTACTACTGTGTTATTTCGTTCTTCCGAACCGACATGCTATGAAAATATTAATTGGCTAGGAAATAACTGGATGTAATAATTAAGATTTGAAGTTATATTAAAATGTAACGGATAGTTGACTTTTTACTATAGGTATTATTATGAAATACCTATACCTACGATATAAAATAAAAGTGAGATATTATACAGTTCATGGATCGAAATTGAAATAAATTCGAAAAACTGCTGATGAAAATATAATGAATAGTATCCATTAAAAATGAATAGTTTTTCTCTCTCTAGAGTATTCTAGATTTTCTCTTCTAGTTTCTATAAATAGAAACAATATTTCATTATATTAAAGTACCTAGGTATTTTTAGCAGTAAGGACAGATGATTTATCCCAAATGGCAATGCCTTGAAAATTTCAATCTCAGAATCATGAAAGAGTAAAAAGAGAAATCCCTCACTAATAGAATGGCTTCTTTAGGACTGAAAGATCCTATAAACATAGTTTGGAATCACTTCGTTTTCGAAATAAAGGCAGACAAAGTTCAAAATATGGACATATATAGATTCTTCTTTTTTCCACCCTTTATATAGCTCCTCATGATGGCTAAATGTTGTGTTATGTGACAGAAATAGTGCAAAAATTTCAGAATACTATATGGTCTCCTCATATTTTGACCTCTATCTACAGCTTCAACTATACGAGGTAGAAAAAAACTTCAGATATCAAAGTTGTAGGGATTCATCTCTACTATCTTTTGGCACTTCTTGAATAAACAAATGCGACTCGCAAAATAGGATAAAAAAGTCCAATCAGTTTTTTTTAAATGGAACACCTTGTATAGTTATATAGTTATGTAGTTTTTTTCCAACTCGTATAATTGAAGCTGTAAGTAAGGGTCGAAGTACACGGAGAGACCCTGTACATATTATGGTTATCCAGTAATCTCAGAATTTACATAAATAAATTGAGTTTTACCTATCTTATTGAGATTCAACAAGAGGTCCTATATATTTTGTACAAAATTGAATGGCCTTACATAATCGTGTATGAGATTTTGAAATATTCCTTCATTGCTCAATTTTTAATAAGAAAACAAACAATAATATCCCCCTAACGGCGCCACTGGAACTCCGATTTGCAAAATGTCATCACTATTCCATTTGCCCTCCGAGTCACTCCAATTTACTGAATAAAACTTTTTTTTATCTTCTTACCCTGTATCTTGGAAACGAAACAAATGGACATTTAGGATCACATTGTATAAAGAGATGATATGTAATAAATACTCATCTTTGATTGTTTCTGGAACGAATTTGCTCCGGTTTTCAACATAGAAAGAAATAGTATATTGTTTAACGAGCACGGATTAATAGTGATTTCCCACGAGAATGAAGTTTGCAGAATGAGCCGTGGGCATGCCTTAAATCTACCATTTTCACATTTAGATTTTAGGGTGAAATGGTGAAATTAACCGAACTATAGTATTGTAAAGAAATATGCACTTTACAGCTCAAAAAATATCTGAAAAACCGTTCAGAGAACATATTTTTTAAGCTGAATAGTAGTAAAAGTACCGACTATCCCCTGAACTATAAAGTATTTGTAAACTTTTACGAAACACTAGACAAATATTTGAATGATATGAACCATTTTTTTCGTATTAATGTTGTTAACAGTCATTGTTATTAGACTACTTTCTCACTTCCTATATTGCACATAAACGTGTGAAATTGTTGAGAAATTTCGATTCTTTCGTGCCCAAAATGAAATTTTTGCATAGTGCTAATTTTAGCGAAAGAAGCATAGGTAATAAAATAAAATTTCAATTGAACAAGTTTCGTTACTGATTTTCAAATCACTTGTAAATTGATAGCTTCTAGTGTTTTTGTAATTTGCCAAATTTCCTTTGGCTATATAGTACTCCTTCTGAGGTTTCGCATGTAAGTCGGGAGTAGAAAAAATGATAAATGTTTGGATAATTCCTAAGAATTTTGATTTTTTCCTGTGGAGTGTAAAAAAACTGCCGACTCACTCGCTGGGTAAGCCCTTGGAAATTCTGGATCAAATCTAGTTGGCCCAGTATGTGTCTAATAATTGTTAATATGTATAAACAGTGAAAATTTCCTTGAAATCGGCTGAAGCCTTTCGGAAAAACTCCTTGTGTATCGGAAACGCAGCCATCATACAGGGTGTTCCGAAATTCGACCGACAACGTTTGACAGAATATATACTTAGATGATTTCTCGATACAGGGTGTTGTGGTGTTGAAGTTGAGAAATAAAAATAATCAAAAGCTGTAATAATTTTCTACTACTGATGAAAATGGAGAAAAATTAATATGCAAACTTCTATTTTGGGCGAGATTATGGGTCGGAACTCGGACATCTCGTAAACTGTTCATTTCAGCTCATCAATTGAAAGTGAGGCATTTCTTGAGCAAAATTGAACAATGAATTCGAGAAATTGGAAATAATCGAAATTTCATCAGTGGCATAGAAAATATGGAAGGAGAAGTAACCATACAACCTCCTGAAGCACACCAGTGGATAAAATATCCAGAATTACTTTTTGGTCGAAAAATATGACTCATTCGAAGATGAAACCATAAACCGAATTTGAATGCAAAATATTCGAGAATTCTTGAGTTATTGCCAAAAAACTATTTTGATTTCTCAACCTCAACACCCATGTACTTCTCTCGAGTTGATAATATATGTAGCGTTTTTGCAGCAATACTATACAGGCTGATTCACGGTGGATGGTACATTGGACGTTTCTGTAGAACGCAACGTAGGATTATTTTGAAAATTTGGTTCCTTGGATAATTTGTTATGTCCTATCGACCTATAATATTCTCAGCGTTGCGACGTTGCCACTTATATTGAAAAGTAGCAACGACTTTGATTTTTCTAACGGGACACCCTGTATATTATTCCATTTTCAGATTCTCCCTGATGAACTGATTTCATCGATCCATAATACTTGGGGTCTAGCGGAAATGATAACAAAGTTATAGGGTGTGAAAAATCGAGATTTTTCAACTTTAAGAATTTTTTGTGTCGAAACTAATTCATATTTGGCTTTCATGTCCCTATCTTAACTTTTCACGTACTATCAATTGATATTTAATTCAAATAGATACAGGATGGTCAAAAATCTTAATTCTGAACCACCCTGTATTTATTTGAATTAAATATCAATGGATAGTACATGAAAAGTTCAGGAAGAATCTGAAAATGGAATCCATCCACCGTGAATCAGCCTGTATTAATGTTGCTGTGACATTGATGCTGATGGAACGTTACATTCACAAATTTCACATTTGCTATATTGCGTCAACATAGCTTCCAACGTGTTTTAGTGTGTGTCGAATTCCGAATCACCCTGTATAAATAGTATAAGTATTTTCCGGTATTTTCGGGCCATCAAATGTTCATAAATATATTTCTAGATTGTGCTGAGCAGTCATTCCAACTCTCTGAGACACCATGTATACATTATTGAATTTTTGATGAAATTTGGGATATAATATAGGATTTGTAAAATTATACCTAGGTGTGTAAAGTATAAATTTGGTAAGTGTGATATAATTTTCACAGTTTTATACTTTTTATAGTAAGTTCGGGTGCCGGACATCCACCTAATAATAATCAATTACCTATGTTTTCAATCAAATAACTTCCCAACCGCCCATTCAAAACCGCAAAGAATCAATGAAAAATTCCTAAAGTTGAAAAATCTCGATTTCTCACATCCCATAACTCTGTAATTATTACTGCTAGACCCCAAGTGTTAGAGGTCAATATTTAGTTCTTCAGGAAGAATCTGAAAATGGAATAACATACAGGGTGTCCCATCTGAAAAATCAAAGTTGATGCTACTTCTGGTAAGTTTGGTAATTTTCACAGTTTAATAGTAAGTTCAGGCACCGAACATAAACAGATCACGGACCTCCACCTAATAATAATCAATTACCTATGTTTTCAATCAAATAATACTTCCTAACCGCCCATTCAAAACCGCAAAGAATCAATGCTTCAACAAATCGAAGATAATAATAGCTAATCGGTCACTTATGCGAACTCGAACTCACCTCAACAATCCGAAAACAAAAAACAATGAACTCTGGCAAATTAACCACCGGTCACGAACTGATGAGGGGTCCGCGTTGCATTTTTTTCTGTGCAAATTAAAAGCCAACTGCGATTGGCAACTGACGGAAAATGGACTGCACGCGGCAACCGATCTGTTAACGAACGTAGCGTTATCCGACATGAACAGTTCTTACGGGACTTTTCTTCGTTCTTCGGCTCAACAATCTCTATGTTGCAGTCGCTGGCGCAAAGAAAAAGAACAGCCACCGTTTTAGTCCTTTTACTGTTCAATCTCTACATCGATATTCACTCCGGACTCCGGAATTCTATCAAACAATGCAAAAATCTCTGTCTGATGAGAAACAACCAGAAACAACTGTTATGAACGACCACACTGTTCTCTGTTATACCATGCAGATTACCTATGATCATGATCATACAGTGTGTGATATACCATAATAATGTGAAAGAAAAATTGAAATATTTATGTGTCCAGCCAATCAATTTATCATAATTTATTATAGGTATACTTTACCTACAGTGTTCTACCTGAGAAAATGAGAGGACAATAGAACTGAAACCACCTGGAACTTAGTAGATTGTTGTTGTTCTAAAATTGTTCTATCCGTCATTCGGTTGCCCCCTTACGAGCAACCCTCAAAAGTCTTCGAAAGTCTTGTGCGAGCAAGGAATGACGGGGGCCTTACCTTTTAAAGTGTGATCCCAAACACTTTCTTGGGCCATCAGAAAAATTTCTGCAGTCGACGGGGATCGAACCCACGACCGGCAAGCGAATGCGAATTAGAATATAGACACTCTGTCCGCACGGCTACCTGGCCACCCTAAGATATAAGATAGATAGTTATATAGGTAGATACATTTATAGATATAATTATTCTCATGATCCCATCTTGAAAACGAGACAACCCCTATAACTTTTTTAATATTTTTTTTTTGTTCTAAAATTTGTTCTATCCGTCATTCGGTTGCCCCCTTACGAGCAACCCTCAAAAGTCTTCGAAAGTCTTGTGCGAGCAAGGAATGACGGGGGCCTTACCTTTTAACGTGTGATCCCAAACACTTTCTTGGGCATCAGAAAAATTTCTGCAGTCGACGGGGATCGAACCCACGACCGGCAAGCGAATGCGAATTAGAATATAGACACTCTGTCCGCACGGCTACCTGGCCACCAACATTGAAGGTGATAAAACGAATGGTTGTGAATTAGAGTCCAATTGAAATCTTTTAGCATATCTTCTTGCTTTGCCCTACCTCCGGTTTGTTCGGAAATGACCCTAACTTAATAGTGTTTTGAATGGGACGCCCTGTATCTTATTCCATAATCGGTTAGGGATTATCATAACGAATTCAAATTGTACCGGGTTTGATATAGGGTTTATTTCAAACGATTACGAAGATATTATTTGCAATCGAAGTTTCCATATGCTCAATGTGTGTGACAGAGAAAGTAGATTCGATATATTGTGCCGTCACACACATTGAACATATGAAAAATTCATCTACAAAAATCTTCTTAGCCGTAAGCGTTCGAAATAACCCTATCAATTTCGTTACCTACCCAGCGAACACAGTTACATCTTAAAGATGTTCTTGCGATGTCTCATCTATAGGCCAATGATGTCCCATTGTAAGTCACGAGAATGTAGGAATTACATCCTCGCGACTTACTTTTGTCACACTAATGTTTTCTAGCTCATGCTGTCGACATTTAATATATGTGATGTAGTTCTGAGACGTCGCAAAGATGTCTCCTAATTACTATCAGTAACAAGGCGACATAGCGTTGAAAATCACTCGGAAAATCAATATATTTATGACAAAAATATAAATCGAAAAATTCTTTAGAAAATAGAAACTAAGCGAAAAACGAAAAAAAGAAACGACCCCAGCAACCAATAGATCTAAATCCAGCTATTACTGATTTAGATATTATAGGGCTGTCACCTCGCAGTGTGCGATATAAAAAATATGACATCGAGAGATTTTGGTGTCTAAAGGATAAGTAACAATTTGACATCGCAGAAATATCTGAATATTGCTATCACTAATAATTCAGATATCACTGGGATGTTGCAGCGTGAAATCGCAGTAATGACAGCAATATGTCATCTCAGGGACATCTAGGTCCGGCTATGATTGATTTTGATATCTAAGGGGTGTCGCGGTGTGATATCGCAGTGATGTCGACGAATTTGTCGCAAACTCGCAAGGACGAAGGGCATCTATTTTTACTCGCATTTTTAACGATATTGACATCCCTGAGATGTGGATGTTTGCCTAGTGTTGATTGGGTAACTGATTATGGAATAAACTAGAGGGAGTTTTATTTTAAAATCTAATAATGTTGGGGCCATTTCGGTCCAAACCGGAAGTACGGCAAAGCAATTAGATTTGTCAAAAAATGTCAATTGTACTATAATTCACAACCCCATAAATTTCGTTAATCTACTCACTGAATCGACAGTAAGCGTTTGCTCCGCTCATTCAAGGAAACAATAATTAAAGTTGTCAATTCACTCCCACACGGGAGCAAACAAATATTAACTTCCGTGGGAGATAAAATAAATTGGCTTCATCATGCATCCTATGGCGTCGATATACTTATAAAATCTGTGCAGTCCAAGTAATCAGTGTCTTTATCACTATTATAAATCGAGTTACAATGATTTCCTGTTTGAATTCCAATGATATTATATATACGCTTCTTCATATTCTGAAAATATTTCTATAATCAAAATTTCAAAATGCAGTTACACAATATACAATTCAATTAATCCATGATGGCAGAATAAGTGTCAAATTGACTTTCGTTCAGATGCTGTCAATTATCCATGGCATACTTTACCTTTGTAATGCATAATGATTTGGATCGAGAGGTTGACCGCCTGAAGCACAATTTCAAGAATGATGTTTCAAAAGAATACGTTCGTTGATAAAACCATATCATGGGAGCAAAGGTTCATTTCCTCCCATCACCTTGAAAATCACCCTACAGTTCTTCAGAATTATGAAATGGAAATAGTATATTGTGCAACAAGTGAGAAAAGTGCTTTTCCCCACATGTTGCACACTATACTTTTTCTACAACTGCACTTAATCAAAGAATCCGAGTAATGTAACTTATTGGTATTCATTTCATAATGTGGAACTATGCCACATTCAATATTGTGACCAAAGAGTAGATGTCTTTCCTAGTTCCTCAAAGTATTTAAAAAAAGAACACTTTCCGAAAAAGATTTTATTTCTGTATTTTTTTAGATTCCATACATTTTTCGTACCAATATGCCAATTCATACATTTTTCTTGAAACAAATACAACTTTCGCAGCTTTATCCATTATCTCTGTCTCTGGCGGTGTATTAATCAAAATCGTCACATCTCGGTTTATACATCATATTATTTATTATGAATTGTTGGAACAATATTTGATGGAAAATGCGATTTCTATCAAAAGCACTGGTGAGAACTACCCTAAAGAATTTAAAAAACTTGAAAATGTATGTGGTGTTGGCAAAGTGCCGTGAGAAAAAATATTTCTCACAGTATGGGCATCACATGGTTTTGAAACTAAGGAAGCTATGAGAAATGCGCTACTTTACATAGCAGTAGTAGAAAAAAATATATGTCGGTATTATAGTTATCTTATGTGTATGAATTTGATCTGAATAAGTAGGTATAAGAATCACTTTATGCCGTTTCACCATTCCCACTGTCTTCGTTATCCATAGGTAAGAATCACTTTATGCCGTTTCACCATTCCCACTGTCTTCGTTATCCACCAATAAGTTTTCTCCTCCACCTTGATATTTGATGCTGTGATACATGAGAAATATGCCGCTTCTCATAGCAACTATTGACCACACTATAGAAATCACAGCGCTTCCTGATACCGGCATCATTGCTAAAAGAAAATATAAACCAAATACACTCAGACATCAAAAGCCACGAAACTCGAGTTGAATAATTTTCATGATGTTAGGGCATTAAACATTAAAAAGAGAACACAAATCAAATAATACCGTATGGTACCGTCAAGTGGGGTAACTTCGGATGGTACTGATAAATTCGGACAAGACGTGAATTCAAATTATTCCGAAATTACCCCACTTTTGACGGTGCGCCCACCTTCCTACCTACTTAATTTGTTACTGTACAAATTTCAAACTTACGAATTTTGAGCATAATTTGAATGGTAGTGAAATATCCCAAACACAATAGACCTACGGTAGCCACCAAAATGCCGATATGGCAAATTTTCATCAAATCACTGGATTCATACCATGCTCGGAGTTTTCCTTTCCATTGTAGATAGTGAAGGAAACATGTCAATCCATCGGTAGTTCCTGAAATATAGACAACTTGTATTACATGCAAACTTGAATAAATATACATGATTTAATTATAAACTGGATTATAAGTCACACAAAACGTGCCCGGCTAGCTCAGTCGGTAGAGCAACTCTTAATCTCAGGGTCGTGGGTTCGAGCCCCACGTTGGGCGATGCTTTTTTTATTATATCTCTTTTTTAATTATGTGGGGGGTTAGTTATAATAATATACTATTTTCAAGATTATGTGATATTTCATTATTAATTCACCCGAGAATTCACCTGATATCATCCCAAGAACACCAGAGGGATAATTATGCAAAATGAAGAACGTTATACATGCCGAATATCCAATAACACTTGAGATTCCGGCTATCGAAAGATTTATCATTGTTGCCATGATTATTATAGATATTCACCCTAAAAAATTCACGAACTAATTTTCTATAAAATCACTATGAGCACGGACTTTAGATACACTTTCAAAACAATCAAAATTTTGCAATATTGCAATATGGAAGATTCAAAACAAACAGAAACTGGGAATACCGATGACGAATCATGAATTATTCATGATAACAACAATAACATTGCAGCATTCGAGGTTTGATAGTATCTCACAGTTAAGATGGCTACAAGCTCACAGTCTAAGACATCAATCATCATGAAATGAGTGAAATTACCCTCTCGAATCGCTTAGAACGGAATTTCTTGTCATATATATCTAAGCCCACTGTTCATTTGTGCTTGCTCTACCTACTTTCTCTGTTTACATCATGCTAAGAACAAGAACAGAGACAACTATGGGAAAAAAATTCACTTTAACAAGACCTTTAGTTCAGCAATAGTCAATACAAACGGCTTTAATGTTCCTGAACATGAAAACAACGTCACCGCCAAGCCAATGTACTCTAAAGAAAACTAGTATGAAGGATGCTGAATAAATTTGATCGAAATGTATATAGGGCGTGTTTTTCATTCCATCGAAGAAAGTGCGCACTGATAGATGCGGTTTTTTGTCGTGACGTCACCAATTGTTCTGTTGGAATTTATGCTGGAAGGATTGAACAATGGTTTATACAACACATTAGGCGTTTTCGGAAACCTACTCGGGTTGACTCGATCCCTAACCTGCACGTTCGGTTACCTAACCCGAGTAACATACCCATGTTCGGAAACTTCGGTGTTACTTACTCGATCACTAACTCGGGTTCATGTTTCGCAACCCTGCTCCAAAGCAGGGTCAGCCAGAGTTACTACCTTAGATCATACACTTACTACCACAGAACTACTCACGATTCATGTATTTCTAAGGTCACTTCAGATATTATTTGATTTCATCAATTGAACAAGAAGTGAATTATGTTGAATAGCATTAGTTTGATGATGAAAATACACCAACATCATGAGCAGAAGCAATATTCATCATTTATAGAACAATAACAACGTGTATCTTTTAAGAGTTTAGTGGTATGTTTTTAAAGACATGGAGAAATTGATCCGAGAATATTGATATCGTATAGCAAACTGAAAAAATTGCATACAGCTGTAAGAAATCAAGAAGTTCTATTCGAAGAGGTATAAAGCTGTCAATAAAATAGTAACCTGATAAGTTCGTAAACTATAGTATCAGGATAAGTGATCCGACTGATCCATCACGTGACCCGTTCAGATCGAGTCAACAACCCAGAGTAAGTTTCCGAAAACGCCTATTGATGGAAACACGGATTTTGTTGTGTGTCAGTCATCATGTATCTTGCGAATCAGAAAAGGCTAATTCGACTTTATTGATTAACACTGACTCTTTCTTCTAAAATCTCTCAAGAATCTCAAAAATCCTCAATATTAATTGTTTTCTATCAAATCAAAACAAAAAACAACACTAAATTGTGTCAACTGTCATGTCAATCTCCTCCAAACTGCTGGATTCTCGAAATGCGATTTAAAAGTGCGCATTTTATTACAACAGTTTGATGGATGTCCATCAACATTCCAGCGGAATTTTGCAACAGTTTGATGGTTTCTTCGATTCATGCGCATGATAAAATGTTGGAATGAAAAACGCACCCATACCCAAGAAAAGGAGAATAATTCTAAGCGTCGTTTGTTCTGTGATTGGTTCTGTGGGCTAATCACATGTGTAACGTCATAACGTCAACAGTCAGCCGTTGACAGTGACACTGACACATCAATGACAGACTAATAGACTAAACAAAGTCGAAATCGAAAAAGTTTCTTGATTCTTGTTTGGTTCTTCTCGTGAAATTTTGTGAAGATAATTTTGTGCATACTTTATTGAAAATGTTTGATCCAATGGCTAATGCACCTCCGCTTTGGAGTAACGGGCCTACCCCAGGTTCATTTTACAATTTTCCAGGACCTCAAACAAAGCCAAACGACCATTTCACACATTCACAGTAATATGCTAACCTTACTTTGACAATGAATTGCAATAATTTCAATTTTTTTTTTCTCATAGGTCTCCAGTGACGACCGCAACTTCAATAGTGGCCTTAGCATACGATAAGGGCATCATGATTGCAGGGGATCTCTTAGCTTCTTATGGATCCTTGGCACGTTATAGAAATTGCCCCAGAATCATGGAAGTCAATGACAACATTCTCCTAGGTGCTGGCGGTGATTATGCAGATTTTCAGTATGTCAAGTCGTTCATTGAACAGAAAATGTGAGTATTTCGATTTTTTCCTCATGGCATGAACATTATAATTTAATTGAGAATTATATTCCACTTTGTACATTACATGATTGAAAAGTTTCGAAATGTTACAGAATTGATGAAGAATGTTTGGATGATGGCATCAAACTCAAACCAAAGTCTCTTTATTGTTGGTTAACAAGAGTTATGTATCAAAGAAGGAATAAGTTTGATCCCTTGTGGAATAACCTTGTAATAGGTGGTATTCAGGTCAGTATCTGGATGATAACTTCTAGTAGTTTTATATTTTTATGTACTTGAAGTATAATTATTCTTTTTTCAGGATGGTACACCTTTCCTTGGTACAGTTGACAAGCTAGGGACAGCCTACACTGATAGGGCAATTTGCACAGGATATGGTGCTCATATTGCCCTACCAATGATCCGTGATGCTATAGAGAAGAAGGCCCAACCCCTGACTCAGGCTGAAGCTCGTGCTCTCATTGAAAAGAGTTTGGAGGTACTTTTTTACCGAGATGCTAGAAGTTACCCTAAATATCAGCTGGGAATCATAGATCAGGATGAGGGTGTTAAAATTGAAGGTCCACTTTCTGTTAGCCAAAACTGGAATATTGCTACAATTATTAAATCAGTGTGAACTCTTCTTTTTTAATGTGAATGTGGGATTGTTTCAATCAAAATATATTATATTTAACAACTAGTTTCTGAAAAATCCATTCATCATGACCTCTTCATCATTCCAAAAGTTTCCTTTCTTATTAGGCTAATTAGGATAAAAACAAATTAAATATTTAATCATCTTTCAAATGCTTTTTGCAACCGGCCCATACTTTCGTCATTGATCTTTATCCAAATGTAGAAAACAGGATTCTGAATTGGTTGAACTAATTTTGAAAAACAGTTTTCCAAAATACATCTGTCATACCCATTTTCAAAGAAATAGGGTAAATGTACCAGTAGTCGACCAGTTAACTTATATGATTGATTTGATTTCAACATGCAATAATAAATCTAAGAAATATTGTTATTATTTCGGGAATGCATTGATGATCATTTTTTCCTCTGTTAATTTTATATTATATTCAAGAATCATAATATAATAGACCTTGGCAGACCTTGGTTACTATTGGCAGGTTTGGCAGTTTTGGCAGACCTGCGTAGAACACAGAACAGATTAACCTTCTTCTTTTTTCTTTTCTTTCATTTGTTCATGGCCTTTGCATTCCTTTGCCAGTCAAATTTGTTATCATGCCGATAAGATAGGGTTCTTTTTGAAGTGGTTGTTACTTGTCTTGTCAATAGTCATTGTCAAAACTTGTTTTCTGAGAGTTCTGAGCTGAGATCCTGGAGAAGTGAGATCGAGATGACGAGATGTCATCTGTAAAAGAAAATGGCTGAATTAAATATTTGTCTGTAGTGTCGTTAATTTTGTCATGTAAAGTATTATCGTGAAGTAAACTTGACTTCCTAGTGAGTTTTGAAAATAGTGTAGTTTTTCGTCAATGATAGCTCTAATTTAATAACTGGTAAGATATGGAATTTTTCTACAGAAAAACATTGTTTTTCAGGATACTGTGTCAATGCCTGTTTTCACCTTCCGCACCTTGATTAATAACATTTTTTCGGTTTATTTTTGCTGATTTCAACAAATGTCCATGCATGAAGATGTTCAATAATGTTTAAACTTTGTAGGCGAGTCATTATCCTCAATGTGTATGTTTTTGAAGGACAATCCTTATATGATATGACATTTATATTATGTTGCCTCAGGTCGTAGGTATACCAAAACACTGTCAATGCTATTGTTAATTGGGATAGAAATCTCTGAAATATTAATCATAATGAGATCAAACACTTCAAATGGATAAAGCTTGGGATAGAGGCTAGTAGTAGCCATGATGTTGGCTAAGAAGTTGCTAAGAACTAGAGTTCCTCTAAGAACTAAGAACAAGAACACATCCTGCTAAGATCAAGAAGTGAAAAAATGCCCACTCCTGTCAGCCTGTATACCTTCTTCTTTCCTCTCTGTTGCCTATATAATTAGGATACAGGGTAGTCCAGTAGGTCCAGTATTTTTTTTGTGGTACAACAGTGGACAATAATATTTATAGAATAATACTTCCTATAAACATTGGTCCTACACCTTTTTTTATCAGCCCAAGTTTTTGAAGTTCAGCAGTGAATCACATAATAGCACAACAAAAATTCCAGATATTTTTTGAAATACTAAGTATTTAGGTTGTTAATTTATTAATTATTGTATCATAGATATAAAAGAGTATCCGATTTTGCAGAATGAAAGTAATATCATTGAAACTCTATAGGAAGCATACTGTAAGAAACAGAGAAACCCATAATCAATTAATCAAGATACCTAGTCCATTAAAAACAACCGTTGAGATTAATAATCATAATTATTATCATTTGAAAATTCTGACATTTTCTAATCAATATAGATAGGTTTGTTATAAGAAATGTTTATTTCAGATAATTCATTGAAGTACTCTCATGAGTCTCAACCTGTATGAATGAAAATGGTCAGGTGAAGGTTTCTCAGGGGAGTGTGAAATATTTTTTTCACCACTAGCTATAAAAGCTTCCGAGGCATAAAGTGTGTTTTCACTACCAAGTTAGTTGTCATTTTATGAACCATTAGTCAATGAAGCCACCCCTGTTGTAATTAACCCAAATGCTCTGTTCTGATCAGATATTCACAGGAATGGCACTGGAATCTAGTAGGTATTTATCAATACCGACTTGTCCTCAGAGCTGGGCCGGGTACTGATAAATTGTACTCTGAGTACCGGGTACTGTTTATAATTGAAGAACGAGTACAGAGTACCGAGTACTCCACTCATTGGATGTACTCAGAGTAAAGTACTCCGAGTACAAGTACCCGAATTTCACGGGTACTCATTTCAAGTACATTTGAATAGAGAATTGAGAAATGTTGCATCAGTATCAGTTATTATTAACAATAATAATATCAACAACTTCAACAATTGTCTTTTACAAATTATAAAATTGACCCATTCATTTCTTATTCATTACTAATACGTAAATTTAAGCAAAAATCAAACTACTTATTTGTCGTTGTTCACGTCTATACGTATCCACTATATAAGAGAAATATTATTGCAAAATACTATACCCTTATTACCTCTTAGTTTAGTGTGGTTTAGTCTTGAGAAAACAACAGAAACGATACAAAAAACACTTGACTAACTGTTACACAGTGTACAAAACAAAAACTCCGCGTTTGGTACTGATTGAAGTGCTGACTGATAATGATGATATAACATATAACAGCGGTTTCCCGTGTTGCACGTTGCACTCGCATATGCACAGACAAGTTTATTCTTGCAAAAAGTACCCGGGAAATGTACTCGTTAAATGAACGCGGGTACCGGGTACTTTTCCCGAAATGCTACGGACGGGTACGAATACCGGGTACTTTATTGAAAATGTACTAGGGTACTGGGTACTGAGTACACAAAATGTACTCAGAGTACAATATTTGAGTCCTTGTACTCGAGTACTGCCCTGCTCTGCTTGTCATAATGCTGTGATGCCTGTGATGGTCATGGCCAAGTATTGGAAATAAGGACTTTCCGGGACTTTCATAGTGACAATAGGTCCATATTTCGGTTTCACAGAACTAAAATGATTGAAATATATTGCTAGTGGTGAAAAAAATTGATAGAAACCTTGGTAGTAAAGAAAATCATTACTACATGACCTTTTACCCCTGGGCTGAAGCCTCTGGATACAATCTCGGTCCCTGGGTAATAATAATATTCTTTACTACCTTGGTGTATAAATAACCATTATAATAGTTGATGAGGTGCAGAAAAATTTGCCATAAGTGAGCATTTTTTTGTTGACAGTCAACAGCCATTGCATTGAAAGATTTTTTTCTCTTTTCCACACATTATATGGGCAGCTGCATATTTTGAGGCTTTTTACGTACAGTCCTATTAAAAAAAAAGCGTACAAGTATATTGGAGGGAGAAATTAACGTCATCCTATTTGCGTAAAACGTGCTATCGGGTATGAATGTTTACCAAATGTTGACAGTAATCATAATAATATAGGTTCTCAAAAACACAAAGCATTGACTGAGCCAATTTTACTCAACGAGAACTAGAATGCCGAAGTCTTCTATGTTTAATACTTGTACGCTTTTTTATTGAATACGACTGTACCTATAACCGATCTAAGTATAGTCCATCCATAGATCAAGTCCATCCAAAGTCAATTGAAGCATCTTGAGAAAAAACATATAGGTACCCAACGCGGTATTGCTTCTTTTGAAGTTCCTTTGAATTCCGTGCACGTGGCAGACATCCACAGATTGGGTTTTTTCAATTCAACATTTTTTCCACGCCATGTATGATGAACATAAATTCATTATACAGTGTGTCCAGTTTTCGATGCTTTTGCGTGATATCTCAGTTATCTCTCGAGATAGAACCTTGTGGTTTTCGCGGTCCTGTGCCACTTTTTTGTGAAACTCAAGATGACCTAATCAGATTTTGCATAACTGTTTCCGTTTATGAGATACAGGGCGATTTTGAAAATTTATACTTTTTGGACCCCCTCTATATCTACGAAGACTCTCAGCAAAAATGCCAAATTGCAATCTCATCCCATGCAGAATTTTACGCAGAAACCAGTGGCGCACTTTTTGTCGGGGTATGGTTTTGGGGGTACTACTCAAACTTATGATTTCTTAAATGGAACACCCTGTATTTTATAAGCTCATAAAATTCCTCATTTTTTTCTTTTCAAAATGATATATAATGTATGGATATACAATTTTCAAAAATGCTCTAAAATCACTAAAACATTGAATTTCAATAGTGGGCTATGGATTTTTCTTATAAAAAAGTTTCAATTGAAGGAATATCTATTTTAATTTTTCCACGAAAGAGACAAAAACAATACCAACACTCATTCACTAAGGAAACACAAAAATTAGATACCTGATAGCAACAAATAAATAGTAATAATAAGTTCATAATCTAGATTCTAGAATAAGCATCAGATTAAATATTTACAAAAACAATTGAATTTCGGAATTATTCTATAACTTATTCATTGAATTGTTCAAATCAATGTCCATTTTCCATAACACATAATTGACACAGTTTCTCAATACGTCTTTATCCAGTAAGAGGCACAACAACCTTGAAAAATTTCGTGCAATAACAGAGGCAGTTTTCCAGGAATTACAAAGACTTCCTTTAATGATTTTGAATGCACGTATTGAGAAAGTGTGTGAGGAAGAATGGACATCAATTTGAACAATTCATTGAATAAGTTACTGATTAATTTCGAAATTCAATTGTCTTAGTGAATATTTAATCACGTGCTTATTCTAGATTATGAACTTTTTATTACTATTTATTTGTTGCTATCAGGTACCTATTTTCTGTGTTTCATTAGTTTACTAGTGTTGGGATTGTTTTTTCTCCTTTCTTTTTTAAATGAAAAATCCAAAGCCCACTATGAAAATTCAATGTTTTAGTGATTTTGGAGCTTTTGGAAATTTTATATTTATACATCATATTTCATTTTGATGGGAAAATAATCAAATCATAAATTTAGATTTTTTGACCACCTTGTATCAATTTCAATTGAACACCAATTGATAGTGAGTGAAAAGTTGAGATAGGGACATGTAAACCGTTTTGACGAATAATGAACAGTTTCGACAGAAAAAAATCCTGAACTTTGAAAATCTCGATTTTGCACACCCTATATGTCAGTAACTTTCACTGCTAGACCCTAAGTATGATGGGTCGTTGAAATCAGATCTTCAGGGAGAATTCAAAAATGACATAAAATATAGGGTGTTCCAATAAAAAAAACATTGCTTTGATGTGCTGTGACCTTACGGAACACCCTGTGTATTTCAAAAAAAATTTGAAATGTGAAGCTCGGTTATTACTTCAATTTTGATTCATGAATTTTTTTTGTATCTCTCAAGACAACAGAGAAATCGAACTCTGGAGTCTTAGTTGGCCACCCTGTACAACTGACAAACGCTCCAACTGACTTTGGATAGACTATAGGCGTTTTCGGAAACTTACTCTGGGTTGTTGACTCGATCTGAACGGGTCACGTGATGGATCAGTCGGATCACTTATCCTAATACTATAGTTTACGAACTTATCAGGTTACTATTTTATTGAGTTAGCTTTATACCTCTTCGAATAGAACTTCTTGATTTCTCACGTATGCAATTTTTTCAGTTTGCTATGCGATATCAATATTTTCTGATCAATTTCTCCATATCTTTAAACACATACCACTGAACTCTTCAAAGATACACGTTATTATTGTTCTAGAAATGATGAATATTGCTTCTGCTCATGATGTTGGTGTATTTTCATCATCAAACTAATGCTATTCAACATAATTCACTTCTTGTTCAATTGATGAAATCGAATAATATCTGAATTGACCTTAGAAATACATGAATCGTGAGTAATTCTGTGGTAGTGAGTGTATGATCTAAGGTAGTAACTCTGGCTGACCCTGCTTTGGAGCAGGGTTGCGAAACATGAACCCGAGTTAGTGATCGAGTAAGTAACTCCGAAGTTTCCGAACATGGGTATGTTACTCGGGTTAGGTAAACGAACGTGCAGGTTAGTGATCGAGTCAACCCGAGTAGGTTTCCGAAAACGCCTTATAGCTACCTACCTACTTACTAATAAATGGTTACATAATTCAAGGAAGGCAAATTCGCAAATTCGGGCGCCCGCAAATTACCCACTTTAACTGCGGCGGTACTCGGTACTTACCAGAAATATAAAAAAAAAACTAAAAAACACGCTTTTGTAGTTATCCGAACTAAAAAATTGAAAATAAATAGCCAAACTGAAAAGGAGTATAAAATAATAAAATTGTGTTGAAAAATACACAACAGAAAATATTAGCACCTCCATTATCAGTAGTATATTCTATGTTATGTATCTTTTATTATTTCATTTTCTACTTCTTTTCAGTTTGGCTTTCTATAAAAGAATGTTTTTTTAGTTTTTCAAACTAGTATTTATTATCTACCTACAAGTAGCAAGATTCCAGACATGTTTACAAAATTGATTTATCCTTAAATTTCTCTCTCCTCATACCTCAAATTGTAGAGAAACAAAATTTTACATCTTGTACATTAGTACATAGAATATTTTCATATCTCTCTATGTTGATGACTTTAATTCTTTATGATATAAATCAGTCTGTTCAAGTAGATACCTAGTCAGTTCTTTCATTTTTTAATCATGTACTGTACTAATTATGTAGCACCTAGGCAAATAAAACACCTTATACTACCCTATATAAATAGAATACAGACTAATTAATGTGTTATTCACTTCAGCTGTTGCTTCTTACCACAGTTCTTACTGAGCTTCTGACTTAAATCTTCAATCAGAATTTCAGAAATAGCCTTACAATTTTACCTTATAATTCACTCAAGGTCTGCCAGGTCAATTAAATGGAAGTGTAGAATACTTGTATACAGCGTGTCTCATTTCAAACGGCCCCCCTCTATATCTCAGCTATCAGTCGTGCGATCTTTATCGGTATAAATAATCATCAATATGACCAGTTCTTCAAAGACAAACATAATTTTAGTAGTACAGTACTACACATAATATTGTTCTTCAAGGTTTCAAATCCACATATGTGGATTTTCTTAAGACGCCTACGAAGGGTTTCAGAAAAACAGGCACATCTTATCAGCATTTTTGCAAACGTAATAATTATTTACTTGGAAACGGTGAGTTCAACATAAAAACGTATAATTCGTTTTGCCTTCCAAATCATGATTTTCCACCTACCGGAGCCATTGAACCGAGCATTGAACGTTCCAAAATTCGTAGTTGATTTGAAGTCACTATTTATTCAAGACTGAAAATGAAAAAAATGAAGCCAATCCTGAATTCGGAATTAGATGATTTTTTGCATATGGATCTTCGAAAGCATGAGGAACAATGATATGAGGTTAGATTTCCTGTAAAAAAATGCCTAATATGATTTTATGAAAAATCGACCCCTATTTAGTTCAATTAAAACGCACGGCACTGTCCAAAATAATGTACATCTATGTAAGACTGATCATATTGATGGATATTCATACCACACCAAATTTGGTTGGAATTGCATGACAAATAACTGAGATATATAGGGGGGCCGTTTAAAGTGAGACAAGCTGTATATTGATGATACTTAACATTTAAAGTACCTTTCAATAGAAAATGAATAGATATTGGAAAAATGGTGAAAAAATAATAGTTATTAAACTCTTACAATAATGTCCAGAGTAATGTAAAAAAGTTTCAAATAATTTATTTTTTATAATATAGGAATTAGGAGTTCAACTGTTGGTTGGTTGATCACATCATAAATTTTACTAGAATCACAATTTATGTGGTTTGGTTTTCCCTTGGTTTTCTATTTTTAGTTGTTGAAATATATGTATACAGAATAATACTTATAATAACATGAAATAACGTTAGGTCAGTAACCTGAGAAGTGGCTTCTTATGAAGTGGTATGGCCATCTGCCTACTTGCTTGAAGAATATAAATAAAAACAAATCATAATGCCTTTTCCTTCATTTGATATTCATAATATATTCAAGGTGGAGCCAAAATGGCATACAGTCGCCCAACGGACCTGGATGGGTTCTACATCCACCTTGCTAAACCCGATACCAAATTGAGGCAGCAAGTGGGCGCAGACCTTTTGACATTTCTAGCAGAACCATTAAATTCCATTGCATGCCAGGATATAGGCTTGTTTGTCGACGGTCTGATACCATGGATGCAAAGCAGCAACTACAAGGTGAGAAATCGAGAATTTTTTCACCATGGTATGTAGGTACCTGGTGAACAACTAAGAACGGCTGTGTTTTTTGTGTGTTTTGATGATTATTTTTCGCAATAAAATTGTGGAGGCTGAGTTTGGCCAGAGAGTTTTATTCTGGTCGTTAGTAGCATGGCCCCAGTTCACTGTGATCATTTGTTTACTGATTTAGGCTTTCAAGGATGTTTTTCCTTCCTCTCCAGACCCCGAGAGTTTCGTTAACCATTCTATTTCTACAACATGGGTTCATAATGTATCACGTGATTCACTGTGGCCAATCTGACAAAGAGGTTTGAGAATAGTTCCAAAACTTTAGGCTCTCACCTGGCCAGCTCCTGGCATAGATTGAAAGTTAGATATGTTTTCACGTAGTTCTTAATGTCATTCCAACGTCATCTAATGACCTTGGCTACCGCGAATCCCAGCGTTGCCAGTCCAGCAACTCGAAATATACTCAAAAATCACCGAAAATGTTTCAAGAAAAGTACTAGTCATTATCATCAGTCATATAACCTCCAGAAATTTGAGAACACCAATTCCTACCTTATTTCTCTTGGTTCTCACGTGTTCTCTGAACATTACAGGATATCCCTTTTTGTGAGAACCAGAACATAAAAAAAGCAGTCGATCGTCATTCTGCCATTCATTTTTATTCTCGTTTTTATTTATAATCATAACTTTGAGGAACGGTGAGACAATTGACAAATGACAATATACAATATTGACAGGTAACATAACATAGTACAGTAGTACAGATATGAGACAAAAAGACAAAATTCAAAAATAAGCTTGGATGGAATACAATAATGACACTTCACTGATATTGTGCATTGAACTCTTCTTTGGTCCATTTTGGTAATGTCGATATTTCGATATATCAAGTCAAAACGTGGAAAACGTACGAATTTTGCGTTCAGCGTACTAGAGTACTAGACAGAGTGAAAAGGTACTAGATCTAGTACGAAAGTGATAGGTCTGACAACACTGGCGAATCCCAAAATGTCAAGTGCGCATTTATTCCACAAAGTGGCTCCTGGCTCATCTGACACCCTCTAGAAAATACATTGAAGTAGATAGCAAATTATGATTTCTCATGCCTAGTTTTGAAACTCATTTATCCATGTCCAAAAAAATGTCTTCTATACTTTGGTTTATAATTACTATTTATTTGAAATTATAATCGGATAATAATTTCTAATTATTATTGATCCAATGCTATCATCGTTTGACGTAGGTAGGAGTTGAAAACCGGTGCGTTGTGCCTACGTCAATGTGTATTGTTTGTTTTGTCGTAGTCTGTCGTTTCAGTAGTCTTTTGTATTGGTGCACTCTTGGTATATGGTGTGGGTGACCATAAATAGATCCAGACTATTTTCGAATTGACATCGTCTATTTTCCTCGTTGCTCGTATATTCTACCTAATAGAGAGGTTTTTGGTACTTATGTAATTATATAATGGGGGAAGTTTCCTTCAGATGAATTTTCATGAAATAAGTTCGGAACTCTCCAGTTTTATGTCCACGCTGTACATAATGGCGACCGATAAAGTCCAAGTCGTTTTCATTATCAAATTGAAGCAATTCCTAATTTTCGGGGCGTCAAACTGTGACGTACATTCTGAATCTAGTCTGAAAATAGTTGATAGTGAAGAAAATAGCTAACGAATATGAAAAACGAATGAAAAAAATAGAAGAAGAAGTAAAACTGGTAAACAAAAACATACATAACCACAAATGCACTCGGAGCAGGAATTCAAAAGGTAGTTGGCTTCATTCTGACAGGTTATGGTTTTGTTATTTATTCATTGAAATATCTCGAATAGAGATCGATCCTGAACGAAAATATCATTGAATCGATAAATCAGTATCGGCTACATTCAATGATACTATCCTTCCTGATTTACTGCCATCGGTCAGAAGAGAATGAAGCCGACACCCAGTATTTTGAGTGGTGTGGACGGACTCGAAGTATTAGGCGCTTTTGCAAGATATAATCTGCAATTCTCCTAGAAAATAGATCCGTTTTATCAAGGAACGAATTCATTAGCAAAAAAATGACTGACAAGTTTTGAATAACTTATTGTAATATAACTATAGTGAAAAATTATAGATACAATCGCAAAATATCATAATTTATCTTTATCAGCCAATGATGATATAGTTATTATGCATTCAAAGAACAATTTCCAGAAATCTAGGCATATCGATGATGTCGGCAACGTCGTACTGGCACAGGGAATCGTATTTTAGCTGTTTGTGAATGTGGCTTTTCAGAAAGTACGTCATAATAATGGTGGAGGAGCCATGTTCCTTTCATATATAAAATACGTATATGTATATTAATTTTTCACAAACTTCACAGTCAATTCCTTCGTAAACAATAATAGGTGTTCGGTAATCAATGTTCTCCAACAGATAATCCGAAAAAACCTAGACGAACTTTGAAGGCTTCCTGTCTTGAGTCGAAAAAGAATATTAATCAGTTTCTAAAAGACCTAGTTCGACTGACGATACCTAGTGAATCGAAACATCGCTACATCTCAGTTATGTTCTTATGATTTTTCCATCGAAACAGAACTGACAAACTGATTCCTTATACAGGGTGACCCATAAGTCATGGATCAAGAGAAGTTGGGTGGTAGGGGGTATATTTCCAATCAAACTAATTGTATAACGTTTTATTCAATTGTTGATGGTTCAGAAGTTATTTACTTTTATCATTTATATAAAAAAATGTATTACAATGAAAATGTCACGTTTGTGATTTTTTCTTTTACAAACTTCATCCGCATGAATGTATCGTTATCCAGGAATAGTTTTCATGGCCTGTGTTTAATTTCCTATAAATGAAGAAAAATGTTGTTTTTCTTAAGTTTTGTTGCATGAAATATTCAATTCAGTTTATTTTTTAATGCCGCTGGCAGATTTAAAAACTACCCTACAAAGATAACCAACTATAAGATAAAGTTGCCCATTTAATACAGGTTCCGAAATGGTATAACATACCTCTACCACCCCACTTTTTTCGATCCATGACCTATGGGACACTCATTATATGCATGTATCTAGCTTCAAGTTCTTACATTTATTCCTTTTCATATAATTAATTTTTTTCCGGTTGTAGCGGTTCTCACGTTCTTTTGTTTCAAAAGGTATAAAAACAAGAACTCAGTACCTACTGTCTCTTTATACTTATGTTGATATTATGCCTTGATAATTTATTCTTAGAATTAATGGCGTAGGCTTTCTCACAGACGAAAAATGTGAATAGGAAGTGGGTATAGTTGGTGTTGAGAAAATTAGGAATCATTCAAGGTCATTTCCTTTCACCAATCGTTAGAAGGAGAACATTATGACGATTTGTGGGAAATTCATTATTTTCAAATTTTATGGAATTATTTTGGCTTTAGTTCGGGCTATGGTCCTGGGGGGATCGAATTTGAACAGCTCGGGCTGGTTGGTTAGGACATCAAACAACAACTTTTTTCGATGGTTAGGAATGTTAGGATTTTATCCTATTTTTACAGGGTGTTAGTGAATAAGTGCGACAAACTTCAAGAGCTGATACGTTGTGATATTTTAGGAAATAAAGTTCATGTAAACATAAGTCCCAACTTGCCTTGTTTTTGATCAACAGGATGTTGAAGTTGGAAGTATTGGTTGTTTTTATTTATCACCCCCCTGTATATGCTTACATGATGCCAAAATTCAGTATGGAGACAGATAGACAAAGTCCCAAAATTTCAAAATGATTCTTATTCAGGTTATTGAGTAATCTCTGAGAGCACCTACTTATATTAAAATTTTGGATTCAAATGGAATTTTAATTGTTTCCTCAAAAACTAAGTGAGATACAAAAGTAATACAAGGGATAAGAAAGTTGTTATTTCAATTATTCAATCAAATAAAAATAAACCCAGTGGCGTATAATGATTCACCATAAAATATCGACTGGAAATATTATTTTGAATCTAATTACACCTAAAGGAGCACCATGTTACTATTAATACTATTAACAAAACCAGCAAGTTTCTGATTTGAGTATAGAATGAAAAAACAATTTTTCACGGAAATATTGATACCCTCTGTACATCTCGAAAACGAAGAAAGTTAGGACACATGTTTATGTAAACTTCATTTCCTAACATATTAGGAAGAATCACCCCCTGATGTTTGTCGCACTTATTCCCTAACATCCTGTATATTAGAACCAGGTCTAGAAAATCAAATAAAAATCTTCAATAGACACATTTTTCTGGGGTATTATATTGTCTAATAAAGAATAAATGATGTGCTGATTCCGAATTTGAACAAACTTAGACGGAAATTCTCATTATAGGTTTTGTTGATAATAATGTCCTCATTACAGTCTCATGAGAACTAGCTATAAAACCAATAGTATATTGTTTAACGAGCAGGGAATGATGGTCATTTCATGTTAATGGCCATTTCCCACGAGAATTAAGTTTGCAGCATGAGCCGTCATACGAGAGGGGAATTAGTATTCCGTGCCAGTTGTACACTATACTTTTTCTACGTCGGTGAGGACATTTATTGTGAAATAATAACAGAATGAATCAGATGAGAGAATGATATTGAAGACAATGTACCTCATTGATTCATCGAAACCAGTAAAAGAGCGATTTTGTGCTATAGCAGTTGAAAAAATAATATTGCATTGCAGTTCTTATACAGAAGTAACTCTGTCATAACCTTTCTCATTCATAAATCTGATACGTTTTATTAATTTATGTGCACACTTGTTTTTAAATAGCTCGTGAAGGTTCAATAGGTGTTAACTGTTGTTAAATGTGTGACGTAATATTCATAAGACCAAAATAGCTGTAAAGGAAGAGGTTGATGATAATTTAAATGAGCAAATATTTGCGATTCGCTTATCCTCTCATATGTATGTATAGAAAATAGCTAAATGATTTAATCTGTCTATAGGCCTACTAGACTTGGATAAGTCAATTTGTGCATGAGTTGCTACTATTGATATTAGGTGAATCGAGGAGGTGCTATATTCTTTCTTCCAGATTTTTTCTCCTCGTTTCTATAAAATAAAAATATTAGTATCATTTCAAAATACGTGTAGTGAGAATAAATCATATGATTTGCACTAAAATGACTACATTTAAAAATGTTCCTATCAGAGGGCCTAAAAGAAAAACTAATTCTATTGTCAGTGACACGTTGTTTTGAAACATTTTTCGAAACGCAGTGACGTTATGGGGCAAATCATCTGATTTTTCCTCACTACATAATATATATTGAAATAGCACTCATATATATTTCATTGAAACGAGGAGAGAAAGTAGGAAGAGAAAGAAATTTGGAAGAATGTGAGTTGGTAGCGTGTTGAAAGTTGATCGAAATTTTCAAAACTTCCGTATTTAAACAAAAAAATGGATGATATGAAAAAAAAATGGTCATGATAAATGTCACTCATGTAGATTGATTTCTGTTCACAAATATATACAGGTTGTCTCGAAATTACATTGAAAGATTTCAGCCACAGATTCTAGGAACAAGAATAGTAATAAAAGTTTATATATATATAGCCATTTGAAAGAGGGCCCGAGATGATGTTTTTTGTAAATATTCCCGAAACCCAACTTTTTTTAATGCTATTTTTGGCAGTATGACCAGGAAATATGAAAATATTATTTTTATCTCAAAATGATACACCTGTTTAATTTCGATAGCACTTCTGCTGCATAATAAAAATTGTACTTTTTCTTAATAGGGTACATACCCTAATATTTTTCAAATTATTATTTTAATTGTTCCACTCATATTTTGAGTCAAACATCACGGGTAGATGTTGGAAAAAGGGTATTTTCTATAGAAAAATGATTTTTGGGAAAATTTGCTACCCTATTTCAAGAAACAAAGCACTATTTTTGTTACGCGGCAGACTCTTAAAATCGATTTATCTCGAAAATGGTGTTGAAACTGAACGTATTATTTTTGAGTAAAAATTATGATATTTTCCTATTTCCTGCTGATATGATATGATAAAACTGCCGAAAATTGCATTGTAAAAATAGTTGGGGGGAAGAAATATCCCTAGCCCCACTTATTTCCCACGTCTCTAATCAAATTTTCAGAAAATTCTTAATATTCCCAAATCGGGCATGAAAAGTTATATACATGTTCAAAATCTCGTTATCTCAACACAGAGGGTTTCGGAACTATTTACATTATACATTATGCCCTTTAGATAGCTATAACTCCCGAGGGGGCCATTTCTGGATGTTTATATAAACTTTTTTCACCATTTTTGTTTCTAGAACCTGTGGTTGAAATCTTTCTATGTAATTTCGGGACACCCTGTATAGTTTGCTAATATTTCCGCAAGCCATTTTCCACTTATTTAGCATTGAATCAAAGTTGCCAATAATATTTAGATTTTAGATAGACAAAATCACAGCGGCTTATTGGATTTTCTAAGATGAATTAAATCTATACTATTTATTGAATAGGCTCCGAAACTACTGAATCAATTTGGCTGAAAATTGGGGGGGGAGGTAGCTTAGATCCAGGAGAAGGATATAGGATACTTTTTATCCCGGTACCGTTAGGAAATTCAAGATGGCGGATCTAATATATCGGACGAGTATTTGTAATTATGGTCCGATTCTATTCAAAATTGGTATCTGGGGGTTTTCGGGGTCGGAGATTATGATTCTTTCGTCAGAATTTGAAAATTCGGGCGTAATTTGTAAATTCAAGATGGCGGACGAGTTTTGTAATTATAATCCGATTTTTTTCAAAATTGGTATTCAAGATGGCGGATCCAAAATGGCGGATTTTGTGATTAGGATCCGATTTTATTTCAATTTGGTGGTGGTGGTTCTCGGGGTCGGAGATTATGACTCTTTCGTCAAAATTAGGAAATTCAAGATGGCGAACCCAATATGGTGGACGAGTAATGTAATTATGATCCGACTCTCTTCAAAATTGTTATCTGGGAGTTTTCGGGGTCGAAGATTATGATTCGTTTGTCAAAATTTGGAAAGGGCGGGCTTTGGAAATTCAAGACGGTGGATCCAATATACCGGACGAGTTTTGTAATTATGTTCCGATTCTATTCAAAATTTTCATCTGGGGCTTTAGGAGTCGGATATTATGATTCTTTCGTCTAAATTGGGAAATTCAAGTGACCTAAAAAAAGAAGTTGAAATAAATGGTAGTTTGAAAAACTAGAGAAACACGCTTTTATAGATAGCGAAACTAAAGAAGTAGAAAATAAAATAATAATAGTGTCTTGATGAATATTGAACTGAAAAAATATATTCTAGAAATGATGTGTATAGCAAAACAACTTTTGCGAGGTCTGCTAGTTGTCAAATTGAATGGATTAGTCCACAGATCAAAAATTCGAAATACTGATATTATAATATTGCAAAAATGTCAATAGTGCAGCAAGAGTTAAGTCAAAACGGCTTAAAGGAACATTAGCTAGCTATATATACAGGGTGTAAATTTGAAAACTTCCAATGCGAATATCTCGCGAAAGAAAAAAGGTCAAGGGATGAGTCACCCCGTCGGCGCGACACACCCCAACTTTGAAATGTCAAATGGCACTACCTCTTTGTGGTGCCTCAAATAAACAGTCTCAGTCAGTAGTATTCACCTGTACAAGACTTTTTTTCCACCCACTACAGGGTGTACGAAAAATATAAAGTCGAATAAAATAAAATTAATTGTGTTAAAAGGAAATTTTATTTGATCAGATGTTCAAAATGCATTCGATTCTGTTGTAAGCAATAGTATAATCGATGTTCAAATACCATTCTAACATTTTGGATCACATCTCTTGGAATATATCTGCATTCTGCATTTTATTTTATTCGACCTTATGTTTTCCGTTCATTCTGTAGTGGGTGGAAAATAAGTCTTTCACAGGTAAATACTACTGACTGAGACCGTTCATTTAAGGTATCACAAAAGAGGTAGTGCCATTTGACATTTCGAAGATGGAGTGTGTCACGCCGAGGGGGTGACTCATCCCTTTACTGAAGTATGGTGGTTCTAGTTCCCCCTAACTCTGTAGCATTTGTGCCAAGTGGCGTTTTCCTAACTTTTTTATTTAGCGAGATATTCGCATTGAAAGTTTTCAAATTTAGACCCTCGACTTCATGTTTTTCGTACACCCTGTAGTGGGTGGAAAAAAAGTCTTGTACAGGTGATTACCACTGACTGAGACCGTTCATTTGAGGTATCACAAAAGAGGTAGTGCCATTTGACATTTCAAAGTTGGGGTGTGTCGCGCCGACGGGGTGACTCATCCCTTGACCGAAATATGGTGGTTCTAGTTCCCCTTAACTCTTTAGCATTTGTGCCAAGCGGCGTATTTCTAACTTTTTTATTTCGCGAGATATTCGCATTGAAAGTTTTCAAATTTACACCCTGTATATTTGAACAGAAGAAAAAGATTTTTCACAACAGTTGAAAATATACTGAGTTTTTCCATTTGCGATTCGCATTTGTTTAAAGGAGTGTCAAAAGATAGTACAGATGAAACCCTACAACTTTCTTCCACCTCGTATAGTTGAAGCTGTAAGTTGGTTAAAAATATAAGGAGACACCTTGTACATCATTCCTGACATCAGATGATGTAGATGGTCCCGATTCCTGCGTGCATATCTGCAGAATTCCGCCCGTTTTTCTTTTTCCGCGTTACCGCAGCGACTCGGGAGAAATGCACTGAGTTTTTTAATGTCCACCGTCTCTCGCTCGATACAAATAGAAACGCTTATTTTTAGTGCACTCGGTACATCATCGCGACGAGAGATTTTATGTCTCTGGCCGAATCTCTGCTAATCCGAAATCGCGAGACGCCGGTCGTCGAAATGAAATGATTTGATTTGAGTTTTTTCAGCCGCATCCGATCAATTCGATCCAAAATCGTTCACAGGTTCAGGCTCTCACATTCTTCTTCCGCAAGCGATTATCGGGTAAGGTTTGTTTCTTTAGTGGATCGAGTGTCTATTTTCCAATTTTTTGTTGCAAACCGTTACGTTATTCTATAATTAATTTACCTCTCGAGAAAATGTCCCATAGAAATTTTGTGATACGTTTCATATTATCCTCTTTATTTACATTTTTGCGACCGATTTTGGTCGGAAATGCTGCAGATTTCAACCGACATCTGATAACGAAATGATATACAGTGTGTCCCAGCTGAGCTGAAACTTGTCACCCCCCATACACCCGAAGTCGTTGCAAAAATTGATTATCACTCGGATAGGTCGATTTAAATTTGGCGGGGAACTACCATATCCCAAAGTTGAAACCTTGAAGCGGAAAGGGCATCAATTTTCAATTTCCAAATGGAGCACCCTGTATTTCATTGCATCTATAGATTCTTCCTGGAGAGCTGATTCCATCAATGTATCACACTTGGTATGTTGATTTTCTATGATTGCATGACGTTTTGAAATTAACTATGGATACGTCTAAAATCCACGATTTAAAACTCCTTGATTGATACAGGGAAAATACAGGGCAAAAATAGTGCATAAAAGTTGGTGGTTGTTGTTGTTGTTGTTCAACTCGCGAAAAAATGCTCACTTTAGTCCTGTGTATTACCTGTTGCAGTGTTGTAGTGCATAATAAAATATTGTTTTTCAAATGATATCCTTCAATTCATCCATTCAAGGTCATATCACATCACTTGAATTTTCAATTTAAAAATAGGCTAAATAAAATTCAATGTCACACGAAATTTCCTCTTCGCTCTCTATGACCTCACACATCATTGAAAAGCTAGTTTCCGTTGTACCTATTCAGACTTCAGAAATTGAAAAAAAATATACACGGTGCCAATTGAAATAAGTACTCCGGATTCATAGTTTACTCAAATGAAAGGCCCTTGTGTAAACACAGAACATCGTGACAATTTCGAGTTTTTATCTTTTGAAATGGCTGAGAGCATGTGTTCTGGGACATCCGGTATAATACTATTAGGGTACCTTGCGTTTTTGATGATCCAATTTTCTTCTCATTCTGTCGATGCACAATTAACGGCTTTGTTCCGTAAACAATTTTGTTGTGGTAAGATCCATCTAATTCGGTGTACTGAGTATTTATTTTTGGACGAACCATTACGTGACACATTAGCAGTTGAATAAGAATGCATTCTCTATGTGAATATAATGGACATTGAGATAATGTGTCTTGCCATTTTTTTTCTGCACCACTTATAACCTATCCATCTATCTAACCCGACTCTACCGTGTTAGCAATATATTCGTCATTAATAATTTTGCGTTTCTGAAGTTTCTTCAACAGTTGTTACGGAATGAAAATGAAATGAAGATTGTTAAATTTTTTCATATTTTATAATGTATTCAGATGTTATATGCTATGGAGATTTTTGTTAGGAAAATTTGAATTTGACCAGAAAAAATATAGAAGAGTCAGAAAAGCAAAAAGGGTTTTTCTATATCGAAAATACGTTTTTCACATGGTCCTTCGAGCTTAAACTGTGTGTTCGTGAAACATACTCCTGCGAATAGTCGACCCAATCATGTTGATGTAGAAAGAGTTCAGTCTGAGTCGAATGTCGATATGTCCCGACTAGAGGAGCATGCAAGGCCTTCTGTCGAAGCCAGTCAGTCCGAGAGCAACCATGTTTTACTTTATCGGCCTGGATCAATGGAGCAAGCTGAGGTATCTAATGTATCTGCGATTGGAGTTGGAGCACGGCCAATGATAGGGTGCACACCAAAGATGTCAGCATATAGATGTTCTCAGACGAAATCGCAGAGATCCAAGACCTCATCAAAGAGGGTTGTTTTCGAGAAGTGACGTTGGAGGCTGAGGTCGCAAGGAAAGAGTTGAGGATGAAACAGAAAAAATATAGAAAAGTCAGAAAAGCAAAAAGGGTTTTTCTATATCGAAATACGTTTTTCACATGGTCCTTCGAGCTTAAACTGTATCAAGCAAAAAGGGTTTTTCTATATCGAAAATACGTTTTTTACAACAGTAAAAACACAAGAGTCCATGACCTACGGTCTCGCAATTTTTTCATGTCAGTTTTTCGAGAGAAATAACCAATTCAAACAACAACTTAAAGTTCGAGTGTTTTTTGTTGAGATATATCAACGACAATATACAACAATAATTATTATTACCTTTATTGATGATTCCGTGTAGCGATAAAAAAGGTGCATCCTTTTTATCGATGTCACAATGACTAAAGTCATCGTCAAATCGCGTTTTATGATGATCATCCAAAATTCCTTCTCTTTTTCGAAACAAATTGTTATGTTGCTTTAGAAAACCACACTAGCGCTATATTTTTCTAAAAATCGAAGGCGTTTTTCAATTCATAAATACACTTGTAACGTTTTGTATGTACAGGGTATCCCAATTTGGGCACTTTTGCGGGGTATCTCCCTTATCAGTAAAGATAGAGCATTGCGGTTTTCGCGACAGTGTGCTACTTTTTTATGAAATTAATAATGGCGCAAGCAGAATTGTGATAGCTCTTCCGGTTGTCGAGATACAGGGTGGAATTGAAAAATATCACTTTTCAGGCACCCTCCGTGTCTCAGTTATCTTTGAACTTATCGAAGAAGTTAAAACTTGTTTTTATAGAGTTTTTCTCGTAGAATCCAGTGGCGTAGTTATTTTTTTGCTAGCACCTTTTGTTTCTTAGTTATGGAGCAAACATATGTTTTTTTAAACGGAACACCCTGTATATTATTTCATATATACATTGAGCATGAAGTGGGCTTTCCAAAAATATATTATTGTATACAATTATTTTCCATTTAAAAAAACATATGTTTGCTCCATAACTAAAAAAGAAAAGGTGCTAGCAAAAAAATAACTACGCCACTGGATTCTACGAGAAAAACTCTATAAAAACAAGTTTTAACTTCTTCGATAAGTTCAAAGATAACTGAGACACGGGGGGTGATATTTTTCAATTCCACCCTGTATCTAGACAACCGGAAGAGCTACCACAATTCTGCTTGCGCCATTATTAATTTCATAAAAAAGTAGCACACTGTCGCGAAAACCGCAATGCTCTATCTTTACTGATAAGGGAGATACCCCGCAAAAGTGCCCAAATTGGGATACCCTGTACATACATTATCCAATAAGTCAGTCTGTTCGTAAGTATATCATTGCGATCATTCTAATTACATAATTTTCGAATGAAGAAGGCGACATTGTCAAGGTCGTCTTGACTGTATGAACCAAACCTTTGAAATAATTTCCAATTAATTCTGCCAAGTAGGTACAGTTATTATTCAATTATTGTTCGGGATGTCAATATCGTTACCCAGCCGAGTGTGTTTAGATCTATATGCCCAGCCTATATAGTCTATGTCACACCTTCATTCTTGTTTTCCTTTCAATCAGTCAGTATTAATGTACCTAGATCTACATCGAGAAATGCAAAAATATGGTATTGTAAAGTTGTTATTGATCAAACTTGCCTCCCCATGTTGCGTGTGTGAAGACGATTAAAATCTCTGAAGCTGTTCTCACAGCATAAATTATTTCGTTGGTGGTTCAGAGCTTCCAGAAACTCTATAATATTTTGTTTTATTGGTATTGAAATTTCGATTTGGTTTGACAAGGAAAATAAGAAGCATATCTGAGCGTGAATAAACAAATCCGAGTCACTTTTCATCTCTTTATTCAAAAACGTATTTTTTTTCAACAGACAATCAGACCTCAGAGAAAAAGATGTCAATTTGTTGGATCATGGGTAGTATACAAAGCTAGGATTATAATTATGTACAAAACCAAATACACTTAAGTTTTTATTCATCATCTCAAAGACAGATTGCTATAAAAGGCTATAAGCTAGTATGGATGGACCGGGATGGACGCAGCTATCAAATAGCTATTCGTTTTACTATATAGGCGTCAAAGTAATAGATTGACTGTTGCGGCTGATAGTAAATAGTCGAGCGTTGCTGCCATGTGAAACATTTTCCTCCATATGTTATAAGACCAATTTTTTCTACAAACGTCAAAAAATGGTTGGCGCATTGATGACAATTTGCGAAGTGACATTTCTTTCAGTTACAACGTTTAATATCATCAAATCATAAATGGAAACGGGACATGTTTCCGATCTACAGGGTGTCCGGAAATTATGCGCAAAAAATCAAGGGGGTGATTCTGCATGAGAAAATATGAAATTTATTTCATATATACTTGAGTCCGGAAATGCATAGTTTTCAAGATACAGTGTGTTAAACTTTTTAAGAAAAATCGTTTTTTTATGAATATCTCGAATATTCTTTCACCAATTCTCTTGAAATTTGGTTATGATATTCTTTGTCATGAGGGGCTGATTTAGCCGTTTTTAAATTAGAATTGTGAAATCCAGTGGCGTCCCGGGGGCACCCTACCGAATATTTTTGTCAATAAAATGTGCGCCCCTGATTTTTTTGAATTCTCTATCTCCATATACTAATGATTAACTGAAAATACAACATTTTAGTCTCATGAATTATTTTGCAATTTGGCTGTGTTTCCGTGGAAAAAAATAAATACCAATTCATTGTATAAATTTGTGCAAAACATTGCTTCACAAACAGGGGTGAAATTAAATGTGTTATCCATGTCTATAGACGTAGAATAAGAATTGAGATTAATTTTCTTCAAATATTTTATAATACATGTTAGACACACTTTGTATTATCGGAAACTAAGCCTTCCTGGACCGAGAATACATAGTTCTCAATATACAGAGTGTAGAGTGTGTCAAACATGTATCAAGGAATATTTGAAGAAAATGAATCTTCATACATATTCTCTATCTATGGACATTGATGCCGCATTTATTTTTACCTCAGTTTTTTAAGGAATTTTTTGGCACAAATTTATGCAATAAATTGGTAATTATTTTTTTCCATGGAAATGAAGCAAATTATCAAAATAATTCAGGAGTTCAAAATGTTGTGTTTTTAGTTAGTTAATAGGTTATGAAGATACAGAATTCAAAAAAATCAGTGGCGCACATTTTATTGACAATAATATTCGGTAGGTTGCCCCCAGGACGCCACTGGATTTAATAATTCCAATTGAATTATGGCTATATCAGCCCCTTATGACAAAGAATATCATTGCCAAATTTCAAGAGAAATGGTAGAAGGACATTTGAGATATTCATAGAAAACCGATCTTGTTTAAAAGTTTTAACACACTGTATGTTGAAAACTATGCATTTCCGGACCCACGTACATATAAAAAGAATTTCTTATTTCATCTTGTAGAATCACCCTCTTGATTTTTTGCGCATAATTTCCGGACACCCTGTATAGAGTATCCATCATCAGCCGATTGAGAAATTATTGTGGTTAAAAAATTTTTGGAAACTCATGAAGTTACAAAATTATTTTATGAAAATTTAAGACAGAGAAGATACGTTTTTTGTGTTATAACAGGTTCTCTTAACAGGGGCCCAGTGGAATCGCTACATTAGGAGGCTGAAAGACATTATATTACTACTTTAGAACTATATTTTTTGACGTTTGTAGAAAAAATGTTGTTTGCAAGTCGGTCGCTAAATACTTTGGCCATCTCAAGTATTTTTTTAACTCGGTTGCGCCTCGTTGAAAAAATCAGTTCTCGATCACCAAAGTAGCATTTCGCGCACTAGATACAAAAATAACTGTTGTGTAATTTTTTTCATTGAAAACTCCATCATTTTGTCTTCCCAATGTCAGCAATGTCAATTTTGATTACCAATTTCATTCAAATCATTTGGAACATTGCATAGCAACAAACTTTTTCAGCCTAGGCAGAGAAAGTACACATTTGCTGCCTGTTAAGTGTCATAGAAAACCCACTTTCTATGCAGTTTGGTGAAAATATCCTCTCATGTTATTATATCGCATTCAGTGAAAGTTTTTTATCGAAATATTGAGAAATTTATAATTATTTTAGATGGCCACCTTGTTTTTTTTTTAATAGCTACCTTTGTTAGCGTGGGTGGGTTTGTGTGTCAGTCACAGACCGTTGAAGATTGTTTTGTAAGAATCCAATTTCATTCTATTATCGATATCGAGTTTCTTAAGGTGTTCCATAACAATAATATGTTCCTACTATAATTCGTGGTAAGTTTTTATCGAATATTCGCGTAAAAAAGGTGTCCGACATTGAATGAAAAATGTATCAGAATAATTTGTTTGCTTATTTGATTTTCTTATCCAAGGTATGTATTTTTATAATATGCATTTTTTTTAGATGTTTCATCAATAGAAAATAATGATAGGAATTTATATCTGTTTTTTTGTGACGCAAAAAAGTTTGACATTTCATCTCTGTTGATAAGTCATGACATGTCACTTTCCATAAATTACTTTCTTCCCACGGGAAAAAAAAGAGTACTGGTTTCCCGGATATATGTATAGATATATTCCGGGGCATTCGTGAACGGATTTTTCTTAAATTTGGTAGTTATGCGAGAAGTTATGTAAGCAATCATCATCACCCTCTGAAGCTGAACTTTCAACAACACCAACCTTCATTGTGACAGAATCCATCCATCTTTTCTTCATCAGATTGTTTTAATATAGCGATTGCTTCATAGAATGAAAAACATCTATCAAATGAGAAACGTGCATATAGCTAATGTCCTATATGTAGGACGGCAACAATGAACCCGAGATAAAAAATCCAATAACATGAATGCTCAAAACAATGATACGGCATGTGAAACATATGTTATTAACCTGATCAATAAGACCACAAATTGAATTTGAACATAACTATAAAAAGGAAAAAAATAACTCACCGAGAAAAGCGTGCATTCTAATTATCAATTTGCTGAAATAACGCTACTTCAAACTGTTGTTGAGTACAAATCGAGCAAGTCTGTGATTATTTTTGACATGTCCATAATCATTGTATGTGATGAATGAATGCCTTGTCTTGCTATATATAAAAATATGGCGCTAGTGTTGAAAAAAATAGAGATAGCATAGCTGTACTACATATAGGACATTAGACGTATCTGGGTTAACAAATTATGTCAAATAAGTATGATATAAATCAAAATTTCATTTTGAAAATTCGAAATGTTATCAGTCAATGACATTTATGACATAGACATATCACGTCATTATAATATCGAAAATAGTTTAGTAGCGCAGACTAGAGGTTAGACAAGGAAAGATTTATCGGACCTCTTTATATTTCAATGCGACCACGTTGGTAGCATTGAAGAGGAAGAGGGAAGAGGAGAGAGAGAGAGAGGAAGTTCATTTGCTGTCTCGTCTTTACAGGTATCCAGCAACGGCATCGAAGTGCTCACCTACCTCGTCGACCGGCTCGGCACCGACTTCCGCCCCTACCTGCAGACAGTGTTGCCGATAGCGCTCGACCGGCTCGGCGACGCGAAGGACGCGGTGCGCGAGAAGTCGCAGCTGCTGGTGCTGAAGCTGCTCGAGCGCAACGTGATCGCGCCGCAGCAGCTGCTCGAGAAGCTGCAGCCGGGGTTCGCGCACAAGAACGCCAAGATCAGGGAGGAGGTGCTGCGTTGTCTGGTTAATACGTTGAACGAGTAAGTTGGCCGTGGGACATGCAAGATAGATCGATAGATATCCGATATTTGTCTACAACTATGGAGTCATTCATACATTGCTTACTCGATTTTCAACATTTAATGACATACATTATTGTGATGAATCGAGTAATGAGGGTAATAATGACAGTATGATGGCGTTATAATCTGACATCCCATCGTCTTGTCAAATTCAACTAGGTAGGTATTCGTTCTACTAAAGCACATCACCATACTACTGTTTGTGAAATACACGCTAATTCAAAAGTCTCACCTTACATGGTTCTCATAGTTTTTTAATCACCGCAATTCTACAAATACACGGAAAAATGAGAATTCACTGTTTTTCATTCTCAACAGTGACTACCATCATGAGTATCCATAACCATAAAATAGGACTTGACAGTCGCCACTTGACAGTTGCAGATTGGCTCACACTTATGTGCGGGCTATTTGAATAGATAAGTACAGACCAATCAGAACCATGGAACTTCATTGTTGATAACTAGCGTCGAGATACAGGGTACTACAATTAATCATCGCGGTGGGGGAATGCTACAGCGGAAGCAAGTTGATGAATAATCTGCAATAGTATGATTCATTTTACAACTGAAAAGTGAAATGGCATATAATACCTGGTAAGATTGACCGATATATGATTGCACGACTTTTTTTCCTGTTGATAAAAGTTAGATCCAACATTGTTTATCATATTTTCACAATCAAAATTATTGAAATAAGTTATAAGCTGATTCCTCGGGAATCGAGTAAACAACGCCCGCCACGATAGTACTTCCCATTCTGCGTTATCTTCTAGAATACCCATTTCTTCCCTGGAAACTAAAAACTTACAGCCTGGTGAACCATTATCCTAATTGAATTCAACGCCACCCAAAATTCAAGACTGTAATCTCTATCTATATCTATGCTCGGTATTTTCATCAGCAATACTCTCTCATGGGAAAATTATGTTCGATCCATTGGTCGGGGTTCAAAGATGTTATGTGTATCTGTTTGCGTGTTTCCTCACCAAAGCAATACATTTGAAATTAGTAACAAGTTTGTCAACTGAGGCGTTTCTTGGAACCTTGAGGAGATTTTTTGGGATAAACCCAACACCATTTATTCAGATAATGGATCAACATTCATTGGGACTAAAGAGTTAGACACATTAGTCAAATTTTCGGAAAAAGAAAGTGAGTTATTGGAATTTGTATGTTTGAATGAAAGAATAAATTTGAAATATATTCCTACAAATTCACCAAATTTCGGGGGGTTATGAGAAGCAGGGGTAAAATCTTGCGAATTTCATTTGAAAAGGATAATGAACAATTCATCGCTAACGTTTGAGAAATTTATCACACTGCTCAGTGGAGGCGGTGTTGAATTTTCATCCATTGGTCTATCTTTCCCCTTCACCTGATAATATGGACGTTCTAACCCCCATCACAGTCATGTTCGAATTGATGGTCAGTTGAAGGTAGACTCAATTATTTCACAATAATTCTAGTATTCAACATTGTAAATGATATAGCACCTGAATACTTCAATCAGTTCATCAACCTGAATAAAGACATTCATACGTACAGCACTTGAAATTCAAATAATATACAATCATATAAACAGAACGGCTGACAGAGGTACCATGAACTGATAACTTTTTCGAGGTTTCCACGAATTCAATGAACTACCGATGTATTGAAAGAATTATCTAATTGGGAAAATTTCCAAACAGCACTAAATGAATTTGTAAAAAAGAAATGAAAATAAGTTGAAGAATCATAAGAGTCATAGAAACTCGAATGGCCCAACACTTGTTCCAATCACTACAGAACTTACAGGTTGTAAAAATGGATGTGAACATTGGTGCGATTGTAGAAAAGCATCAGGTTTGATGTGTTCGGCAATTTGTCGCCATTGTGTTGGCCATAATCGTGTGAAAATTACATGCTGATGATATGGATTTAATTTAACTGATCAAAGAATTGTATTTTTTCCTGTCTAATAAATATTTTCAGATCTATTTTTTTTTCAATAAGTTCCTTTAGAAAAAATTAGATTTTTTTAACACCCTGTATATTCATGATGCAAGCTGCGGAAGCGTGAGGAGTTTTGACTAGTTGTTAATCATCAAATACAGCGTCAGTATACCAAATTTCAGCTAGTTTTGCAGGATTCTATGTATTTGGTCAATTTTAATCTAATAATCCTGAGCATAACCCTCCAGGGGTTAGCTGAAATTAACCCCAACATGTTTTTTTCAAATGCAACCCTGGCTTATGGAAATACTACCGCACACAGGAAACATATTAGATTTTGACTCACGGTGTTTTGTCTCTCTCCTCTACGCGCCTTTAGACACAACCTGGAGCTAAAATCTACTACTTTTTCACTTGTATAATGAATACCTATTTTATTTATTTTCTACTAAAGAGAACACTGGACATTATTTTTTGTCTTAGGCACGGCGCCCACTCTCTCACCCTCACCAAATTCATCCCGGACATCGTGAACCTGCTCTCGGATCCCGCAGCCACCGTGCGGGACACCGCCTTCAACACCTTGGTCGACCTCTACAAGCACGTGGGCGAGAAGCTGCGCATCGACTTGCAGCGCAGGAACATCGTGCCGCAGGCGAAGTGGCCGGTGCTGGCCGCCAAGTTCGACGAGGCCAAGAACCGGGGCGAGCTGTTGCCGGGTGCCGTGAAGAGTATCGACTGTGAGTATTCATTCTTGTGATGCACCTATGTGATGAATATATCGATTCTTTCTCGGTTTATTCCACAGAAAACGACTACTTTCCTGGCTATATGCCACGACGAACATTGAATTTTTATTATTATTATTAGTTCATGGGAAAGGCAGAGGTTTTCACCTATTTTGTCCAAAACTTGAGGACATTGTGAACACAGTCACAAATTCCACATGAAAAAAACAATTGGAAAGCAAAAACTATATGAAAAGTACAAAATTCATCACTAGGAAAATAACAAGTTTGACATATAATGCAAGATTCCGGACATATTTACACGAGTGCTCGACACATATGAATCGAGTTACACGTATCAAACCGTTACCACCGAGATTAGGAGGCCAGCAGACTCTGTGACGTAAACAGGTCGTGACGTCACCTAAGAGAGGCCAGTGTTTAACCGCTTGTCGACTAACGCGTCAGTTCGTGTTAATTAATGCTCGGTTTTTCACGTATGTTTTTGAAGCGGTCCCGAATTCCTTTGTTGTTTATTCATAAAAATAATTGGCGGAAAAATTAATGTTTTGTGAAATATTTTGTGTTGTGATAGGCGAAATAACAATGCCTTTCGAGTGTTGCGTTCCCTTTTGTCGGGGGAATTATGTGGGTGGTCCAAAAGTTCATGCTTTTAGTTTCCCGTTGGACGAGGAACTATTGAAAAAGTGGGTATATGCAATTCACCGCGAGGATTTTACTCCATCTGAGTACTGTAGTAAACAGAGCTTAATTTATAATGATGAATTAATAATAGAAGACAATTACGCTCTCATAAAAACTATGAGTAGAGGAAAAAGAGAAAAGCTTTGATTGTGCAGTTAGTTTTTAACAATGTTGCCAATATGTTTCGACCAAGTCAAAGATTTGTTTATTGTCACGCCAAGAACTGTTTGGGATTCCACTGATTGGATGCATACGTTTCCAATGTGATAACGAATACACGGATTTTTGTGACCGATTTGTAAAACTGTACATTTTGAAGGATTGAGAGGAATTAGCCAGTCGTTACACCATTCTCCCAGAAGTTTTAAATATGACTGCAAGTGGTTTGAATCAACAAGAGGGTTGCAGAATAATTTTTTATCATCAGCGTAGAGGAAGTTGGTGCAGTGCAGAATTGATGGAATGTCTGATGTATATATGAGGGAGAGTATAGGGCCTAAGACAGGCCCTTGTGGAACGCCAGAAAGGACATTATGCAGGGTGGAGTAAGCATCGCCCACTCGGACCTTGAAGTTTCTGTGGCTAAGGAACGATTGTATCCATTTGTGTAACAATCCATGAATACCATAATGTTCTAGTTCAAAAAGTAAACCTTTTTGTGGTACTCAGTCAAACGCCCTCGAGAAGTCCAATAATATCGATGGGATCCCCTTGATCAATGAGTCTTGCCCAGTGTTGAAGGCATTTAAGTAGGTTGGTTCCAGTGGAACGACCTGGTAAAAATCCGTGTTGGTTATTGGGTATATTATGGTTTGACAGTAAAAAATTCAGAAGGTTATTTGCTATAATTTTTCCCATCAACTTTGCACACATCGGGGTTGAACTAATTGGTCGGTAGTTTTTGCAGTCACACAACATGAGAGTTTGAAAACAAAATCTTCTAAAGTTGAGAATTTGCATTCTTCCTTCAATCGCAGATTAGTGATTAGGTTTCCTCAATTCAGAATTACCTTCCACGTCCTGTATGATGAATATCAATTTCTCATACATCCAAAAATGAATACAAGAATTGTAATTTTTACCTTTTCAATACCTTTGCAATAAGCTTGAAGTGACGGGAAACATATTCGATATTTGCGTCTTAACACAATATCTGTACTATCCTGATGGAACTATAGTGTAGTCGTAGAAAAAGTATAGTACATTTCTCGAGTTGTGAAGCAATAAGGCACTTATAATAATGCGTTTTACAATTCTTGTTATGTAAAATACTATTACAATCATTCTTACTTCCAAAGTTTCTAATAAGTTGAGAAATTGCTTTAAAATAAGAAGACGCTGTAAATTGTGCGTCAATATTCACACTTTTCTTAACCAGTCGCGTAGGTTAAGCGAGGGGCAAGACAATTTTACTACAATGACAACGCTATTATACCTATTGAAAAATGTTTGGGTCTAATCTTTTAATTTCAATACATATTAATAGTACCTCTTGTTCTTACATAAAGACAAGGTTTCTTGCAGTAAATTAGTTAAATAACCTGCGATAACTACACCACTGCTCAATTTGAAAAAAAAAAACATGCAACGTTATAGACATATTGATGATATTCGCGAGATTCACGAAGTGGGCGACATCTAGGTTACATGATACGAACTTCAAACTGGGGGAAAACAAACTGTTGTCTATGGATAAAGTGCATAGACTACATTGCATTCAGCTTGCTGTAGCTGTAGTCAAACTTGTCAATGACATAAAGTGTTGGCACTGTTGACTGTTGGTAGTGATGATGGTTGAGTTGGTCAATTTTTTTACATTGGAGATAGTTCAAATAATTCAAACTAATTATGACGAGCAAATCAATTGACATATAAAAGAACAGCTACAAAATGTTTACAATACCCAGATTGTCCTGCCTTGCAGGCACAAATACAAATCCATTGTTCTACAGGAGTTCCTCTGGACCTCAACTTCAATTTCACTCCATGTGGGGAAGATTTCATCGCCGAAGTTTGTAGACAAAGTGCAAAAATGTGCCTTTTGTTGAAGTCTTCTGCCTCACACAAAATCACTTGATTAGCACGGAGAACTGCTCCTCCTTCCACTACTGGTCGGCTTTTTCCATCTGAAAAGAGCAAAATATCTGATGCCAAAAGAACATCTACAACAGGCGTTATTAGCGTTTTCGATCGAATATTGACAATTAAAGTCAAGAAATGTAAGAACCTGGTAACATTGATTCCGGCGAATCGGCAACGTCGTACTGCCACAGGTAATCGTATTTCAACTCTGCGTGAATGTGGCTTCTCATAAAGTACATCATAGAAATGGTGAAGGAGCCAAGTAACTGTTTCATTTATTCACTTTACACTTTACAATGAGATAAAAACCTCAATATTGGGAACTTCCCCATTATGAATACCTAGAATTCAGGTGGCAACTACTGAACAAAATTCAAATATAAACCTTGGGAGTGACGGACAATTTTTTTTATGGCAACGATGTTTATTTCATTTTGCAGTATCTTCTGACGAACCAGACAGAGTCCTGATGGCTAAACCGATGGTACCGTTAAAAAAACCGGTACTTGGCAGTGCTGTCAAGCAGAGGGCTATGGTAACGCCCAGTAGTGCAAATAATGGTAAGACTCTTCGTGAAATGTGCCTTATCGATGTGTACATAATTATTTTCAGCCTGCGATATTCTAATTGCTTGTGATTTTTTTTACATATTTTGCCTTTTGTGCATGAACAGCTCTCAGCCGTGTCGGTTCCATAAGAAATTCTGCTGCATCTACATGTAAGTTTCTGTGATCCATTTTCGGGTGGTGGGCATGTAAAATACTGTGGCTTGTGCATATTTTGAATCTTGTTACTTTCAGTACTTTTTCGTCCTCGGGATTTTTTATTTGACTCAAAATAACCAATTGGTAATTTCATAATTATAACTCTCAACATAAAAAAAAAACATTAACATTTGACACTCTTCATTGTAGCCTCAAGAAAAAAATCCGAACCAGCTTTGCTGAAATTTTAAAGTGTTACTTGTAGTAGACTTTTTTTTTTCGAGTTTTACTCTTTTTAACTTGAAAATTATGCATTGCCGAATCATATATTTTCAAACTCTTCTTCTAAGAATATCTCAAAAAATCATCCCTTAAATTTTGGCCACCTAGTACATAGTTATTGGATCCTTGTATTTGACCCCTCCTATTCTACATACTCCAATAAGATTTTTCAGTAATTCGTCTTTATCCTACTACAAAAACTAACGGTTTTTATTCATTTCAACATCTCTAAACCATAAGTAGGGATGCTATTTATCTAGAAGACATTTTGCAGAGCTACCTGTGATTATATGACTATTTCGTTACGAAGTTGAAATGAATAGGTTGAAGTCATTTTTGATTTGGATACATTTCTATCTTCTGATAATAATTTGAAAAAAATCATGGAGTTGATTGCTTTTGGGTGTATGATGAATTGACATTCATCATACAGGGCGTGGAAAGAAATTCTGAATTGAGATCTAATCACGAATCTGCGATTAGAGGTCTATAAAAATCACAAGTTTTCATCGTTCAAGTTTGAACCCCCTGAGTGGGTATGAAAGTGTTGAAAAGGAATATTCTCAGATATATTATGAACATACAAAAATGGATGTATATTTATATAAAGCAATACATTGAGAATCCGCATTCTCTATGTGATGAGAATATCTACTCTTTTTCAGTTTATTCAATAGAAAACAACTACTTTCCTGGCTATATGCCACGACGATCATTGAATTATATCTATTGAACACACACGATAAGAGTTCGAAAATAGAATATAAAAACTTCTGAAATTGAGAATTTGCATTCTCCTTCAGACAAAAGTATGTATATGCACACATCGTTCTGAATATTCAACAGAAAACAACTACTTTCCTGACTATTTGCCACGTCGAACAATTATATCTGTTGATCATTCAAAAGGAGAACAAAAAAAAAATAAAAAATAAAATCCTCCGAAATTGAGATTTGACATTCTTCTTCAAATCGGATGAATAATATGATGTATAATATAGAAATATAAGATACCAATATATTCAGCATTGAAATGAAAATTTGAATGTATAGGAGAAGTATACTGGCATAAACTCTGATCTTGATGAGCTTGAAAACTTCCAAAAATAATCATTCATATCAGTGATATGGGAAATATTATCTCTCACACACAGGTTATATGACTTTATGGCAATGAAACCATTTCGGATATCTGAATCATTATCAGTAACCATGATGTCCACTTATTCTTACAGCCATTCTTCATGATATACACAATTTTCATCTCCCTATAATACAACTAAAACCGAGTTAAACTATAACAAAATGACATCTGTAGATCTATTTGAAATATGTTCATAAAACAACGTTTTCGAAAGTTGGTTCTTCTGAAATAGGATCTCGAGGTTCTCGAGGTGTCAATGATGAGCGTCAAATATCAATAACCCTGTATATTAATACTTCTTGCTCGTAGTTGTCCAATTTGCTTGATGATGTCATCAAGTCATTTTCTCATCAGCACACCATATTACTGCTTTCACCATAAGCAACACTGATTTTTTCTTATCACAATCTATTTCAGCTGGTGCTGTGGATGAGGAATATTTTTTAAGATCATTTGACGACTGCCCTACAGTACAAATATTCTCCGCCAGGGAGGTTACAGAACAATTGAAAAGTATTCAGGATATCATCTCCGATCCGAATAAAGATTGGAACAAAAGAGTGGATGCTGTAAGTCACGAAAAAATTATTATTTGCCAAATACAGAAATTTACCCAGGATACCATACTAATATTTATACAACTTCAAATTGGTATCCCGGCAACGGCCATCCCCAGTAGAACTGGAAAGAATATGTGGGCAAAAAGTTTTGCATGACTGATTTTTGCGTTTGTCTCATGCTCGTAATTACTGAAAAACATCCAGAGAGCTACTAGTCAGATAATCTCAATCAGTTTTTTTGTCGACGGCAACATAGTTGCTGTTGTGGTATGTTGGGTAAATTTTTGTATTTGATTATTTAAGCACAGTCTTAGGACCTTTACTGAATTGTCAAAATTTTTATGGTGAACATTTGACATTGATATTTGGAGTTTTGCGTGAGTTGAGCCCTGTCATCTAGCGTTTTTGTTCACTAATGAACACTTCAAAGAGCGTAAAATGAGATGTTCGTGGCACTCCAGTTCCGAATATGAATTTGACATAATAGTAATATCAAAATGACATTTCAATTCTGATTCGTGTTTGACACATGACAGTTTGTTCATGTTGCCAATAGAATAATGTTGAAATCAATATTCCAAATTAGTTCATGGCCCACATTCTTTTGGGAATGGTTTATTCATTATACAGATAGGTCATGTGAATGGCAACATAGCAAGAAAATGATTGGGCTATCGTACGTCTCCGTTTCATTCATTATGTGCCCAACTTTCTTACAGTTAGCTGTCATGTTGTCATCCTTTCTTAATACTCCAATACGTAACGATTCAATAAATTATATGAATTTGAAGTTTGACGTATCAGTGACAATGCTCCTTGACGAGTTCAACGTTGATTTATTTCTCTTTCAGCTGAAAAAAATCAGATCTCTGATCGTAGCAGGAGCGATGGGCTACGAAGAATTCCACGTGGGCCTGCGCAGTCTCGACATGCATCTGCAAGGATCAGTGAAGGATTTGAGGTCGCAAGTCGTGCGAGAAGCTTGCGTGACGATTTCCTATCTCTCGCAGAAATTGGGAAACAAGTTCGACAAGACCGCCGAAATTCTGCTCCAGCCTCTGATCAATCTCATCCAGAATTCGGCCAAAGTAAATATTCCATAGAAGTTTGGACCAAAATGTAGCACAAAGACACATATAAGTTCTTGACATGAGGTTATGTTTGGCTTTCGTGATACTCTCTGATGTCATTTTTATTTCGGAAAATGTTTTTTTTTTCTTTATGAAAACCCTAGGAACCCTTAAAACTATTCATTTTGAAAACTTCCATAGTGTCTCCCTAATTACTCTCCTTGGACTCTTTTCAGGATAGCTCAACAATTTTTTTCAAAACAATCCATTAGAATCGGTATTATTTCTCTACATTTTTCTTGTTGAAATTATACATCAAAATGCTTGCGGTTCATATTTCTCTTCAGATTTACCAGATATTTTCTATTGCTATGAGGCAACTGTTGGCACTTGACGAGGTGAAAAAAAATCAAATGAATATATGCAAAACTATGTTTATTAGGAGATATAGAACGCCAGAGTTGAAATGGGAGGAAACAGTATATGCACAGACCAAAAGTTGAATTATTATTTCTTATCCGGGTACAATATTCTTTCGATTTTTTGTTGATATAAATCCTTGGTCCACACATTGTTAAGTTGATTGATTGTCTTCATTAACCCAAGAAACATAGTTGTTTATAATAGGGATACATAAACAATATACATAGTGTTATACATACAATTATGAAATTATAATAAGATATAACAAGTAAAAAAAAAATGCAAATAATCATACAATATCAACCTAGTCTTTTATAAGTAGGTATTCAAATTGGAAATGGAATTATCAAAGTCTCTGAAGCAGATATTTTTTTAAGTTAATTTTGAATCTAGTTGCTTTCTGTATATTCCTCAATTGACAAGCAACCGGTTGATCAATTTCAAACTTATCATTATGTATGTGGTCTGGTCTTCAGTCTAAAAAATCTCATTTCTGATTAAGTGTGACTATTTCTGAATGATGAACTGATATTCCAGTTATGAAAGACTCCTGGTCATCCAGGAGAACAGTCTCTAGGCCAGATCCAGGCGCCATTTTGAAAGATATTCCTATCTGATTCAAAATGTAGCATTTGAGCACACAAATAACGAATTGAAACAATAAACAAAATAGGAAATGTGCACGTTCATATATCCTGCAATTCTTATTTTCACGAAACACTTTAGTCACAGTGTATTGAAAATGTATTCAAAGGAAGGTTTTTGTTTTGTAAATATTTTATATCACTACTTTTAAGCTGGAAACCAACTACTCAGAATTCCATACTTGTGAGCGGCTAGGAATTTCTTATGAAATTTTAGGAATGGGGGCTATTGTTGTTGAAACATATATATTTTGGCCTTTTTCACTCTTTGATCAGCTATGGCACTGTTCTGTGGGGTAACTCAGTTGAAACTATGCAGGGGTTGGTTATAGAGACCACTGCCAACCTTTGTTCAAGCAGTAGGGAATTTTACCTCTTCCATGTATCTACATCTTTCAAAATTTGAGAGAAACTCATTCCAGAAGGCTGAGCATTCCAAAAGTTTCTAGCCTTCATCATCACAACACACGGTCTGCTGATGCAAATGATTTACTTGTGCCTCGCTATAGATTAGCCAAAACTGAGAAAAATTCGTTGGGCTTTAAGCTTTACAATAAATTACCAAATCAGGTTAAATCTATGAATGAAATATGCTTCAAAACTACTGTGAAGAAACACCTCAGATATTGTTTTTATTCGGGTGATGAATTTGATCAAACTTTTATCTTTGTATTCTTTTTATTGTGTATTTCAACATCCTGTTCGTTTGTCTTCATATAATATTTTAATACATCTGTGCTTTAAAACTGACTTGCTATAAACCATTTTTGTATGAGTTACATAGTCAAATAAATCTATCTATCTATTATAGCTACTCGCGTTTCATACAGATATGATATGAAAAGTTCAGTGTTCACTGATCCCCTATTGCAACGCACAGTGTTTATTTTGGCATTTTGGTTCACCAACCTTTTTTTTCCATTCCGTTCAATCCGATCCCTTTCAGATCATGGCCACGTCCGGCTTGATAACCGTCAACATCATCATCCAGAACACTCACAGCTCCCGACTGATCGGCATAATAACGAACAACGCCCAGAAATCCAAGAGCAAAGAGATCAGACGGGCGTGCTGCGAATTTTTAGAGTCGATTTTGAACAACTGGCCGAGGCACCCGCTGGAAAGGCACGTGGCCGTTTTGCAGGAGACGATCAAGATCGGAATCGCCGACGCCGATCCCGAGGCCAGAGTTAGTTCGAGAAAGTAAGAACAATTTATCACTGAAGATTTTACCACTTGATATTTCAAAATGAAAATCTACACAAATGATTCATTTTGGCACCTTCTTAAATGTAACTTTTTGTTGAGAGCTTTCGTTTGTTTTTTAAAGATTTTGAAAACCTTGTGAATTTTCGATGATAAATTATAGTGGGACAAACATTTAAATGTTTTGACGAAAAAGATATCTGGATGAAAAAGTTGCAAATATACTGTTCAAAAAACAATTTTAATGAAATATCTGCATTACATAAAATACATTGAAAGTACTGTATCCTTCACCAGATGATACACCAACAAATCAATTATATAAAATAACTGAATCATTCTCATTAGAACAAAAATGTTCAAAATTGAAAATATGAAAATAACATACAATATCATGAATAAAAGATTAAAATCCAACATTTTAACACGAAATAATAAAATTCATGACTACCAAACTAGACAGCATGGTTTATTTCATCTTGATATCGCTAATTCTTCTATAGGTCAAAAAAGATTCGCCCACGCTGATCTTTTTGAATATAACAAATTACCATATAATATAAAAAATCGCAGAAATACAATAAAATTCAAATACCAACTTGAAAAAATTATCATTTCTGAACGAAATAGATGATTTGTTTTTCAACTTTTGATTCATATACAAATTGATTGTAGCTCACCAATATGAAATGATTTGTCAGAATTCAATACTTAATGTATTCGAATATTATGATTTTTGTGAGTTTATTATAATTATTGTATAGTTTTAGGTATTATTGTTAACTATACTTCCTTATACCAGAACTTGATTCTGTCTGGAAGTCCCATTTTCAATAAATAATAATAATAATAATGATGTATGCATATCATGCTTTGATGAGAAACATAATAGAATCGGACAATTAACAAAGTTATTGATGAGCATACTTGACGATATTTTGAGCGGACCGATCATTTTGCCAGTGAGTGTACAAGGATAAAAAATTCTTTTACACCTGAATAGAGTCCCTGTATGTATTTGACAGTTTTGCTCTAATGAGAGTAGGAACATAGGCATATCGAAGGAAAAAGGTTGGGAGTAGACTTCTATAGAAGGTTGATGAACCATACATAAAGTAGTGAGAAACGAATGAAATATGGCGTATTCAGGTCTCATAGATTCCAAATACTCAGATTCGATAACTTTATTTCAAAAAACGGCAAATTTGCATGTGGCTTCAATGCCCTGGATTTGCCTGGAAGCATCAGAAAGCTATCTGCTGGCGTAAAATTGTCTGAACATACTTATTCTTCCTGAATGGTTAAGGTACGATGGCCTCCTAATAAGTTCAAATCATTCATCTATCTTATTATTAGGAATTCTAGAACCGTTATTGAGTGAGTAAACTTTTAATCCAATATCGTCTTAAATAGATGAGTAGGTTTGGCACCTCACGCCTGAACTCAAATTCTTGACACAAAATCATTCATTCTGAAAACATTGTCACTATGAGTAAAATAAATCACCCAAACTGGATTAAAATACCAAAACTCTTCAATAATCTCAAATTCACTAACGAAAGATGTTAAACGCAAAGCAAACATAGAAAAACTGAAACTTATCCTGCTCTGTCTTAAGTCTACGTCAGACAAAATGACAGAGGTACATTCTCACACAGTTGTCAAATGAACTCGTATGACATTAGAAGTTCATAATAATTCATCGATCTCTTGTTAGTCATTCAATTAATATCAGTGAGTCTATGAATTTTATCGCGAAATGTTTATATATGATTTTTGTAAAGCTGTTGATCATCAGTATACAAGAAGTTTTATAAGAAATATGAACTACATCCTAATGCATAAGTATAATATTTGAATTACATCCTCCCAAAATCTGCAATATTTCGTATAGACGAACAAAATCGCAAGTGTTTCCTTCCTAAACGCCGATCTGTGCTTAAGTGGTTCAGGACCGTGTGACTACCTACTGACCGGTTTCGAGCTGTTGGCTCTCATCAGTGCAGGGCTGTCCCAGATAGCTTCTTGACCGCTATCTGGTGCGAACCTGACCCAACAGAAACGAATCTCAGCATTTATACCCCACGAGGCGTTCAACGTCCGAGAAATGAACGCTAACGTCGAACGCCACCTGGCAAGGAAAGAAACACTCCAAAACAATCTCCCATTTCAGGTGAAATGAACCACTTGAGCGCAGCTCGGCGTTTAGGAAAGAAACACTTGCGATTTCATTCCTCTATACGAACTATTGCATAGATTTCGGGAGGGTGTAATCCAAAATAATAATATAGTAAGAAAGTAGTTGTTTTTCTCTCGTTATCTACCATTTTCGTTCATTTTATGAACTATTGTGGTAATGACTGAGTTTCTCCCTTTGTGACCATTTCATTCCACTTTGATTATTTGGATTTTTCTTAGTTATAACTGTCAATGTCGCCGACAATGTGCGCATGACCATTGCCGTAAGCAAACTGGTCGTATCAGGTTTCAGCGATTTCTCACAAATTGTATTAGCCTTCTAGGTCTTTGGTTATGTGAGTATATCCCATTCACAGCATTCCGCACTTTGCAGGGCGTTCAAGGGCTTCAGAGACCACTTCCCCGACCACGCGGAGAATCTGCTGCAATCGCTGGAGGCGAGCTACAGACGGGCGCTGCAAGGGGACTCGATGTCCGCCAGCTCGTCGAACAACAACATCGCCGGCGGCTTCAAGACGCCGCGGCAGTACGGCAGGTCGGCGGCACGCAGTACGACAGGTATATCATTTGCGAAGGTTGGACGCGTCGGTTTCGTTTCGGTAGCTTGAAAGTGCCATACTTTGTCCTTTTCCTGCAAGCATTGATTCTCGGCCGTGAGCCCACCATGCACTCACGGCGTCTAGTGGGGGTAGACTCAGTTGACTCCAGACACCTCTGGTTAAAAGCTTGAGGTCCCCACTCTCGTCATGGCAGTGCCGGATTTATACTCCCTTACGCCGGGGGCTAACTTTTACGATGCCGCCGCGCCGCCGCCAAATATTAAATTTCAATTGTCAGTTTCAAAATTCAAAGTCGTCAATGGCATCATCAACATTCAGATTTAATAACGTCACTGATGATACTTGAAATTGATAATATATTCAATGTATCCTCTACCACGGAATTCCTAAGGTAGTTTTTCACTCTTTTTGAAGTTGAGAATGACTCACCACTGGCATTACTAATCATCAGGAATAGTAAAAAATTCTCAGGGATTGCCAATATTCAATGATTTAGGACTTTGTTGTGATTATACCAAAAACAACGCTTAATCGTGTTCATATTTTTCTCATCTATTTTTGATGTATTGAATGTAACAAAATATAAAACTTACCACTCCCGTCTTGAGATCGTGAAGTTCCCGGAGACAGTTCCATCGGTTCTGATTGTCTTGAATTTAGAAAAAATGAATGTATTTTAGGGCATTTCTTGACAACTTCGTCTAACTGCTTTTGTTTATTGATCTTCTGCCGTTTCCAGAATGCACCACCTTCTTTTTTACTCATTTTTTTTATATTTCAGTTTCCATATTTGTTTATTATTAGTACCATTATTTCGATAACCAACATTACCAACGACAACCTATTAAATACTGAACTCTGATTTTGTTTTTTGTTATTGCACTCAAAATTTGAAGTAATTTCATGACATGACAAAGACAATGATAGTTCATTTACTGGGAGATTATACATAGTCTTCATTTTATGATGGAAGGATTAAGGAGGGATTTACATGCCTTTGGGACATATATATCATTTCGTTATCAGATGACGGTCGAAATTTGCAACCAGCTATTGGACGATGAGGTCTATGTGTAAAAAAAATTGCATCGGATAGCCTGTATTTTCCCAATTTTTTGGTAATTTCAGTTTTATTCGAGGTAGAAACACCCTAGGTACATACATACATACATGTATTAATATTTCCAGATATTACTTTCAATCCATCAATTAGTGTGGAGATTCTTAAGAAACATAAAAGTCTCATCTCCACCATTTGGTAAACCGACCAATTTCTATCATCTCAGAAGAACTCAAAGAATGATAGATAAAAAAAAATCAAAGAGTTCTGGAGAAGTATGGCACTTTCAGGGTACTCATGAATCAATCCGTTTTGTTACGCTGCTTCTAATTGGACGGCTAGCCAGCACCGAGAATCTGTCGGGCACTGGTAGCGCCCTGCACAGGGCTCCCTCGCTACCACGTACCTATAGACAACGTAGCGGCATACCGGTACTGTCTAAAGAAAGTATGTATATTGTGTTCTTCGATCAGCTCTCAGATCAATAGGAGATATAGAGATGATAACGTGATCTTCCCTAGTTATTTTAATTATTTTGTCTAATGCTATTTCAAATGCTACATATAATTTCCGATAAAAAATGATATATGGGGGGTTCGGAAGTCAATCAGTGTAAGTCAATTTTTTCTTTAAAATGACTCACGTCATCTTTCTGCTGATAATGCAATTGAGTCATCATTTTCATAATCTAACCATTTCAAACCCCCATCCAGATTTAATTGTCTTGTTTCATAAGTATGAATCATATTCACTTCATTGAAACTCAAATTTGATGGTTTAATTTTTTTCTAACATAATAGAACAACAAATTTCCAGTTTATATTTTATGGCGACACAAGATTTAGTGAATTTCCAGATTTCTGTAGATTCACTGTTGGGTATAGATTTCGTTTCATTTTAAAATTTCTCGAGTGACTTCGAATTATAATATATTTATACTTCCTGAAACAGATGTTGAATATCGTAAATTTCAATAAAGGACACCATTGTTAATTTTGTTTAGTACCTCATTATTTGAGGAGGAAAGATCTATCTATCAAAAGTTGCACATATATCACCAAATTCAAAATTGAAGTCAAGAGGCATATCCTCTTGCAAAGATAAAATCAAACCTGAGTACATTCATCATGTCACAATGTACTTTTTATGAGATTTTTTAACTATTATTTTGTATCTGTTGTTGATTTCAATAACTTAGATTTAATAATGCATGAATAATCTCATACCAGATATGAATCTCTGTCTGATTATTCATGTTTTTTTTTTATCGCTCTGTCTGAAGTTCTCGAATGGGAAATGGTATTGGTAATTTTGTTATTGAGAAAAGCCGTTTTTCGTTTTAGATTCTGCGCGTAAAGGTTGCAGAAGTAATTCTGCAATCGACCTTCAAGCTGCACAGAGAGCAAAAGCAAGAGCACAATATTCTGCGATGGCTAGAACTAAAATACAATCTGGTACCGCGAGCCTTCGTAAGTCTCGATTGTCACTCTCACAAAACGCTTTGCACGGATTTAGCTATTTTTTAAAATGTTAGTGGGTGTTCACTGACTGAAGGTGACTCTGGCATTGGTTTAAAATGTATCAATAACTATCTCATCAGTAGTAAAATGCATATTTCATGACTGATTCCAAACTTTTTCAGCGGATAGAGCATCAAAAAGTATACTTTAGCTGGGATTTGCAAAATGTGATTACAATTTCAAATGTATGCTATGATCATTTTCGTTCCAAATAAAAACCTAGTAGGTATGACATATTTACTCGATTACTCTATTATGATTCCTTCTCCGGGATCACTTTTGTGTGAAACATCGCTCATCTCTAATAATTTCTCGTTTACAAACAACCTATATAGGTTTGATTTTCAGGCGGCAGAGTTATCAAAAATTGAAGGGCAACTAATCAGTTTTCACGTGTCTATTGTTATGTTATGAATCCTGCTTTCATTGAACTGTATAGTATGTTAGTGTAAGTTTGAACAATGTTCATATTATTCAAAAATTTTCAACATTGAAATGATTGTTCATAAACTTGACAGAAAGATGAATCTTGCCATGAATACGAAAAAAGGTTAGGATAATAAATGAACAACTTAGTTCTAAATAAAGGTCACTGGTTTATTCAAAATATCGTGAATAAGGTAGATTCTGGCATTGTTTTTTACAATTAACGAATAATATTATACCTCGCCTACTAGGCTTTTATTTAGATTGATGATGCTATGATTTTTTTGCATATCAAACGTGGCTGAGAGTTATCAATCTTTATCATTGAATTCTTGTCAAAAACCTCAACTATGTCACAAGTTACTGAATTCTAGAGAATAGTTTATCTGCTTTAGTCTATGACTATGTACCTCTTGGGAATAATAAAGTTGATTGATTGATTGATTGATTGATATTTTCAACGAAATGTTGGTATTATACCAAGTTAGGGTCTCTGTATCTTGTGGTGCAGCCTAATTTTCGGTAATAACATTTCGTAATTTTGAATTATTGAATTGGTTTTAATGCTCTCTCTGAATTTTTCAATTAATTGTAAAATGTGAATTATATAATGTTTATTTGATTTTTAGTGAATTGATACTTCAGACGTTCGTACACCCTGCTTGTTGATTTGATAAATGCAATAGTTGAATGCATAGTTGCTTGATTTCGAATTATTTAATGCAAAATAATGTTTAGTTCAGCTTGACCAATTTTGAGTGATAATTTCACGAAATATTTAGCTGATTGATATGTGATGCCTTCTTAATGCCTAATATTTGATTTTATGAGATTCTTTCAGTGGCCATGACAGGATAAATCAGTTTTAATGAAAATGTTTCATGGACATTGAATCAACCTCATATTTATTTTGCCGAAAGGAATTTATGACATATTCTATTTTGATTTTCGAGAATCTAAAGAGAGGTTACTGCATTTTTTCATTTCATTTTTGCGTTATTTTCTGTATGTCAGAGGTTTCTTTCAAATTTTTAATGCTTTTTATCAGTAATTTAGTGTCGTTTAGTCTAATGTAGTAAATTTGTTGCTTTTTTTTCATGTATGACATTAGAGGGAGAGGTAGCTCAACAAGGTACATAATAGTTTTATACATTATTTAACTAAATAACCTATCATCAACTCTTCTTCTGTTCTCATTATACATATAGATCAATAATTATCAAAAAACTCAGCTGCTGCTTTTAGCACTGAATATTTCTTTCAAAAAATAACTTCATAATTATTCAATGTAATGTTTTTTTTTCAATTTCTTTCTATGTTTCCTGTCTTTGTAGTATTAATATTTTGTTGGTATATGTAGCTCGACCTAGAAAATCTTCAGATGCCATATCTACTGCTTCTCCTGAAAGAATGGCTAGGACAAGAAATAGAAACTCCCAATCACAACGTAAGTAATATTTCTTTCAAATTTACTCTTGAGTTCATGCTTCCACATCGCTTGAGATTACGGTGATACAGATCTCAACCCTCTCGCTCACGAACTTAGGGTTTTGGAGATTGATATCTGAGAATTTGTACGCAGTATGTTTTTGATATAATGGGCTTATATCACAAAAAAAAATTATTTCATAATTCGATAGAACTCACCCAAACTAGCTCACCACCGCAAACCGTTTCTTGCTGTGAGCTCCCTATGTTTTATAAAAAATTATTGAAATCCCCGATTTTTCGGACCTCTGAAAACGAGGCGATGATGTTACGTCAAAACTCTAATACTGAAACAAGACTATTCCAGACAGAGATGAATGATACATGATTTCTGACAGAGTGAATTAGCGCGAGATCACAGTTGAAAGAATTAATATATCAGTCGCCTCAGTCTCCTTCGGGCGTTTGGTATTTTCTTTTAACTATGGCGAGATGAGGTTTCTACGTCATTAGAGGGTCCGTTTTCAGAAGGTACTATTATTTATGTCCAGAAATAAAACATTCCAGCTAATTTTTCGATCGAATTATGTCGTCAATCATTATTTATGTATAAAAGAATAATCATAAACATGGTTTGAGTTGAAAGTTCTACTAAGGTGTACACGCCCATTGTTTCGAATTCAAAATGACTAGGACATGTTCCCAAATGAGTAGTTGAATCAATGGAGTTCCTAAATATTGCACAATCACATTAAAAACATCATATTCCATCTATAAAACCCTTTTTCAATCAACTGCAAGAGCTCCTCATGGTCTAGGAGGTTGTCTGGTGCTAGTTATTATGCACTAGAATGAATAATATCAAATTGAAATTGATTCACAATATCCTTAAAACAATACAAGGTGCTAGAAAAATCCTGGAGTTCGAACTATATAAAAAACTATGTATTTAATGATCAGTAATCAAAATGCTCCTGTTTGTTTTGTCTACACAAGTAATTTTGGCAGTTGCCACAAATGTCACCAAGAAGGAACTCTTCACGACCGTATATGCACTGTCATTGAAGCGTTCACACCATTTTCTCCAGATGGCTGTTAATTTATTTTATATCAACCCAAAAGAGCTTGCTAGGAATTTTGAGAAGGTATTCATTGAATTCGAAATATTGTCATTTATAAAGTATAACCAGACCTCTTCAAAAATATTTCATTGAAATTCCAAAAAAATATTCTTCTGGTAGCCCTCGCGGTGGAGGGGGAGGGTCATGCGGGCTTCAAAATCACAATATTTCATATTTACTGCATTTCTTAGGAATCTCCTGAAACAGGTGGATGCTTGATATCATTGTATTACATAATATAAAAACAGTCATAGCTGCATAGAAATCATATTTGAATACACCGTCCTCGTTTGGGGACAGTGTGGGCGAATGGGTGTAGCAAATCCGTAATAAACAAGTATTGTTTTTTTTCATGGCACCGCATGGTCCAGTCCAGTGACTGAGGTGGCTGCTAGACTGTCGGAAATCCGGACTGCAAAGTACACGACATAAATCAGAACGTATTCTGTATGATTTTTTAGATTCCTGCAATCTTTTTTCCAGCGACGAGTAGATCGGGTTCTCCGAGCTCGCGTCTGGCCTATCTGTACCAGCGAGCAGCCGACCACGATAGTCCCAGGCCGAGGAGGATGTCTTCGGGCATTCCACGATCGACGCAGGGTTCTAGGTGAGCTTTATCGGTTAGACCATGATGAAAATAGACTGGTGTAACCACTTGTCAACTGTTTCTTTCCAAAACGTGTAGACCGCGAAACACCGTAGCAAGGCCGCACCGGATTGGCTGTAGATGGCGTAGGGAACATCGTGCCACATATACTTCACAGATATAATGAGAATTTCACGTCTTTTTCATTAAATCAATCACTTTTTCTCAATGTTTTTAAATCACGAATCAATATACGTAAATGTAAACAACAAAACAAAACATCCATTGTGTAGCAAGATCACTTCGAGAACAGCGCCATCTAGCGTTAGTTTTGCGCGGCCTTACTACGGTGATAGAATTCGACATAATCAAGTAGGCCAGAGGTCTACAAAAATGTCTAGGGTTTTGTGAGAGGGAGCTATTTCACCATACATATATCCACCTTTGGTTAGACTCTATCTATACCATTCATATTTAATTTTGCTGATATTTCGTCAATTCTTGGAATATATGGAAAGTATACAATTCTAAAATTGGATTGTCTGGTAATTATACTATATATGCATATGATACTGTACTTCTGTAGGGTAACAAAAACCCAATCATTCCAGAAAATATCATTATTTGGCTTTATTCAAGCATTTTATCAATTAATACCAATAAAACTGAATATATAATATTCCATCAGAAAAATGAACAGAATATTAGTCTCAATCTCCAAATTAAAAAGGAAGTATTGAAAAGAACTACACAAATAAAAAATCTTGGTATGTGGATTGATGAAAAATTGAAATGGGACAAGCATATAGAGGTACTGATACCAAAAATATGTCCAATCATTGGAGCTTTGCGACGATGTCCTAAACTTGATAAAAAAGTCATAAACATAGTACTCCATTCTCGTATACTCAGTCGTATTACCTATATGATAAACGTTTGGAATTCTTGTTCAAAAAACTATTTCAGTGACATATCTGCACTTTGTAAGAAATCACTCATTTGATATCCCAACAAATGATGCGATAACAGAAAAATTTTCATTGGATGAATTGTATGAAATAGATTCTCTTAAAGTATCATATAATATTACAAACAATAATCAGAAATCCAATTTTGTTTTGATAAAAAAACTCATAAATTCATGGTCCTCACACGGGACAATTAAACTTATTTCATCTTGATTCTGCTACTTCAATAATTGGCCAAAAATTTACTCACGCTGCTCTAGCTGAATTCAATAAATTACCACATATTATTAAAAATTGCACATATTTCAAAATTTAAAATTGAAATAAAATAACTTGATTTTATTATCAAATGGATAAAATTGTTACTTTGCCATCTACTGATTAGTCCCTGTTGCTATTTTTTATGACTTGATGGATTTAGCACTTTAGATTTTTTTTAGACTTTTTTGTTCTTGTTGTCACCTTATGTTATTTTATTATTGTTGTTTGTAATCAACTTCCTCATACCAGAATTTTATTCTGATTGGAAGCTAGTTTCTCAATAAACAAAAAAACAGGGGTTTTCACTTGAAACTCCGCACGCCAATAAAGTAGTCGATGGATGAGGTCAAGTAGATTTTTTTCGAAGTTAAAAAAATTCATCGCCTAGTAAGAGCTGAGCGTCGAAAATATAAATCGATTGCATTGACTTTGAAATTACGCGCACCCAATAGTACATGCTATTTATATTTATAAACTTTCTTGTAATTTACTGGAACCTATTTATTCCAGTAATTTCTGAGTTATAGTGGTTTATAGTGATTTCGTGATTGACAAAAATATTACCTATGATTTTTACAAGAATGTCATGAATATTAGTTACTTCGCAACCATTGTTATCGCCATTTTTTTTTTCAAGCAAACAACTTGGAAATTTATTTTGCATCGGGGACTCTTATATGCGAATAACACTGTGCGCGAACTCTTTTTGCTTCCCTACAATTTGTCCTTTATCCTCCAAGCATCATTGCCAAATTGAATCATTATCATTTATTTATTTATTTATTCTCAAACAGGTAGAAAACCTTATTACATGAGAATCACTGATGGCGCGAACACACTATAAAAACTGTTTATTCTAAATTAGAAAAATATGTTTTCATACCAAGATAAAATTTTGAAGGAGGGAGAACAAAGCTGACTCATGACAATAGTAGGAAGTTGTTTGTTAATTTTATCATTGTTATAACTGGTGATCAGTAGTTATTAGTTGATACATTGGAACATCAAAGAATTGTACAAGCCGGATCAATCGATTGGGAGATCTTCTTTTCAATACTGATCGGAGATAGGGGCAGTTATAATATTTTTTGTAGATTTTATAACACATTGTGACTATATTTGCTTGTCTTCTATTTTCTAGACTGGGTATTTCAAATTCACTTCAAAGTGCTACTGTTCTAACTATATTATAGTCCGGGTAAACTTTATATTTTTTATAATACAGATATCATTCTCAGAAATCTGTTTTGAATTTTTTCCAACCTATTTTTGTTGATTAGCTGAGAGGGATGCCAGATTGCAGCGCCATATTCAAGTTTAGGTCTTAGTAGAGTATTATAAAGTGCAGTTATTGCTTTGGTGTCATTGAAATGTACACTTTGTCTCATTACAAAGCCCATAGTTCGTAGTGCCTGCGATGCGATATGATTCAAATGTGGTTTATACGAAAGTGCGGAGTTATAATATATACCCAAATCTTTAACAGTCTCTACTCTGGATAACTGCATGTCGTTAATCGTATAATATTTTAGATAATTTTCGGCTACAAGTTAGTACAATACATTTGGATATATTAAATGGGAGTTCGTTTTTTACACTCCATCGGTGGACCTTATCAATATCTTCCTGTAATTTGACGCAGTCTTGCGGGCTTTCGATCTTTCTATACAATTTCAGATCATCTGCAAATCGAGTTCTGAGATTGTTTAGATTTGAGAATGTCTCAAGTTTTCCTTAAAGATATTCGGGTGTTTCCTTTGTTAGAACTTCATGTTCATGAGTCATCGATAGTAGGTGTAAAATTCGAAGACCGTTCAGCATCAGCCAGTCACAATCTTCCGCGAATATCTTCCACCTTTTTATTCAACCAAAAATCAATTCTATTTTTCTTTTCAGGGACACGTCTCGAGAAACGAGCCCCAACAGGGGCAACACGAGTTTGACAAGGCTGCGGAGGGGGAACGACAGGCCGCCGTTGAGTCCCGCTTCGAGACCGGTGTTGGCACAGAAAATTCTGCAACAGAGCAGAGAGGCCGAGAATGCATTGGCCGACGTTCTCGTGAGTAGCAAATTAGTGGTCTATTCCACCACCAGCAATGTTCTTCAATCATAACATTCAGTTTTCTAGTATTTTAAAAGAGAATAATTTTTATTCTTATGCCAATCTAGTCGCCATGACCGCGAGCATGACCATTTTATTGTAGAAGTTTTTAAAAATTATTCATAAATGTAATATAGTTTCAGTTTTGTACAATGGTCAAGTGAACTAGTAGTAAGTAATTGGCATTCAATTACTTCACTGTCTTGTTAGGGACCTGAATTGATTTTTGTTGGGTTGGGTGTTGGGTTGTCAAGGCAATAATTATAATCAATTCATCAAAAAGATGTTAGAGCCCCATCGTTGAACGAAACTACATCCAAATAAAATATTTCATGTGGCCTGAGGAAGCCATGATATAGTTATCAAATTATGACTTTTCCGACCAGCCTGTCAAAATATTTTGTATACTTCATAATGAAACATCCTGTAAATATTTGCCATAGAGACTTGGCAATTCTGTGGTGAATGCTGAGTACTGACAAGACAACGCCAACAGTCCTGTGTTGTCACGTTTTCCCCACCAAATCTCTATATAGTGTGAATTAGTATTATTAACAACTTCATCATATGCAATAAGACTCAACATATAATAGGGAAAATTACAAGACCATGGATTTTTTATAGCTAATTAAGGTTATCACCAATACATAATTGAGAAATTATGAATGAATAGCTGTACCCTGCACTATTTACTATCAGGAATTTGAAAGAAAGACAGTACAGAAATTTTGAATTTATTTCCAGTCATTTGATTGATTATAGCTGACCCGACAAACATTGTTTTGCTATGTACATCATTTCTAGAAAATATTTTTCCAGTTGAATGTTAAGTTTTTCATATTACTATTTATTTTCTTCTTCTCTTCAGGTCGGTAAACTACCTCTTTAGTTTTCTAAACTACTATTCATTTTATACTTTCATTTCATTTCTGATATCAATGAAAGTATGTTTTATGAGTTTTTCAAAACACTATTTTTTACAAAGCTCGTTCGACACATTGAAAACCTCAGATACCAATTGCAAAAAGAATCGGATCATAATTAATGAACTTGTATTCCTCATTTAATCTGCCATCTTGAATTTCCACAATTTGACGAAAGAATCATAATCTCCGAAACCGAAAACCCCTAGATACCAATATTGAACAGAATCGGATCATAATTACAATAGTCGTCCGCGATATTGGATGCATAATCTTGAATTTTCAAATTCTGAGGAAAGAATCCTAATCTCCGACCTCAAAACACCCCAGATACCAATTTTGAATAGAATCTGATTTTAATTACAAACTCTTTCCTTATTTTTTTCATCTCATAAGAACTCTCTTGACAATAACAAACAAGAAAAAATCAATTGTGAAGCGTTGTCGGTCGAATTTTTCTGATGTCTTAATGAACATTTTGGTGTAGAGGTAAGTTTAGTTGAATCATCTCATTCGAGTTCAAACATTTTCCCAAGAAGAAAAAACTTTTATCAAAAAGCCAATCATTGTTTTTCTTTCTTGTTTGACCATATTTTCGAAGTTACTCATGACGAGTTATGGACTACTTTTGTGAAATATAATTTTCGCTTGTATCTCATGTTTCCAATCGAATTTGTTCCAGAGCTCGTCGGATCCCTTCAGGAGTCCCAGAAGGACGTTGCGCTCCATTGACAATCAGTCTGACGAATCCGAGACGTCTAGCGTGTGTTCGGAAAGATCGGAGCGATCTTTCGAATCGTTCAAAAGGCCTTGCGATGTAAGTGATTTTATCATATATTTTATTATCGTCAAAAGGCATGGCAACATTGGCTTATTTTTCTAGCATTTTTTTATGATTCATCAATGGTCATAATGACAATCTTCTTTATTTTTTTTACATTCAAAGGGGTTGGTTTTGAAGGGATTTCATTTCATTTGCAGGTGGGGAATAAAAATGGAAGATCGTTTTCAAAATGAATACCTACTACCTAATAGACGTACAGTTCTTGACACACTAAACAGACCACTCAGAATGCGTTGGTACGCTTGTTTTTCTAATTTTGACATGAAATTTGTCACTTCGAAACTGACGGAAGTTTTGAATCTTCTTACTTCACTTAACCGGTTGTGTGAAGTAAAACATTACATAACTGGTGATGAAACGTTCATTTCACAACCAATTACTTGATAAAAATTGAGATGGACGAGGAGAATACTACATTTTCTACTACTTCCTCAATATCACTTGGGAAATCTGAAATATTAGCCATTTTCACTAAGGAAAGTATCAAAAGAATCTATTTCGTGAATTTCGTCTCTGATTTGAGACGTATTATTGCTCGACTGATACTTTGAAGTGACGGTTGAACTCATGTCATAGTCACATTAAATGACGTTCCTAACTGGTTTCGTAACTTTCTATTAGTTTTATCTAACGTGAAATTACAGATGGATTCTGAATATATTGTCATGAAAGCGAATTTTAGAACCCACCAGTGTAATCGAATTTTTAAGAATATTTTTTTTTATTATTCCCAAGAAACATATATGTTTATAGCAGGGAAAATTATGAAAGAGCAACTAAAAAAAAAATAGATAATCAGATAATCATTTTTAAATCATATACATAATACATATAATGTTGTTTCTACTAGAGACTGTTGAATATAATTTCTTGAATTGAACCTCTAATGAATAAACATTCAGATATTATGATTAAAAGAATACAATAATTTAATCAACATCACGAATGGAGAATAAAAAACTCATCAGGGTTATCCGGATAGATAGATTTGAGAGGTAGACGGGTAGTAAAGGTGCCCAAGAGAGTTTGGGCCGTTTGGGGGTCCCTGATGGCCAAGAAAATGGTCTTAGTTTAGGTTGAGAAGATGTATTATTATTAGAATTGTTTACCAGATAGTTTCGGTTTTTCAGTTAGCTCTGGGAGCGGGGAACTCCAGACCCCATGCCCCCCCCTTAATTACGCCACTGAGTCAAACATTACCATGATGTTATGAATAAAGTATACACAGTGTATAAAGTAAAACCTATAAACTGTATGGTCTGTTTTTGCGATGATATAATTTTTCTGTGTTTCCCGCAATTTATATTTTGCGCTAAATTAAAAAAATGCTCAAAGTCTCATGATATAGTGACTTTGTAATTCCGAATCCATATCCATTTTCGTCGTAAATCTAAATTTTAACTGAGTTACTGCTTTCTTTCTATGAATATCAAAAATCGCTCAATCTCCCACTTAAAACTATTTTATTCAACTCTAAATGGTTAGAATATTACATATATGTTTTTATTATTGTGGTAGATCTGACGGATAATCAACTATTTAATGCCAAAAGTCTTTGGATTCCAGAAAATAAAGGAGCATCCGGAGTTGGTTTATTTAGTTTGAGAACTGTATTTTAAAAAGTAGGCCAAATTGAAACCTGAAATTTTGCAACCTAATATAATAGCGTTTTCTACTCGCCGATTTTTAGAACGTCCTAGTACCGAGCAACCACAAGTGGCTGGATGTTCTCATAAAGTGCTGCTCCACCACATAGCTGTGGAAATCAAAATTGATCACATCAACTAAAAAGTAAATTTTTCTGAGATTGGCTATACAGAATGTGTTTTTTCTGAAGCAAATTCATTGAAACATATCTAATGTAAGTTTTATTCGCTGCAAAGAACGTTCAGGTTGATATGATTATTTGGTGAATGCTGTTGTGAGTTCAAGAATAAACTTTGCAGCCAGTGGAAATCGTTTTTCAACATCACTTTGAATAACGTTCGACTCAGTACAGCGAGTGGAAAACGCTATAAGATTTCTCATTATTTGTAAACAAGTAGACTAAATTCCAGTCGGGATTTTTATCGCCCTTTTTGTTGAAAATCCTGGAGTTTGAATATTCGTGAATAAGCTTCATCATTTTGATTTGCCATTCACTGGAGTTTTATGTATGCTTATTATCATTTTGTGTATCAGTCATACTCATGGAGTGGCTCTCAGCAAAGGTTATCGAGCAGGGACATGTGGGAACCGTCCCGAGTAAGTTCAGAGAATAACAAAAAATAGCTTATTGGCTGCATTTAACGCTTCTTGGCTGCGAACTGCTTTTTGCACACCCTTTATCTTTCAGCACTATTTGGTTGTTCCACTAAGGTGTATATCGTCTTACACCATAGAGGGATATTTCATTCACATTCCCTGTTGAACCCGGTTAGAGTATTTAGGTGAAGTTGGTGGGAAGTAACTACGTCATAATGACGTCAACATTAACTATACCCATTTCCACAGTTTACCCGTGTATCTTACTTCCATTCACTCCATTCATTTTCGATTCGAATGTTTCCATCATATCCTCCATTTTTCACAATCATCATTTGTAAACTATGGTATACCCAAGGGCAGGTAGGGAAAGTGTACCCTAACGGAAATGACGTCACGGTTAAACACAATGAAATGGGTCAGCTTTAACCATGACGGGTAATGTGAATGAAATATCCCTCAGGCATGTAACATCCTCATTGAGAGAAAATTTTGGAATTCACCGTAAGCAACGTCCTTTCTCTAACCATAGAATTTTTTCATGATTTCCTGTTCATGGAAATAATCCAAATTTTCTTATTTTCAATAGTAATAATATAAGTACTTCAAAATACTCGCGTTATACATCGATAACTTATTACATAATTACAAAGAGTGTCAGTTTGACAGTTGAAATAATCCGACTGCGAAGCGGGAGGATTATTCTGTTAAAATGACACAATAGAATAAATTCGTTTTTTCTCAAATCCTAGCATGATATTGAAACAACTGAAAAACAATATCTTTGCATGACTATGTGAAGTTAGATTAACATATTATTAAACCTAGATTTGAGTTTCAACTCACTGGATTAGTAAGTGCTCATCGTTGAGATCTCAAGAACCGCAAAATAGAAAAAGGTTAGGTGAAGAAATGCTGCGAACTCTCATGTAAATTTACATTTTCAAAGTGCTCTATAGTCGAATCAAAATATATGTGACATAACAAATAATGTGACTTAATATCAGAAAAATATATTATAAATTCCCATAGTCATAGGACCTTATGACAGAAATATCGTTCAAAAAACATTTGTTGTCTAGAAATTTTTTCAGCTATGATAAAACATCGATTCTCATCTTGTGGAAGCTGGAGAGTGGGAGCTTTTTCGTGCTTTTGGGTGTATGATAAATTGACATTCATCATACAGGGCGTGGAAAGAAATTCTGAATTGAGACTCTATCACGAATCTGCGATTAGAGGTCTATAAAAATCACAAGTTTCCATCGTTCAAGTTTGAACCCCCTGATTGGGGAAAGTGTTGAAGAGGAATATTCTCAGATAAATTATGAACATACAAAAATGGATATATATTTATATAAAGCAATACATTGAGAATTCGCATTCTCTATGTGATGAGAATATCTACTCTTTTTCAGTTTATTCAATAGAAAACAACTACTTTCCTGGCTATATGCCACGACGAACATTGAATTATATCTATTGTTGAACACAGACGATAAGAGTTTGAAAATAAAATATAAAAACTTCTGAAATTGAGAATTTGCATTCTTCTTCAGACAAAAAATATGTATATGCACACATCATTCTGAATATTCAACAGAAAACAACTACTTTCCTGGCTATTTGCCACGTCGAACATTGAATTATATCTGATGAACATTCAAAAGGGGTACATGAAAAATAAAAAATAAAATCCTCCTAAATTGAGAATTGACATTATTCTTCAAATCGGATGAATAATATGATGTGTAATGGTATAGAAATATAACTTACCAATATACTCAGCATTGAAATGAAAATTGGAATGTATAGGAGAAGTATACTGGCATAAACTGAAGTTTTTATATTTTATTCAATTATTAATTATTATTATTATTATTATTATTGTTATTAAACTTTTATCGTGTGTGTTCAATAGATTTAATTCAATGTTCGTCGTGGCATATAACTGATTGATTAATGTTTCACGTTTCTTGAGATCTCAATGAATGACCTGTCGTTGTTACAATATAGTTCAGAACTATTTTCATAAGTAATATCACGATGTTCTGAATATTCGAGATAATTCTGTTGCTTCATTGTTCACGAAATTAAATTGTAAATGGAGTTAATATCTAACAATTGCCTAGGTTTATAAAGATTTTTTGTTGATTCGAAGTAATCTAGTTTGTATATACATTTAATAATTTTGTTTTGGAGGATTTTGATTGGCTTCATAATTGATAACCTAGCTGTACGTCAAACTGAAATCAAGTATTGTAATTTTGAATAAACCAAGAAAAAATCAAAAATTTATTGTCAAATTCAAACAATTTTGAATGAAAAAGCGCGGAACGACTATGAAGCTGTTGTCACAATGCAAGATTATACTTAATGAATCTAAACATTCAAAAACACTAACAGCTGTCATTTCTGTGTCCGAACTCTGATCCAACTAATACCATCCAGTGACTCTATTACATTCCATAGGACATCAACCAAATTATGATGATGTGCACAAGCACCAACTGGCAAGAACGCAAAGACGGCTTGCTCTCCCTACAGTATTACCTCGCCAACGAAATCCAATTGACGGAAGGCGAACTGAAACACCTCACCGAAATATTCACCAGAATGTTCATGGACTCGCACACGAAAGGCGTAAGCGTCTTCCTGGACACCCTCCACGAGGTCATCAAAACGTACAAAGGCCAATTGGACTGTTGGTTGTACGTGCTGCTGCAGCGGGTCTTCCTGAAAATCGGCACCGAGACGCTGAGCTCGATACAGAGCAAGCTCATGGCCACCTTGGATCTGATCAAGCACAGCTTCCACGTCAAGTCGCTCATCGGGAACGTTTATCGGTTTCTGGTGGACGCTACGCAAACGCCGAATGCTCGCGTCAAGACGGTCGTCATGAATTTTTTGAGCTCGCTCTGCACCAACCCGGACGCTGCTCAGTACCTTTCGCAGAATTTGGCCAATCAGGCTCTGCTGAAGATCATTTCGTTTGCTCAAGACATGAAGTCCAGTGAGACGAGGCATGCTGCCAGGCTGTGTTTGGTCGCGTTGTGGAACTGCAACACTCCTCAGGTATTTATATTATTTTGTTCTCATTGTGTTGGTGTCCATCATAATTGAGTGATGTGTGTATAAAAATTCAAATGATGTGATCACTTTCAGTTGGAAAAATGTTAGAAATCTCTCGATATCGCTAGGGTCCCTTGATGCAAACTGACGTATTTGTCGTCTAACAGGGTGCGGACAGATCATAGCTCCTTTCTCTTTTAATCATCTAGTGACATTGTTTTCGTGTATTGGCGTCCCTGACATGACATTTTCATACTTGATCTTGAGACGACATCATTCAATTCTGTTTTGGAAGGATAGTAAAATGATCAGAATTCATTTATTGAAAGGTACTGCCTAAGAACAGTCCCATTTGGTAAAACGTATTGAATTTTCAGAAATATTTTCTTACTGCCTCGCAAAGATTATTCTGGAGAGAAAAATTAAAAACTCGAAAATTGCCGAGGCAGGTGTTCTCGAGGCATACAACCTCAAATTCAAGAAGAACACCAATTCCTACTTTATTTCCCTTGGTTCTCACGATGTTCTCTGAACATTACAGGATATCCCTTTTCGTGGGAACCAGAACATAAAAAAAATTTACCCTTTACTAAGCACTGTTACAAGTAAGAACATTGAAACGTACTACTGATTGTAAATGGTTAATGTTCTTCGAGCTGTTTTCTCATCAACTGTTTTAGTAACTTCCAACAATTATGAAATCATAAGACGGATAATTTTGCTCCCTTTCAAATGATGTATCACTTGACCCCATTTTCCATTTGAAATTTTAGTAATTACACCCCTTCGCTGGGGGGTTGAAGGCACAGACCGAAGAATATATCTATCAATAGCAAAATCTACGTGTCCCACTCAAAAACGAAATCTACGTGTCAAAAATGAAAGCAAACTGTCAGTATCTGGTGGAAACCACTCATATCTAACTCGTAGCACATACATAAGTTACCCTCATCATAATATGCAGCTTTGAGGTTTGCGTAAGTCTCAACAATGTGTAATCAATTTTCAATGTACAAAATACGTTGACATTGTTTATTTTTTATGTTTTTCCTTTGTCTTTCTCCGAAATATATTATATTATTATTATTTTCTCGCCAGGTGACCATGATGCTGACGGAACTGCCGAAGGAGACGCAAGACCTCGCCCAGCACGTCGTCCACCACCACATGCGCAAGAGCTCGACGGGTAGCGAGCCGGGCAGCCCGATGGCGGCGGCCGGCAGCCCGAAGTGCCTCTCGCCCGGCGTGTCGCCGCTCAGGGACGGGCCGGACCAGGAGGAGGTCTACCGCAGCCTCAGGCGGACCACGGCGGAGATACAGAATTACAGTTTCGAGACGTCAGGTAACTTGAATTTATAGCCTAATTGTTTCAAATATCCGGCTCGAAGGACCAAGGCTCTTCAATTTTGGACTGTATGAAAGTTATTAAAATTGCGGATAATGTCACGATATGATAGATGGTTTAGCCATCCATATCGATTCATAAGGGGTAATTCGTGGTTTAATAGTTTAGGGGTAGCCGAAAGTATGAGACTATATTCGCATAACAATATTTATTGAAGCATGGAATATTATGGGTAGTGATGATAAATATGAGAAAACAACAATGAATATGAAGACCGAACTTATATTATAATGACCATTAGGACGAGCTGTTGTCAAGTCAAGAGTAGCCCCAGACCAGACTAACTTCGGAACCCTCACATCCACTATTTATATACATCATTTTATCAGATTTGCACGTTTCTCATTAGAGTTCCTTGGTCAGTATTCATAGTTCAATGTCAACGGATGATTTGATTAACTTAATGTTTATGAAACCATCATGGTTCGAAATTACTAATATACCGTATGTTGTACTCGTGACAATATTGCTGAAAAGATTTATTTATGTGACATACTCATTCATTTCAACATCAGCAAAAATCATCAGCCTTCTAACGACAACAGGTATTAGTTAGAATACAGAGGGTTGCAGTAGAATACAGCGGATTCTCTGTAACATGCCCATAGTTCTTCACAGTCAGCATCTTCGACATTTAGTTCAATTTTGATTATTATCAAATTCTCCTAACAATAAATCGACTTTAGAAAGTCTGTTCAATTTGAAAAAACATCTTTCATTAATTGAATCAATATATTTTTGGAATGAAGTTAATTTAGCTTTGATTGAGGTATTTTTTTCTCTTTGTACAGGGTAGCTGGAATTCGAACCTCGTCATTGGGATCTCGTAAACCATAAGAGATACAGGGTCGGTTAAATTATGGCAAAATTGCGCAATTCCATTCGTAACAAAATGCCGTTTTAGAATTTAAAATTTTCCGAATTGTTTGGAGTATATTCGAACAAAAAACAAAATTTCCAAAAACCCTTTTGTTTTTAGAAGATTTGAAGAAATCGATCGAAATAAATTTCAATTTTTCATGGCCCCTTTTCCTCTCTTCCTCTAGTCTTAGTTTCGTCTTCCAGAAACCATTATCAACTTGTTTTCGGACCTGGAGTTTTTATCTAATTTTTTACACCTTTGGATATTTGGAATGTTATGAGCTATCACAATTTTTTATGTTTATGTTTGTTTCGTTTACAAAAATTGACAGTATTGATTATTAGAAAATATACTTTTTTAATATTTCACAGGTTCCAAGTTAGATAGGGATAGAGACACGACGTCACAGGACTCGGGCATATCGCAAATGTCCATCGGCAACGATGTCGGCAAGGATGTCAACATAGAGGAGAGAATGGAGGAGCTCAATATCAGGCCGAACTTCCACATCAGGTCGGGGCCGAGGTCTTTACCTTACGCAGCTGTCAATGGAGTTACAGAGACTGATTCTAATGGTTTTAGGAGTTTAGGTGAGTGCTCAGCTTAGACATATTGGGATTGTACCATATAGGAGAAAGCTGTCACCCTTCTATTACAAAATTTTTTAAGGGTAAGAATTGGTGGATATAAAAATCTTTCAAGTGGGATACTGACATCCCTTCAACCCTGATGGAGAGGCTAAGTATAATGAAGTTTGTAATACAAATTGATATTTAGTGCAAAGTTCTTTCCGAAGGAACCAAACACTAAACAGCTAGCTATTTATCCACTGATCCTCACATGCATTTGAAAACCTAACACCCTCCCTCTAGAGGATAACTTTGAACTTGTGTTTTATTAAACAGTCAGTAACCCAGATATGGGTTTTTTCCCTTTCAATGTGGAACTTTAGGACCAATTCTAAAATTGACAGACAGGAAGATATCATAGGAAGATGCCAAATGACAAAAGTAAGGAATATATTCATCAGCTCTACCAACCCTGACCTCATTTTCCAGTGGCGTGTCAATATAACAATATGGAAATAATAAAACAATTTTTAACTATTATGTTTTGTAGAAGGTCACCTCCTGTGCTTCTTTTACCTTTTTCACCTCTTTTACCTTCTTCACTTCTTTTACCTGTTCATAGAGGTTAGTTTATGAAGTAGACTGATTAATATTCACTTGTTTGCCAAAGTTGATATAACCTCATACACCTTCTGATCTTTGATAGTTTTATTAGTGTCAGGTTTTGATCAAATTAAATTTCATGTTTTTTTTACAGGAGAAATAAAAGACTCGGAACAAGTCATAGCAAGCGTCATAGAAAAATGTTTAATAGATGTACCCATATCAAAAGAGGAAAAGAAAAAATTGCTCTATCAGTTGTACGAAATGATCAGGAGTGGCCAAGTTGAACACGTCAAGAAGAACTTCAAGTGAGTCCATTGTATTATCGACAAGTGAGATTTTCGACGAATTTGCATTAAAACGAACCATATATTTCATTTGTATTTACTCGGCCGTAACTTGATGGGAATAATAATAATAATATTTATTTCATTCTTTACTATAAATATAGTTAATGTGAAAAATATCACAAATGACAAGTTTCTAGAAAAATCTTAATTAATCTACACGAATTACCTGCGCGCAGGATAGTTAATCGTGCACAATATTATCTACTGAGAAAACGAACTCGAAAGTACTATATTGTTGAGGACTAATAGGGGACCTCACTCCAAGTTGCCAACCTAAAAACCTTTACCAATGTAAGAGCAATGTTATATGAGCTTCTATGAATAACTTCTATCAGTGAGCTGTGTAGACTCCAACAATTATATTTCAATAAAATAAAGCTATTTGAGTAATCAAACTGCCATAATATTGCTTCTACAGTGGTAGGTTGAGAACTTAGAGCGAATTCCCCCACTGATCGTTTGTTGACTTCTACATTTAAATTTTCGAAATTCTCATAAAAACTATGATTTTCTTCTTATATAAGTATGGTTAGGTTTTTTCAACTTATATGATGATGATGAACTAATGGCTTGATCATTGTACTGGAAAAATAAGACTTCACTTCTCAATGCTTTGTGGCAAAAGTTCTTAATACAATGGTTTTGATTCAAGTCAATATCGTTTTTTGAGTGAAAATATGATTTCGAAAGATTGTGGAATTTTTATTTTCTTATTAACAATAATCCAGCACCTTTTTTTATCTCTTGGATCGCACGAAAGGAAATTCTTACATTAACTTATCGATTAATAACTAGATAATACATTAATATCACTCATTTCTACCTCGTTTCGGGAAAAAAAATCCAAATGAAAAACCAAAAAGCCGACCTAGATCCTTTTCTAGCTTGAATTACAGCATTCAACTGCCGTGGCATCGAATTGGTCAAATTTCTCACTCATAGAATTGCCTCAAATTTTTCTTGAAGCTCTTTGAAGAGTCTTTGGTGAGGCCAGGCGAAGAAAAATGCACGTCTGGAAGTTATTCCAAAGATGCTCTATGGTTTCTGAATTATCGTTTATAGAAATTCCATACTTTCTTAAAACACTTGTATCTTCTCTTGAATAGATGTTATTGATGAGAATAAAAAACCGTTGTGTTAAGAAGGGATCACACTTCAATCGAAAACATGATCTAAGTTCAACCACTCACTTTTTCCTTAGTTGCGTTGGGAAGTAAACGGTGAATGAGTAAGTTTTTTTCTACTCTGTATAATGATCAAGCCATCAGCTTTTCTTAAGAACAAAAATTCAGACTAAAACCCCGAAAAATTAATCTACGATTTGGTCAAAATTTCAGCTGGATTTATTTTAATATTCTTTAATATATTTTGAAATCATAATGTATAAGTTTGTGACTAGTCTGATAGACTTCGGTCGATAGCCTTTTGGGGTAATTCCCCAATGAACATTTTCTCAGTAGAATCGGACAAGAATTAAAAAAGGTTTTTCTTGTTGGTATGCGTATATTGTAATCAGGATTCCGTCACAGCTCACAATAGTAGATGAAATGGTAAATTTGTCCAAAAATTATAAAAAAAATTAGTGCAAAGCGCACGCTGGACAAGCTTCCTCTCAAAAGTCTATATTTAAGAATATCAAAATGTATGAAACTTGTCAAAAAGTCGGACCCTTCAAAACATCACTTGTACTTTTCTGTAGGAAAATCCTTCGTTTGCTGATCGACAATTTGAACGAAAAAGAAGATGCCGGTATTCAAGTGGCGGTTTTGCAAATTCTCAGGGCCGTTTTCGAGGCTCCGAATATGAAACCTTGTTGGAGCAACTTTGTAGAACTGTTGATTATGAGGGTACTGGATGCGCACACTGTAGAGAAAAAAGAGGTAAGCATACGGAAAAACAATAGTGTGTTTCAATTTATTTATTTTTAAATCTGTGTGTGATAACATTTGTTCTTGGTAAGTATTTTTTTTTTCAAATTATTCAACATGTTTTCACAGAAAGTGCCAGTGAATTTTTCCTTCATTCCCAACGTTTACCTTCCTCAAGGGCTCACAACTTGTGAGTACGGGAATTCCGAGGTAGCCTAGTCGGATACTCATTAATCTCCAACTTGTCTTTGATGGTATCCTCTTCACTCTTTAGTTTTCAATCTTCATTATGGGTCACTCTTGGCCAATTCTCCTTTTTTCCTTCTCCGCTAAAGCCCAACCTCACCATATTGCGGGGAGAACAAGCCGTGGCTGCTCGGCAGATTGAATATTTTAGGAACATCTTTGCTCTTATCACTCAGATGGGACAGTTTTGTGGACATCTGAGTGGGGAGAACAATCCGTGGCTGCTCGGCAGATTGAACATTTTGGGAACATCTTTGCTCTTATCACTCAGATGGGACAGTTTTGTGGACATCTGAGTGGGGAGAACAAGCTGTGGCTGCTCGGCAGATTGAACATTTTGGGAACATCTTTGCTCTTATCACTCAGATGGGACAGTTTTGTGGACATCTGAGTGGGGAGAACAAGCCGTGGCTGCTCGGCAGATTGAACATTTTGGGAACATCTTTGCTCTCATCACTCAGATGGGACAGTTTTGTGGACATCTGAGTGGGGAGAACAAGCCGTGGCTGCTCGGCAGATTGAACATTTTTGGAACATCTTTGCTCTTATCACTCAGATGGGACAGTTTTGTGGACATCTGAGTGGGGAGAACAAGCCGTGGCTGCTCGGCAGATTGAACATTTTGGGAACATCTCTTCTCTTATCACTCAGATGGGACAGTTTTGTGGACATCTGAGTGGGGAGAACAAGCCGTGGCTGCTCGGCAGATTGAACATTTTGGGAACATCTTTGCTCTTATCACTCAGATGGGACAGTTTTGTGGACATCTGAGTGTCAAAAATATAGTTCTCGAGTAGTAATATGCATAGCTTAATTTGAAAAATAGTGTTGAATTGGCTTGAAATGCCTCTCCCTTTCCTCCCTTGGTACGCACGATGTTCTATGAACATTATAGGAATTTCCTTTCGTACGCTCCAAAAGAAGTAAATAGTATATATTGTACGAGCACGGAATGATAGTGATAACAGCGGCATTTTTTATTTCTTCGTCTTGTAGTCATTTGATTTCCTCTTAAGTAATGCTCCTCTATTAGACAGAGCTGTCATTGCTTGCAATTTGACATTCCATGAGCGATGGGATTTTTTTGAAAAAATAACACATTGGAATAATTGTGATATCAGATAGAGAAATAAAATTGATGACATACAAAGTAGCTCATTGATGTATCGAACACAGTAAAACGAGCTCAATTTTGTGTTATAGCTGTAGAAAAGAAATATTGTGAAACATTAAAAAATAAATGATTTCTTATATAATTGCTCGATTGAGGACCATAAAAAGTCTAAATACAAAAATCTCATATAGTTTACATAACATTGCGCGAAGTATGTACTTCACATATCATTTTACTTCGCACACTGCTTCGCACATGGTGTGGTAACGTAGGAAACTGAAGAGAAGTCACTTCGCATTTTTGACGTTTGTAGAAAAATATACTTTTTGACATTTATGTGATTTCAGAGCCAGTTATATCCATATATGAGAAAAAAATCAGTATAAATCCGTAACATCTGTATGAATTGAAAAAAAAAACTAAATTTAAAATATATACAGTGTGACCCACTTCTAATGGAAACACCCCTGTATCTTACGTAATCGCTGGGTAAGGATCCTGAAATTTGCTGGAGCGAGAGACAAAAATGCACTCTGATCAAGTGGGGTCATCTTCAGTGATATACACTGCTTTAACAGCCATGGAACCTCCCCAATTTCCGGAAAATCATATTAAGAGTCAAAATAGGTTGAAAATCACTTCGGATTCGGAATTAGGATGCCCAATTCACTAACTATTCATAGTTTTTCTAGTAAATTTTCAGTTCAGAAAAATTGAATTTTTTCTTACTTCTCATGGAAGCACCCCCCGTATCTCACGTAATTATTGAGGTAGGGTTCTGAAATTTGCAGGAGGAAGAAAAAGTCCAAAGATAAAGTCAATTGCGTAAGATACGGGGGTGCTTCCGTAAAAAGTGCGACAAAAATTAATTTTTTAGGACTGAAAATTTTCCAGGAAAAATATGAATAGTTGGTGAATTAGGCGTCCTGATTCCGAATTTGAAGTGATTTCCGACCTATTTTGACTCCAAATATAATTTTCCGGAAATTGGGATGGTTCTATGGCTGTTGGCGAGCAGTGTATATCACTGAAGATGACCGCACTTGGTCATAAACTGCATTTTTGGTATATCTCTCGCTCTAGCAAATCCTTACCTAATCGGACAAAAAAGATTCACTCATTCAGCCTTAACTGAATTCAATAAACTACCTGATAATATAAAAAATTTCAGAAATATAGGTATATTCAAAAATGAAGTAAAAAAACTGATTATTTCTCAGCGGACTGGATAAAATTAATCATGCCATTTTTTTTTTTTTTTCATTTACAAATATTATTCTTTGTTTGCCAATTTACAGTTGTTCATATATTTTGAATGATGCTATGTTTACCTATAGGTATATAATTATGTACTTCCTTATACCAGAGCCTATTCTGTCTGGAAGTTATTTGTTCAATAAATAAATAAATAAATAAATAAATAAAAAAAAACACTATATTGTTTAAGAATGAGATTCTCGTAACAAAGCATGGACGATCAAAATGTAAAATATGGAAAAATATCGAATAATTTAAATATGAGTCATTACTAAGTTACAAGTACTTATACGTTGATAAATGAAGACAACATTACAAATAATAAACTAACAAGAAACAAACACTAGACAATAAATTTAAAGCTTAAATTATGTCGAGGCAGAGCCTGCTTGTGGGGATCAATAAAGTCAGTTGGAAAATAAACAACTTAGAAAGTAGTATCTGCTAGGAATTGGTCAACGGCATAATGTGCCTTTTTGATCAGTATTTTTTTTAGTTTTTTTGAATCTGCAATGTAGTGAAATGCCCTTGATCACATCAGGTAGGTGATTAAATAACTTGAGCCCATTATAAACAAAGGAGTTTTTTTACAAGAGTCGAATTTGGTATGGGTAGTCTGATATTATAAGTATGTGTCCTTGTATTATATTGATGTTTCACATTTTTATTAGCCAATTTCTGCCGTTTCTTGTGAATTAAACAAACAGTTTCCAAAATGAATAGAGCAGGTAACGTCATGATTCTCTGTTCCACAAACATTGACTTGCAGGAATCATTTAATTTTGCCTTACATAAATATCTCAATGCTTTTTTTTGAATGATGAACACTGCCTTGAATTGATATTCACTACATGCTCCCCAAAAAGGCAAACCATATCTCAAGTGAGACTCGACAAGCGCATAATAGGCTACTCGGGCTGCCTTAGTCCCCAATTCATTCCACACTTGAGATACAGGGGTGTTTCCATTAGAAGTGGGTCACACTGTATATATGAATCCAGGTTATGAAGGAGGCCGAAGCGACCGCCGCCGCGATGGTCGTCTGTCCGTTCGAGACGGTGGTCGCCACCCTCGCCCCCTTCATCAGGACGAGTCCCTATCCGGCCCTTTTGGGGGCCATCAAGATGCTCACCAAGCTGATCGAGGCGAATCCCAACGAGGTCACCGACGATCATCTGACCAAAATCATGACTGGACTGGTCAATGTGAGTCCCATTTGAATGTCTCCATTTGAATATCAATCTATGAAAGAATGAAACTCCTGGCAATAGGCAATAACTATGTTGTATCAAAATGTAATAGAACATTAGGATTTATTCTTAGACATTGTAAAAACTTCACCTCCACTCATGCCATGAAAACCTTATTCAACTCCTTTGTATTTAGCAAATGTCTTTTGGTATCCTCAATACTAGATTGGAGATCATATAATAGTATATTACGTAATATGTGTTGTAGGAAGCCTATTACGCACAAATGGAAAAGTTACCATGAGTGTGTATATTTGCTTTACAACACGCATTATAGAACATCAAAAAAGTTTGGGCAAACAGTCTGAATTATAATTCTTGACAGTTATGTCATCCGCTGTTGACGGCGATTACGCGATCATGACATACCTACATTTTTCACCATTTCTCAACCATAAGACAGTCTGAAATCAAAATGTATTGATTGATAGGTACTGTCTAAGAACAGTGCCATTTGGAAAAACGTATTAAACTTTCAGAAAAATTTGCTCACTGCCTCACAAAGATTATGCTGGGGTTGAAAAATCAAAACTCGAAAATTTTCATCATCATTTGTATAAAATATGTAGAGTTGAATGAAAAATTGTATTTGGAAATTACGTATGATACGCCAATGTCTTCAATATAACCTAAAGAACAACAAATGCCAGAAATCTAGTGTTTATCCCCAGAAATGAATAATGATGGAACTAAAAAATAGTTTCACAAACACTTTAGAGTGAGAGGAGACGAGGATCTGTCCGTACCCTGTTGAGATGACAAATACGTCAATTTACATCAAGGGACCCTAGTATTCTGTTGTGTATGGAAGCTGACGTAACTTGTTTAAATGCTGTATGACACCTGTTGAATTTCATGACAAATATGATAACAAAAATATTTTCTGTGCCATACAGTACATAAATATTTATAATATCAAAATATTTGGAACCAGTCCTATATTTTTACAAGAATGTTTGCAAATCTGCGCAAAATCAACACCTTTTTCACTGTATGACACATAAAAACATACATACATACATACAGCCTTTAGAAGCATTAAAATTCGTTCGTATTCGCAGGCGACAGACCATCAAGAAAGCCCCGTGAGGAAAAGCTCGATATTCTGCATGGTGGCCTTGTACAAGGCCGTAGGCGAAGAGCGATTGACGACGCACATCAGCCACCTGCCCGGCAGCAAGGTGAAGCTGCTGCGGCTGTACATCAGCCGATCGGAGACGGTCGCCTCGGTGCCCACTAGTCCGAAGAACAACAACAACGGCAGCTAGTACACGAACAACAACGACAACAGATCGTAGGATCGGGAGGTGTGTGATTCCGTCGGTTGTGCGGGCTGGGGCCTTATTTTTTAATCGAGAGAGCGATTGCCTCGAGGGTATGCTGGGTGTAAAATGTTTGCGATTTTACTTTCCACTGCTTTTTTCGGTCGATTATGAGAGAATACCACAGTTTAGAGAATATACAAGGTGTCTGTAAAAGGTTGGGACATGGCTCCATTCCATTTGTTAATTTTTTTTGTTCAATGATTCAATGATATAATTCTGTTCCGATTTCCGATATGAGTACCTATTCAACTTTCTGAATATTGAACATAATTTTCCCTCCTACACTTGGTTTTGATTCTACTCTCAGAAAGCTCAAACTCGTCTTTTTCTGCGCATGACGTCAATTGGGATATAACTGCCATTGTTATTATTTTTTTCGTGATCGATGTCCCAAACTTCAGATATTATATATGCTCTAAAATTGAATGAAATGATTTCGAAATGCCCACTTGTTTCGTTGCTGGTCATGGAAATTCCAACTAATATACAAAAGGCACAAATATTGAATTTTTATGTTTTTCCAAGAATGGAGGAATAATGAAACGATGGGTGGAAGCTTGCTGCTGACCGAAAAAAATTCAAATAATGGTACCTACCTTGAGTATATTCCTTATATCCTGATTCCAAAGTATTCACATTTGGCAAAATGTTCTCGAACAAGTTTGGAAGTACAGTTGTTGAATTACACACCTCCAAAAAATCACAAATATTTGATATAACATGCCATTCCTACAGAACGTCTTCCGTCACATATTAGGTTAGAAATAATTGAAAATGATTGATAAATTGCAGCAAAGATTTTAATAACAAAACGGCAAAAAAATGATACTCCTGTTGTCGATGCCAAAGCAGAAGCGACGTCAACGCCGTTAACTGCTGAATTAATCAACACAGTGGTGGATCACAAATTCCAGAATCAATGGAATAGTAAAAGGAATAGGTACCTATTTATATAAATTGAATTATTTCTAGACAGATGGAGAAACGGTAAAAAGGCAACGGTATCTGTCTTTCACTAGCAGCTGATATTGGGATCACAGATGACGTCACATAATATGCGCGTAGGCACACCATCTTCTCCTTCCACTATAACTTCAATCTTAGGGAACAATGTTAATTCGTTTCCACTGAGTGGAATTCATAAGTTAACCCTTTATTATTATTATTATTATTTGTATATGTGTTTATGTATTCCTATCATAAACAGTAATGTTTCTTGGGGTAATAAAGACAATCAATCAATCAATCTATTGGTAAATCTATCTGGCGCCCTTGAGTACTATCTTGCATTGAAAAATCGGCGAATGCCCACCTGTCACTAGATCAGTGGCAGCTCGTGACTTCCATGACAGAGGAGGCTGAATGATATGAGATTTATTGTGAAAAACAACTCTCTACTCACCCAAATCAATAGCTTCAATGACATTCTGTTTACCAGTTAACCTGAACTTAATACTTGAAGAGATGTGTTCCTGTGATTTGCAGTGTCTATCCAATCCGCGAGGCAAATTTTTCAAATCAATATATCCTAATCGCCCCCAACATGATGACTTATCGGTTGAAAATGATACGCAGTACCAACAAAATAGCTTACTTACCTCAGATCCCGTCAACCAGATATATTTTTTATGATTATCAGAATTGAACGAACGATTTTGTTTGTTACAATCAGATTTTATAATTCCGGTGTCGGACGTTTGTTTTTCACAATCCATTTATCTTCATAAGACAAAGCACTGAATGGGTTTACCGAAAAGTATTTCACTAAATCGCAATCGTTTAAAACACTCATTTTTCAGAAATTTATAGAGCACCTAACCATTAACCTAACATAAACAATGCACTCACGATGGATTTTCCGCAATTCGCGGCGCGACACGACAAACACGTGCTATTCAGGCGTATCCGGGCATTTACATTGCGCGCGTGGGTTGCGTAATGAGAAGGAGTCTAGCCTCCTATAGATGTTGCCAAGTTGAATATTTTACGCGTGATTTGCAGACATCAACGTGTGATGCGTGGGCAAGCACTGTTGCCAATTCAAAAATATTCACCTAAAAACAGGAAATAAAATCAAAATCCATGTATTTTGGTGTCCTTTTAATGAAAAAGTATAGATAATATCAGTTTAAGGAAAATCTCTGAGGAGGCTCAGCCTCCGTTGCCTCCTCTGAGGAGCCGCCACTGCACTAGATAGTCGTGGGTTATTATTATTTGAGTAGACATCCGAGATAACATTTTAGGTAACAGTTTGTTACACTTTTAGTAACTGTTGCTCATACTTAAGGTAACGCTGATTCCGTTGTACTTCAGGTTACTGTTGAGGTGGAATTTTAGGTTACACCGACGCTCCACATTAGAAAGAAGAGGTCATTAGTACGGGTCATTTAACCGAATTGTCGCCCTTAGATTTTTCCGCCCATAGATTTTGCCCACATTCGCCATTTAGTTGGCGCGTCCCTGCACACAGTAAGAATGAAATTGAAGACAAGGAAAAGAGTTGATAAAAAAGGTCATCGAGTTTTTGCGAATTTTCTATCGGGAGAAGCAGCGGGAAACGATTTTTTTTTCTAAAGTGAGCCATTTCACCTTTTTCTCGCAGCTCCCTCGATTCAAAAATAAGGCCTCAGCCTGAAGGACAACTGTAGCTAGTACACGAACAAAAATATTGTAGGGTCGGAAGGTGTGTGATTCCATTGGTACGGCTGTAGGCTGTGCGTAAGTAATATCACTAAATATTGTTGACATTAACGCTTTTTTATTTCACAGTGTGTTCTAGGTTTATGCTGCATGTGTGGGTGACACGTTTCAAAGTGCCACCCTCTATAACTTGTATTTATGACAGTAGAGGTAAAAATTGAAAAACAGAATTAGGGCGAATTTTATTACTTCTCGAAAGAAAAGGGAAAAGTTAGTTCAATCTGTCAAAGAAGTTTAGGAATAAATAATAACAAGTATAATAGAGTTTGTCTTTGAGGTGCCAATATTGAGTATCAATTGGGGTATAATCATTTCTATACTGGTTATTTTTTCAAATCATCAAAAATAACATAATTTCTTGATTTAACTCATGTTCTTCTTTCTTTTTGAAATATCTTTTAAAAAATTCAAAATGAAAAGCTTGTTGAATGCATAATGTTCTGAATCATTTTATGACAAACCTATTTGTCGAAAATATTTCATTGGTATTTGCAATATTGTCGAATTAATAGTGTGGTCCTGTGTAGTTTTAGAGGTTTGACACACCTATTACATGGTGATAAATGAAAACAAACAGCATCCTTATTGTTCCTGATTTTTTGTTCACTTCTTGAATTTCCTATGGTCCCCATATTGGTTGTTCATTTCATTGAAAAGAGCTTTTTTCCTCTTTCCAGTGATGGGTCAGGCTGATACTTTTTTTTCATGTCAACCGAATTTAACGAAATGAATTTGATAACCAAATTTTTAGGGAACAAACTCACCAAAAAAAAACGGCTAACAAAAACGTGGTGAAGAAAGAACGAAATCAAATGATATTTTATTCAAGATGTACAGCAGTGTGTCCAGTTTTCGATGCTTTTGCGCGATATCTCAGTTATCTTTAGAGATAGAATGTCGCGGTTTCCACATTACTGCCTAACTTTTTTGTGCAACAAATAATGCCGGGAAGAGAATTTTTATTATCCGTCATGTTTTTGAGATACAACGCAAAGTTGAAAATTCTCACTTTTTGAGCACCTCCTGATCTTGGCCACTTTTCATTTCATCGGCAGGATGAGATCGGGGCCGCATATAACTTTCTATGTATAATACAGTGGCGTACTTATTTTATTGGTGTTATCGCTGATTTTTGGAGAATGGAGCAAAAACATTTTTTTTGTGCTCAAATACCGCAACACTCTATCCCCAAAGATAACTGAGATAACCCCCCTAAGCATCGAAAACTGGACACACTGTACATCGGACATGCCATAGTAAAATTCTTTTTTCGTTTCTAATATTTAGAAACATGACATGAAGTTATCAACAATATCAACATGGAAAACACACGAGCTCTTTTTCATTCAATACATTTTCCTTCAACACGGAAGAATTTACTAATTGATAGTTTTACATGAGAAACTGACATGAACATATTCTATATAATGTTTGATGTGTTGATATAATATACAGTGACCTGTCTAAATTAGTGATAATCTTTCAATCTGACCTACTGAAATATTTTACTAGAACTGAATTGAATCAGTTAACAAGCGTTCGTTTGAAATACTGATCAAATACATGTTAACTCACTAGCACTATTATATCTCAAAAAAATTGTACAATGTCAGTTCTTCAAGTAAATTTATTGATGGATACAATATGTGAATGATTAACAGTAATAAGTAATTTCATTGAAATAATTATTTCCATACATTTTCACAGCGAGGAAGCCATTTTTATGGAGATTGAATTGGATGCACCTGTTATATTTAGGCCAAAATGTTTTGTTAAAACATATTCGGTGCTTGTTACAATAGTAAGGAGCATCGAATTCTGATCATACTGTATATGAGATTCAAAGATTGTACCAATCTCGGGAACTGAAGGTGCAATTTGATTTATTTTATCACTATCTTGATGAGCATGAAAAAGTGTATCTAGAAAATCATTAGATTTGTCATAAAAATTTCCAAACATTGGCCATTTAACTAACTTTCTATATTTTATATTCATAACAAAGTTATAAAAACACATTCAGCATTATTTCAAAACACACTGTATGCAGGCTGTTACAAATTCACATCCCTCTACTTTCGAATGCAGACAATGTTGAAAATTAGAGTAGCCAACAATATGAGGAAATAAAAAAGAATTGTCGTTTTTCCATAATTGGAGAATAGTTATTTATGTATCAAAGACGTAAAATAGACTTTTATGAACCGCATCGCTCGAGCGATTGCGAATGATTTTGAATACATTGAGCCAAATTATGGATTCCACTGGCGAAGAAAGAACACATGATAGTCCACTAGAAATTACTGAAAAATCAGTGAAATTTTTTTACGGCCGGTCATCTACTTTATCGCCCTAGGGCGCTAAAGTATTACTTAACGCCTGGTCGTGCATAAAGATAATCATTGAATATTCAATGTTGCGGAACTGTACAAGTATAATAAAGTCGAAAAGTCTTCTTTGAATGAAAATTAACCTCATTAGGTACATCAGAAAGTTAAACAATAATCCAGGGTCGAATTATACAGGGTGATTCACCATAAATGTCCCCCCCTCTTGCTCACTTATTTTCGAACCGATTTGAAAATTCGAAAAATAATCTGAAATGATTTCTCAGAATTTTTTTTTCTGTTGCATCAGATAATACAGGGTGCTCGGAACAAACGATCTACAGAGTACTACTTGATTTTTTCAAATAGAACACGCTGTATTTCATTGTATTTCTATATTCTTCCTGAAGAGCTGATTCCATCAATATATCACACTTGGGGTCTAGCGGGAACGATTATAGAGATATAGGGTGTTCAAAATCGAGATTTTTCAACTTTAGGATTTTTTTCTGTCGAAACTATTCATTATTGGTCAAAACGGCTTCTATGTCCTCATCTTAACTTTTGATTTACTGTCTACTGACATTTAATTGGAACATTTACAGGGTGGTTCAAGATTCAGAATTCTGATCACCCTGTATCTGTTCCAATTATTAAATGTCAATAGATAGTAAATCAAAAGTTATGATACGGACATGAAAGCCGTTTTGACCGATAATGAATAGTTTCGTCTCAAAAAATTCCTAAAGTTGGAAAATCTCGATTTTGAACACCCTATACCTCTGTAATCATTCCCGCTAGACCCCAAGTGTGATGCATTGATCAAATCAGCTCTTCAGGGAGAATCTAAAAATTTAATGAAAAATAGGGTGGTCCATATAAAAAAATCAAATAGTACCCTGTAGATGGTTTGTTCCGAGCACCCTGTATTTTCTGATGTAGCGAAAAAAAAACTTTATCGAAAATCATTTGAGATGATATTTCAAATTTCGAAATCGGTTTAAAAATAACTGAGCTAGAGGGGGGACATTTATGGTGAATCACCCTGTACTGATAGTGATTGAGTTAAAAAAAACGTAGCCAGAATATATTCAGGAATTAAAGTTGGATGAAAAAGAATTTCCAACATATGAAAAATACAAGATAATTGGGGATTTTTGATGGCAAGTTGGTGGCCACCTTCCATGCTTCCTAGCTAGTGATATGTGAATTTGCAGCAGTCTGTATTTACTTCGTTTACCCCTTTGAGGTTATATTTATTTTGTATTTTTTTTTTGGAGGAGTAGGTATTAAGTTGTAACAAAGTTTTTAACGCTGTTTTCTTGTATAGGATTAGCAACGCCTGAGGTTTTTTGTTATGTCTTCATCACATTTATTTATGTTTACATTTCGTATCTGTCAATCCACTGGCCTGGATGATTTTTTTTCTCGTTGTACTCTGCTCAATCCGCGATATTTTCTTTTATAGATCAAATTGGATTGGGCGTTTATCGTCTCGTTGCCAGTGTATTATTCAAAAGCCATATTTTCCTGACATACTTACTCTCAGAACATATTGAAAAGTTTGAATCTCATTCAGAGTTGTTTTTTAATTTCCAAAAAACCATGTTCTTCTTATACTCGGTGAGCTGGAAAGCTTGGTATTCATGAGGAAATATTGCCTCGATGTTTTATGTACTTTTTGTGCTCCCATATACATGTTGCAAATAATTTGGCCTTTGTCAAAATGATGGAATTTCACCTGTAGGTTCAAACCTACCGACTGTGACATCGTCGATAATTCCCGAAGTCTCAATTATTATTTTATATATGCTTGATTCGTCCTTCATTTTTGATTTTGTAAACTCTTTCTTCTAATTTTTGATGGCAACAAAATTTTGCAATGTTATTATACTTTGATATCATGTAATCTGCACATACCGAAAATTCAGCGCCAAATTTTCATTTGAATCAACTCATTAATACTGCTACTTTGCTTACTTGATAAGAAGAAAGTTGGATTTTGTTAATAACTAAATCACCAATGTGAGACACTTGATTTGGATCAGCGTTACCGATAGTGCATCTTATTATGCAACATTTTGTATTGGATGAAAAAAATTTAAAGCACATTATTAGTTATTTGATATTTTGAAATGAAACTGTCACAGAAAAAATGCATTGATGAATTTATTTTATAAACTTTGATGGATATTATTGATTAGTGGGGAGCCAAGGAAGGAATTAATGTTAATAGAGATATACAACATAGGTTTTGTAATTTGTCAGGTAAACTATCTGATTTTTTCCTAGTCAGCTTGAAACATCAGAAACCGTTTATTTTTCTGAATTTTGATGCTGTTTTGTGATGGTTGTTAGTTTTTTAACTGTATATATTCTGATTTTGATGTTTTATAGTTGTAAGATAATGAATTAAATTATTAAATAAAAATGTTAAAACATAAATTTTTCTGTTTATCTTGTTTCGCTATGATGAAATTTTCTACTTCACTGTTGCTGAATGAAGATCTGACTTTTGTTGAATGGTTTTATAAATCTTAGTTGTTGTGATTGATGAAATTTTTCATGAGTTTTGATGCACAGTTTTAGCATTTTTGACATAGTTATAGTTTTACAAATTATACAAAATTTACTGAAGAACTTTTATAGAAAACTAGATAGCTTGAAAGATGGAAATATTTTATATGCCAAAAATAATGTATTAATGAAATGATGTGCTATAATTACACTTTCTGAATATTAGAGATATGTATATAATATGGAGGATATGATGTAAGTGTAGAAATTTAGGATATAGTGCTATGTAACACATTTGCTTGACTATAGCTTGATGTCAAAACAACTTTTGCCGTTTCTAATTATTATTAACTACCCCTGATGTATTTAATAAATATCATACATGTGGAATTTTTTTTTATTCTCACTTGATCGAAAGAAGAAAGAATATTAACTCCCGTGGGAGGTAAAATAAATTTGAAGCTATATATACCTCTAAAATCTGTGCAGTCCAAGTAATCAGTGTCTTTATCACTATTAAAAAACAAATAATAATAATTCGAATTCCAATGATATCAAATACGCTTCTTCATATACGTTCTATTCAAAACTTTCAAATCAATCAATTCATTTATGGTGACAGAACTGTAAAATTGACTTTCTTTCAAATGCCTTCAATTGTCCATACTATGTTTGTAATGCATAAAGATTTGGATCGAGAGATAGAAGATATGAAGCACAATTTCATGGATGATGCACAAAAAATGCATTCGTTGATGAAAGTCATATATACAGGGTCGCTGATATGTATGGAAACAGGTGAATATCTCGGTAACCTGTTGTTGGATTTTTTTGAATTTATGTACTGTGTGATTTCAAAACGTGGCAGATTTGAAAATGTTATAGCGAATGTTGCCACTTTTTCAGTTATACCGGATTTTTTATTAACTTCCTTATTTTGAATAGAACACCCTGTAATTTATTGGATTTTCAGATTCTCCCTGAAGAGCTAATTCCATCGATCTATCACACTTGGGGTCTAGCAGGAATGAATACATAGGTATAGGGTGTTTAAAATCTAGATTTTTCAACTTTAGTATTTTTTTGTGTCGAAACTATTCATTATCGATCAAAACCGCTCCAATGTTCCCATCTTTACTTCTGATTTACTATCTACTGACATTTAATTGAAACAAATACAGGGTGGTTCAAGATTCAGAATTCTGATCACCCTCTGTATCTGTTCCAATTAAATAGTCAGTAGATGGTAAATCAAAAGTGAAGATAGGAACATTGAAGCGGTTTTGATCGATAATGGATAGTTTCTACACAAAAAAATCTTGAAGTTGAAAAACCTATACCTATGTAATCATTCCCGCTCGACCCCAAGTGTGATAGATCGATGGAATCAGCTCTTCAAGGAGAATCTGGAAATCCAATAAAGTACAGGGTTTTTCATTCAAAATAAGGAAGTTACTATAAAAATCCGGAATAACTGAAAAAGTGGCAACAGAGGCTATAACATTTTCAAATCCGCCACGTTTTGAAATCCGCCACGTTTTGAAATCACACTGTACATAAATTCAAAAAAAATCTAACAACAGATTGCCGAGATATTCACCTGTTTCCATACATATCAGCGACCCTGTATAAGGTGAGTCAATAGTGTGTTCTCCTATATTTGCCAAACCGTCAGATATATAAAAAAAATTCGAAAAGAAACAGTTATAGGGTTTATTGGAAACTATCACCTAAAATTATTTTCATATCTATAAGGTGTTCGAATTCCAAGATATCGGTTGATGATGGGTGTTTTCAAATGAGGACACCCTGTATATTATTACACTTTCAGATTCTTCCTTAAACGCTAATTTCATCAATCGCACCTGGGGACTAGCTCAAAATGTTCACAGAGATATACTTTTCAACTTTGTGATTTATTTGTGTTAAAACTATTTATCATTGGTCGAAACGGCTCACATGTCCCTATCTCAACTTTTGTTTCAGCATCTGACACAAGAAAAACCCAAAATTTGAAAATTTTCGATTCTGATGATAACACCCTGTAATCATTTACTCTAGACCCCAAGTGTGATGCATTGATGAAATCAGCTCTTCAGGAAAAATTTAAAAATGCTATAATATACACAGGGTGTCCCATCCAAAAACACCCATCATCAGCCCATATCTTGGAATTCGAACATCCTAGATATGAAATGAATTCAATAACTGTTGTATCCGTTTTTTTGTTTTATATACCTGACGGTTTGGCTAATATCGAAGGAGAACACACTATTGACTCACCCTATATATCATGGAAGCAAAGATTCATTTTCTCCCATGTGTTTTTAATACCCTCCGCTATGCGTCGTGCATCCAACTTCACACGTGGGAGGAAATGGACACCTTTCCTCCCGTGATATATAAATAGCTATTAATCAAAATTGTACCGAAATTTCTGTCTTTTAACTGAGTGGTGCGCATTTCGAGATTTCGCTGCCTTTTTCTGATTTTGCCAAAGGTGACCATATAAGTTTTGATCAAAGTATTTTTTCATGAAATTGAATATGTATTTCATTAATAAATAGATTTGAAAAAATGAATACTTCAGTTAAAGTTTAAAAACTAATTATTGTAATAACCAACTTCGTCGACGTCGACCTTCTGATGGAATTAAATGAAAAATTTGAATAACATATCCCTTCAAATATCTTTGAAAACTTTCTTGGTCTTGGCTCTCTTGATTGTTTTTACAACAGATGCAGACTTTATGTTGAATTGGATAATAGGTTGCAAAAAATTCCACATTTCAACATATTTTTAAATATAATTTGATAATCGACAGGGGTCAGGTCATCTAGCAGGCTATAATGATAATAATAATTAATTTCGCCCTATCCATCCTCCAGGGCATTTGATATTTAGGACGTCTCTGACAGTTAGTGCATAATGGGCAGGACATCCGTTGTTTTGGCATATGATATATCTGTCCTCTTACATTCAAAGATAATAACCAGAAAATCATTCATTGAAAATTCTAGATAAATTTTGTCATTTGAATTGTGACAAAAAATATATGGACCCTTCAAAACTGACTATCATACTTTCCCACACGTTAATTTATATTTGATTTTTGAAACAGAAAATTATCCATGATTATTTTACCTTATAATTTGGATGAAATGCTTTTGAATGTTATATAATTAATTATCAATTTCTTGAAAGATGGGGAACCTGACCCCTGTTGACTATCATGTCTGAGGATAAATGAAGAGACTGGTGTATAATGAGTAACTATGAGATAGAAAGCATGTTATTCAAAAATTCACAAAATTGATAGGAAGCAGAAATAATGGAAAAGAAAATGCATCTGGGATCTGGGCATAATTCCAGAGTGATAATTAAAACTCATAAATATGTCCTTTCTTATAATAATTTTGATATTTTATTCAGGTAAATAGCAAGGAATGTTTATAAGATATTTGAAGGAATATTTTTTCACATTCCATTTTGTTCCCTCATAAGGTCGAAGTTGATTTTGACACTATTTACTTAATTGGTTCATTCTACTAATTCCCTAAAGTTTGCCACTAGGTACCAATGGTATATTACGTAATATGTGTTGTAAGGAGCATATTACGCACGAATGGAAAAGTTAGGCTTGTAACGAGTGCGTAATAGGCCTTTTCATCTAGATATATTTTTAAGGCGCATGCGCTCGTTTGTAGATCCAAAAACTCATTGGGTAATGCGAAGGTGAAGGCGGGTATTATTGACGTTCTGTCAAATGTCAACCACCGTGTGTATTGGGTATTCATTTCATCATTGAGAAACAACAATAACAACATAGTATTTTTGTTTTTATATTCCTGGTGAGTATTAATTGTATTATAATAATTCAATTCCAAGAAACGTTACTTATTCGTTACTGAGGAGTGTGGTACTGTGGTGTAAGTGTTTCGGTGAAAATGGCCGCCACTGTCGTTGGATGCTAGATGTAAACAGAGAGTCATTTGTCATCTGAATGAAAAGGCCTATTGCTTCACAATACGCATTACGTATTATACTTTAACTACTGCCAAAAAAGATTGGACAAATAGTCTGAATTATAAGTCTTGACAGTTATGTCATCCGTTGTTGACGATTACGCGATCATGACTAGCGGAATAAACGAAAACTGTGCGATGTTTTTACTGTGCATAAGGAGCTACTTACTGAGGCTGTATCCCTAGTGTTCTTGCCTACTTTCCATAGTGGCCGTAGTATATGTGAAATAGGTATTCATCTTTATTGGAAAAAATATTCAATCAGATAAAATGTTTGATAAAAGAAAGAAACAAAATATAAAAAAAAACATTTTATTCTTAAAACAACTCAAATCCTAAGATAATAAACAAGTTTAAAATGAAGTACATTATTATCAGGAGAATGCATATGTAGACAAAATAATACTTTGTTTAACAAACAGCACAAAAAGTGTGCCCAAAGACATTCATGCTGATCAAGAAATTATGAATATGAATACATACAAAAACATTTCATTCAGAGTCCGACTGAACATTCTTAATGACATCTTGTCGTGAAATGACCTTAACAATACCATTCTTAGCTATTGCAGGTCCAGTATAGGAACTAGTAGAAGCAACAGGTGCTAAATTGGCTTTTCTTCCCCTTTTCCCAACAACTTTCTTCTTTTTCTTCATTGCAATTTCCTTCATACTATCAGTGTAACCCACCATATCATCATCATCATCATGTTCCACTGGGGGTTCTTTCTTGCTCTTCAAATTTCCATTTTGCATCTTCTTTCTCACTACTTCCTTCATGGCATCATTGTACCTGTGGGTACTATCGCCTGTCACATGGACTTCTTTGGTACTGGCAGTCTTTTTGGTAGGTCGTTTCCTTGATTTTTTTTCATCCTCTGAATCTTCCTTGTAATTTATTCTGGCTCTACCTCTCCTTGTAGGTGTTCTAGGGAATTCTTCACTTTCCCTATCTGGAACATCATCTTGGATTGGTGAACCTTCTTCATGTCTATCTTCGGGTGGTTCTTCAGCATCTTTTTGAATTATGGCTTTTCTTTTTTGGGTGGATTGTTTTACTACTTTGCCCCTTCCTCTTTTTGGTGGTGAATCAGCAATTTCATCATTCGACAAATGTGTTTCTTCTATTGGCTCATCATCTACTATGTTCTCTTTCTCATCTTCTGAAAGTTCATCCAGTAATTTCTTCTTTTCACGTTTCCTTTTGGGTGAGGTCTGTTTTCCAACCTTCTTTCTTGTTTGTGGAGTTACTTGCATTTCCTCATCATCTGAAGTTTCTCTTTCATCCTCAGATGGTTCCTCTATTTTTTTTCTACCTTTTTTTTGCTTAGGTAGTGGAGAACTTCCTTCCATTTTACGTTTCATTGGAGTCTTCTTTGATGGTGAAAAGTGAAGTGGTTTCCCTAGTGCATCTCCTTTTTCCAATCCAGATAGGAATATTTTCCTGATATTCTTGTAGTCTGGTACTGAATCATGTTTCAATGTAGAGTGATAGTTCAAAAAATCTACTACTGGTCCTGAAATGAGCAAGTACTCACAGTGTGTTTCACTTCAAGTGGAAAAATTATTTATTTCATGCCATATTACTATGACAGAAACAATGACCATTGTCATTCTAGATGACAACCTAGTTAGGTAGTTACTAGTCAAGTTGTACCTCCTCGCTTACTAGGTCGCCTACTAGGTTTTCATTTAGATCCACAATGCTATGACAAATAAAACTCCAATATTGTCTAAAGCAAATTACCATATACCATATACAGGGTGTCTGTAAAAGGTCTCTACAGAAACATATCACATATTCCTTAGACCAAAATAAGTCGATTTAAGTAAAATTACCTTAGAACAAAGTTGCATCGTTTGGGCTCCAGAGGGCCTTGAAGTTACAATTTTTAAATTGTTTTTCCAATATAAATTTAAAACGACATATGTGATTTTACTGAAATTTGGTATATTGATAGAGTTTCATGTGGCAAAAAAATGGTGTTAAAATTTTGTCCGATATTAATCCATAGGCGTAGAACTTGTTTTTTTTTTTAATAATTGCACCTTTAACAATTCTACGCCAATGGAATAAAAGGAGTTTTAGTATGAAATTTAGATTGCGCAACTCATTTACTTTAAAGAAAGTACTCCTGATAAGACCCGATTACTCTCATGGTTTTCGCTAAATTTCTGTTTTAAGTAGTACCTTAGAAATCCTATTAGGCTCTCCTTATCAGTAGGCTATAGAGAAGACAAAATATTGCATACCTACCAGTGTGGAGTACCTACTATATTGAAAAAAAAAGTTGTTACCACTTAAGGGCAAAATGCTCTCATATAATTGAAGGGGCAAGTAGAAGAAGGGGTCAAGTAACATTTTCTGAAAATATTCGGTAATGTCATGGAAGGTGTTATGTGCATGTGTAACTTTTCTTGTAAGGATTTGTTTATATTCTTCATATCTGAGCAGATACACAGTGGTAAAAGGGGCGGATGTTTAGTGTAACATCAAGGATGCAAAGGAAAAAGGAGCTATGTGCCCATTGCCTACATGTCAGGAAATGGAAGAAGGGGTTATGTATGCAAAAATCCACATGTCTATTAAAAAATGATATGATAACAAAATGCTGTGAATCATAAAAAATCAACCTGAAACTATTCCTCACAATTGCATAATAGTTATTTATGTATCAAGGGCGTAAAGTAGGCGTTTATGGCCTGTGGCGTGAATAATGGCCCGATGGCGCTAGCCGAGGGCCATTACACGCTGAAGGCCATAAACGCATTTCACGCACGAGATACATACAAAATTTTATGCACTAGTGGTTTATTTTCTGACTCATAAGTAATGACTATAGATTTCGATAAACTAATATTCCCCAGAATTTAATTTGTTACGTATTAATACAGTAATCAAGAGAAGCGTAATGTTCATGGATGATTTACATATGGAAATTATCGTACGAATATTGCAATTATCGTAATAGTAAAACTCTTTCAGCTATAGAAGAGATTTATTCTTCAGAATTTTACAATATGCATACCCAGTATATAAACCTAACTTATTTTGACGTTGTCAATCAATCTGATGGTTGTTGTCTATAGCAATACATTCAATAAACGAGCTGAATTGTCATTCTTTGACTGAAAAGTAAAATTAGTGATAATAATAATAGTGAGACTATGGAATCGGATAAAGAAGAAGTTTATGATATACCGCTGGATATATTAGAATCTAGGAATATGATCATAGGTTTTTCATGAATTGATATGCGGATATAAGGTGACTGAGAACAGCGGGCGGTAAAGTGCACTTTACGGCCCGTGGGCCATAATGAGCCCGTGGGCGGTAAAGTGCGACTCAACGCCCGCAAAACCGGGCGGTAAAGTGCACTTTACGGCCCGCTAGTGCATAAATCCAATTATTAAACTAGCTTCTGTAAAAAAATGCCAGCTAACTTTACTAAAACCTATTTTTCTCACAAAATCATATTTGTAACATATCTCCTTCTTCCACTTGCCCCTTCAATTGTTATCAATTATTGGTCTGTTATTTTCATTTCAAAATGTGCAAAACTCTTCATACAGAAAATCAAATATTTCTGCATTTAAATAACTGGTTCCATATTGTTTTTTACATCTCTTGGAGCACAGGAAATGAAATTCCTACATGGAGAACATCATTAGTACCAAGAAAGGATAGGGAGAGGAGGTAGGTGTTGGAATTTTTACTTATTCAATGTGATGTCTACAAGCATAAGGGCCAAGAACATTTTTTATATCAATCACAGCATTCACAGCTGATGGTAGAAAGTAGGAATAAAAAAATGCTATATTAGGATGCATCTTTACCTGGTGGTGATTTTTTCTCAAAACAAGCCTTCATAAATTTAGGGACACTAGTCATATATTCTTCCTTGGATTGTTGAACAACTTTAGGATCTTTGAGATGTTTTTCCCAAGGTAAAGTACAGCCTAACCACTGTATTATGTTATATGCAAGAATTTCCAAGTCTCCTCTCCTTGACTGAACTAAAAGAATTATGCTTGTAAAATATGTCACAACTAATATTTTTATTTATTACCCCCTTGATGTGCATCCCTACTAAGGTACTCAATGGTGCCATTGTGTGCTTTCTTTGGGTCTGGTTTGAATACAGTATCACCATTATATTTGCAAGCTAATCCATAATCTACTAAATAGACTTGTTTGTTCTGTGTTTCCTTAGTAGTGCCCATGAGAATGTTAGCACCTTTGATATCACCATGTATATAACCACGTTTATGAATATATTCCAAAACATCTAACTATAACATCATTATATAGGAAAACATCATGGCAGCTTAACACATACTCACAATTTGAACAGCTACTTTGAAAACTGTGGTTGCAGGAAAAATTTTGTTATTCTCAAGAAATATTTTCCATAGATCAGTCCCAAATTTTTCCATCACAATAAAACGATACTTCTCTTCCTTATATTCATGAGAACCAGATCCCAGGTAATGAGGCATGCCAAATGTTTTCAGGCCCCTTTCTTTCTTGAAAGATTCAACTGAAAATAATGCAATTTAATAAGTGAGGAAATAACTGATTTGCAAAATTCTACCATCTTCATATTTGGCAATTCTCATGTAAAAATGCATCTCCACAAATAGAGGGCCATTTGCATGAGGTTCCTAAAAGTATAATGAATTAACTGTATTTCATTATGTATTTATCAAATGAAACTTACAATTTTCACAACATAAGGGTATTTGGAACCACCAGCACCAACTTCTTGGGCTGAATAGATCTCGCCAAATCCCCCTTGGCCAATAGAAGGACCAAGTTTCCATTGCTTTTTTGAAATGTCTTGCAGTATTTCACCTTTAGGCAATGGTTCAGCTAATTTGTATCCATTTGCAGCTTTTCTCTTTGGGGCTGTTTTGGCCATTACTGGACCCTGGATAGTGGACGCTAAATATATCAAGACACTGAGCTAAGAACACCGGTAGGGTTCATTCAAATCCACAAAATAGGGTCGTAGGTTTGTCTGAGGTTTGTCCTAGGGTATTCTGTTCTGGCTACAACCACAAACGACCCTTATATCCAGTGGACCAAGCAATACAACTTATATATTTAGATTCTTTTGAGATCTTTTAATGACTGAGTGGTTTTTGAGAAGTGAGAAGATTGAGAAAACGTTGAAAACAAAACCGCGCGAGGGTAAACTTGGGTAAAGTCGACTAAAAAGAAGTCAACAGCAACCAGCAACACAGTGCACAAGGCAAGTGTTGCTTGAACATCGATTGCAACACTTTTACTTGCAACTATCGAACTATCGATATATCCGATAGTGCGATAGTTCTCAGATGTTTATATATATATATATATGGCTCCATCGTAGCTCCATTATATCATCCACCAAAAATACCAAAAGCGTTTATACATTCTTTGGAATTACGTGGGAATTAATGGATTCCAGTCTGATGTAACCACAACCACGCGTTCATTCTTGTTGGCCTGTTGGATCAACCAAAATTGGAAACCTTTATGTACAGAGATAGAGATGGTGAACGAATTTCGGTGGGTTCCGAAATGACCGACCCTGGAGCATTTGATTCACTGTGACGTGACCAATCTGACAATTATGTTTGGGAACGGTTCGAAAGCTTTAGTTTCTCGATCTCGTCAACACCATATCACAGATTAGTGACCATATATCTACTACTCATATATGAAGCATAGCTGTCTTCAAAGCGGCACCAACTTCCAAAGGTAATGAAATCGACCAATAGGCGTTGATGCCGACGTAGGGAAAAAATAAAACGAAACTTGTCAAATCAATATGGCTGTTTCCATCCTTCAATTTCCGTCCTTATAGATTCAAAAAGTACCTTTCATTTTAGTCCCATTTTTGTTGAGATATCGTATTGGCGATGGGCCATATATAGAAATAGTACAGTCGTCTTCAGAGATCATGTCGCGGTTGGACGGTGTCAGCGCTCTTATTGCAGGAACTATTAAGATTGCTATCATTGTCCATGTGCGACATGTTTTCTGAAGACGACTGTACATATATGGGTTCAACTCAACGGTCAGTAGTCAGTGTTGCCAACTCTTGAGTGTTGCCGCTACTGTGCCCTTGCCAACTGCTGCAAATTAAATTATTGAAACTGAAAAACATGTCAATTGTCATTATATAGTCATTACTCATCGGTGTTGCCAATGATGGTAGTTTTCCTAGTTTTCAGGAGCTTCAGGTAGATTTGAATTTTTAGTCGCTGGAGGTATAGAAAGCTAGAAATTTTGAGTTTTGGTTAGTATTAGAACGTACAGTACTAGAATAAAAATCTGAAAAATGAGGGTTTGTCAATTTTCAATAACGAAGCAGCTGCCCTCAGGTGAGGTAAGGTTTTCTACACCTCAAATTATTACTGATAAAAAAATGAGAAAGTATACCCACTCGTCGACGACTTCACCGATAACTGACCGATAATAATTGATTTGATATCGTCTCCAACTTCTGCAAGGCGGCGAGACCGTCAGTGGTTTTGTGGTTAGAGAGAGCAAGTTACAAGACAAGTGATCTGGCAACACTGTTACTTTTCAGTATTTGTTTGTGAAATGGCTTCGAAGGGCCAGTTGAACGACGAGGTGAGCTGAAACATTTATTTCTTTAATTTTAAGCATGTGAATGGCTAGCAAGCAGTGCTGAACTGAAGTATTATACGAACTGGTATCAGTTTTAAAATTTATGATAAGAATGGAGATTACTGGACGAAATAAACCTGTATACAGTATTTGCACAGTTATCAAGGCCACGCCTATTTCACCTGTTTTCATATTTTATTGGTGGAGTTTAAGATAAATAACAATTTTAATAAGGATTAAGATAGGTATTTTGAATAGGGCAAATAGACGTTATTTGAATTTTGGATTGAGTGAATATTCTCGTTTCTATAGGCGAATTCTCAGAAAAATATATATCTAATTGTAGTTTTGTGTTAATATTATTTATCTCATACCTAGTTAACCGATAATCGAAATTGAAATAATTATTGTCCATGGAGGTAGGTATTAATACCATCCAGTGACTCTTGGTATACCGAATCGAATATCTACCAGTACCCAATTACTAATTAATATTGATCAAGGTGTGTCATGCCCCCCCTGTCTTTCCATCATTTTGTATGAGCTACGCTGGCTAGGCGAAGTGACTAATCAGTGACTTGGATGCTTATAAAAGTGCCTAATGATTAATTGTGATAGTGGTTTATATATGTTTTACAATTATGATCATGAAATTTTTCAGTGCCCATCGAATAAAATGAACAACTACCTATATATATAGTAGGTACACCTCGCTATATCTGCTTGCCTATATATATAGGTGGTAGGTAGTTTCTAGCTTCTTCATTCATATCGATCCACACATCAAGATGATGCATAGCAGAGATTTGCATAGTGAACTATTATTGCGAATTCCATGCTTTGGAAACAAATTTTCCACTTTTCATTTACTTGCACCATAATACACGTACTGCTGCACTAGGTATCCACAACAAATTTGGGCTAAATCGTACTAATATAAATATGTGCAATAACTCATCCTATCTAGTCTATGCCTAATACCAGATATCAGTCAGACAGGCACCCTAATACGAACCTACAAACCATCCTTACTTGAAGTGGCCCAATGTATTTTTTCTGCAACCGACACAAAAGTCTTTCATTTTGATACCAAAATTAGCTCTTAAATTGACGTTTCTATTACTGACACAAAAATAGGTATGTTGCTAGGCAACATATTTAGTTCCTAGGAGCTAAAGTTGTATTTTAGTTCCTAGGAGCTAAAGTTGAACTTTAGCTCCTAGGAACTAAAAAGGATGTACTGGACGTCATCAAGAATAAACAACATTGTGACGGTTGGTTATTTGGAGGGATGCCTTCAAGATTCAAATACTTGCTTGATCTGTATTTCATTCGTTATTCTCGGGATGGATAACTTGTTTTTGAATAATCACGGCAAGCAATAGTTTTCTTGCCTCACACAACGATATTGTTTAGCTTCATTTGATTATCAAGTCAAACACAGTGTAGTATGGAGAGGAATAAATAATCACTATTATCATTGTTGATATGCTCACTAACCTAACATTTTCGACGTCTTGTTCCTATAGCTGGCACTGGCGCGGTATTTGCCATTAGAGCACCTATGGTCCATACACAAATATGTCACTCTGTGGTTGTATTTATATTGAAACTACAATTCGAACACCCTGCTGTTAATGCTTGCATTGCATACATATGGCACAGCATTGGTGGTTACTTCACATGTTTATTTGAGTTAATTGTTTCGGTTGCAGAAAAAATAGCATGTTTCATTCGGATCAAAAGTGACTTTGTTCGACTCGCAAATTTTGCTTTCGCTCGGCTCCGCTATAAACGCTCCGCCTCGCAAATGCAAAATTCGGTTGTCAAACAAAGTGTCACTTTTGATCCTAATAAAATAATCAACTATTCATAGAAGAACACGAGTAACTGTCAAATATATACAGCTATGTAGGTACAACAAATTATAAATGCTATGAGGATCTGCATAGTTTGCCGATTTAAATGAAAATACCTACTTTTTTTGCTAATGGAACCTATCGTCATATTCTTTTTGACTTGTAGGTATTCATCAAATAATGGAGTACTATATACACAGTTCAAAAATTTAAGGTCAATTTGACAATGCAATTATTAAATATTCCGTTCATGAGTGGTATACATTATTAAATATTCCTCTGGTTTTGCTGAGATATATTTATGTATATAATATATATTTTTCATTGGAATTTCATTCGAATTTCATTCGAATTTCACATTTCTACATGTCCAATGGAAATGCGATTTCAAATTATATTGATTCACCATGAGATAATGGAAAATGTATACTCGAGTATAGATGAAGTGTCTTTGGACGATGAAATATGGTAGACCATGAAGTGTACACGAGGAAATATTCTTGAATTGAACTCGCAAACTGTCATGAAATACTCATGCTCCAGTGACATATATTTGAGTAACCATACCAAATCTACTTCCATTAGTTCATTCAATGAGTTAACTACATGGACGTATAAATGATAGCCGTTGGAAATTATGCAACCTTCGTCTGACGTCAAAAGAGGGGGCGACTGGATATACAGGATGTTGCTCGACAATTGACATAAACGAAAAACTTTCAACTATAGGAAAAAGCCAAATACTTGAAGTGAAATGCAATGGTCACAAAGATAGAGAAACTCAAAGTCATTACCACAATAGTTCATAAAATTAACGAAAATGGTAGATAACGAGCTAAAAACAACTACTTTCCTGGATATAGACGAATAAAATCGCAATTGTTTTTTTCCTGAACGCCGAGCTGCGCCTAAGTGACTACGTGCAGATTCAGGGAGGATGTAATCGAATGTTGTTGTTTTTCTCTCGTTATCCACCATTTTCGATCATTTTATGAACTATTGTGGTAATGCCTTTGAGCTTCTCTCTCTTTGTGAAAAACTTTTTATTTACTCGTCTCGGGCACATCAACTTATAAAAAGATTATTATTATTTACTATAATGACAATAATTATTATTGATCATTAACTTATCGTTAAAATACGACGTCGTTACCTCATCGATACATTGACCAACGACATTTTGAACGATAAATTCTAGAAGCTCATTCAGATTTGTTGAATTTTGCTGTTGATGTTCTGGGACTAAAAACGTGCGAAACTTGTTACAAGTTCAAAAGAAGGTAATGGTATGTTATTTTCTCTCCTCGTTTCTGTAAAATGAAAATAGTAATATTATTTCAATATACGTGTAGTAAGGACAAATCAGATGATTTGCCCTAAAATGTCACTAGCTTGTCAGTGACAATATGTATTGAAAAAGGAGAAATAAAGAAATATAGAAAACATATCAAATTTTCACTTAGCTCTGGACGTTTCGGGAACGAATCTGCTCCCGTTTTCAACATGAAAAATGGAATAGCAAATTCGTATTTGTCTTGATCTACGTCTTGATACTTTTCAGTTCTCAGTGACAATTGGTGACGTTGGCAATCAAATGAGTTACAAGATGTTTTCATTAATTAATCTTTAATTTTCATTTTCAGATTTCAGTAGTGAATACCATCAACTGAACAGGAAGCAATGCTATTGTCTCCGTTTAAAAGAATGCAAGCAGATTCCTTGATTTTTCTTTTCTGGTTGTTCAATATAAAGAAAAGACCTCGGAAAAGACACATCGACAAACTAGCTGAACATATCCTCACTGAAGATGGACAACATATGGCAGAATGGAATACTATTATAATCATTGGAAAAGAAGATAACAACCAGAAAAGAAAAATCAAGGAATCTGCTTGCATTCTTCTGAACGGAGACAATAGCATTGCTTCCTTTTCAGTTGATATAGATAGAACATGGTATTCACTACTGAAATCTGAAAATGAAAATGGTAAATTCAAGATTAATTAATGAGAACATCCTGTAACTCATTTGAATGCCAACGTCACCAAGAGGAGAGTAAATCCCAAAAAAATCTGGAGTAATGAGTTTTGACTACGATGCTCATAATTTTTCGAAATTCTTCTAGCATCGCAGCAAGCGGTGTTTGCGAAAAGTAGTCCAGACTATTCCCATCGCTTATCATTTTCGTCAGCGATTTTTCATCTCAAGTGTGATGTTTTCGATAACGGGGCGTTTCCCGACAAATTTGTGCCACCCTTCCATCCACCCCGATGACGGATTCATCTCCAGGGCGCCTGCCTGAACCCGTTCGTCCTTGAAACCCGATCGATAGGACACGCCAGTGACGTGGACAAAAAAATACTATAGGAGAAATCATATAAATACAGGGTGTCTGTAAAATGTTGGGACATGGCTCGGCTGTGGACTTCTGGGATAAAAAATTATTTTGCTCATAAAAAGAGTAGGCTGAGATCGATAATTTTTGGCATGGCATGTTCTGTGACTGTAAGTCACGTTTTGAGATGTTTCTGATCATCATATCATATCAGTTCAACTGGAAAACCGGAATACTTCTATACAATGCTTTTGTACGACCTAAACTAGAATATGCCTCAGTTATATGGAATCCCAACACCAGTGTATACTCTGAAATGTTAGAAAAAGTACAAAGGAAATTTCTGAGAAACCTTTACTACAGGAAACATAAAGAATCTGCTTTTATGATCTCATACAGAACTCAACTCATGGAATTTGAGCAAAGAACACTAAAGTCCCGAAGAGCTATCAATGATGTGCTGTTTGTTTCAGACATAATCAGTAATAAACTGAATGTACCTGATCTACTTAGTCAAATAAACATTCATGTACCTGAAGTAAAACTACGGAGAAGAAAATAGTTATTTAACCAACTAGTGTATTAATGAGGGCGATTAATGATCGAGATATTTTAACGTGCGAGCGAAGCGAGCGCGTTTATGTTCGAGATCATTAATCGCCTTTTAATTTAAAAGTTGGTTACAGAATTTTTCCGTCGACTATATTTCTCATTTCTCCTTCAATGAAGAAAACTTTGTTCGCGAATTCATCATTTATCCGGAAACTGCTAAGAATCACCCAGCAGTAGCCTTGTTACTGACATTTGACATTTGTCGAAATGATCAACATAGAAAATAAATTCCTTGTGTTAGAAAACAGGGATTAAAATCGTGTCAGAAACTTGGGAAGGCGAACCCGTTAACGGAAAATCTTCGATGAAATCCATATTTTCGATTTAAATGCAGATTCCGTAAGTTATAGCATAAACAATGAATGCACGCGGTGTATGTTTGGTTGCCTATAAAACAATCGTGCATTAATAGACAAATCGTTCAAATAGGGGTCATATTTTTACATTTAGTAGTAGCGAAATAAAAGGCTGTTCTCCACCTCTTTAATATCCTCAAAATTCTTAGTTATAGGCTATATATATGTTTAATATTTTTGAAAAAGTTTGTCATGAACGTCTTGATTTTATATCTTAACTCAACTGTTTTCCCAAAACTTGAGTGTATTGTAATCTTTCTGTGTAGTGTATTTCTCTTTTTTTTTGTGAGTAGTGTATTTTACTGTAGGATAGGAACCGAGATAGGAACTGTCTGTCTGTAATTGGGCCATGGCCTGTTGATTTGGCAGTATAAATAAAGTGATATAAGATCATCAGTGACCTGCAAGTGTTTCAAACAACTATGTTGCCGTACAAATTTGGTGGTAACTTTTCAGAGGTCGGACTGGGAACTTCCTGTTCTTTTTTCCAGAAAGATATTCCCTTCAGAAATATTTTTTGTATCGGTTTAATTTTTGATAAGTCTCGAAGTCCATTTGCAAATAAATAATTTCTGATATGATGCATCCTGCGCATTTTTGAAAATTAATTTAATTAGTCTGATATGTTGCTGGTCCAGGGTCCTCGCGGGCTTTACAAGAACTCGCGTTACAAATTTAGCGATAACTATTCAGTAATTATGGTGAGCACGTTAACGCCTTGTACCAACTCAACGAAACGATTTTGGATATAGGTGAGTTGGCTAAAATCAACTTATTTTTATCCCAGGAGTCTACAGTCAAGCCATGTCCCAACCACATTATTTTTCTGAAAAATGCATAAGATGCCTCAGATCAGAAATTATTTATTTGCAAATGAACCTCGAGACTAATCAAGAATCAACACACACGATACAAAAAATGTTCCTGAAGGGAATATCTTTCTGAAAAAAAAAAACTGGAAGTTTCCAGTCCGACCTCTGAAAAGTTATCACCAAATTCGTACGGCAACATGGTTGTTTGAAACATTAGCAGGTCACTGATGATAATCAAAAACATCTCAAAACGTGACTTACAGTCACAGAGCATGCCTACTCTTTTTATGAGCAACTTTATTCTTTTCCAAAGAAACTCCAACGCCTTGTACCAGTTGAACGAGATGATTCTGGATATAGGTAAGTTGGCCTTATTCAACTTGTTTTTATCCCAGGAGTCCACAGCCGAGCCATGTCTAAACCTTTTTCAGACACCCTGTATAGTAGTTATTAACGTTACAAGGCCGATATGTAGGAAATAACGAATGGGTTGAATATTATATTATTATAGGTACTACCCTGCCATGAACATAATTTCTAGAAAACATTTTTTAGTTAAATATTCTTAATTTTCTTAAGTTTCTCAAGCTATTCTATATATTATTTAGTATTTATTTTCAATTTACCTCTTTTTAGTTTGGCTTTCTTTGAAAGGGTGTTTCATTAGTTTTTCAAACTACTATTTATTAATAGCTGACCTGGCAATCATTTATTCCTAGAAAATATTTTTTTAGTTGAATATTTATCAACACACTTTTGTTATTTTATTTTCTGCTTCTTTTTAGTTCTAGACAATCTATCTCTAGGTTTTTTAATCTATACTATCTATTTTCTACTTTTTTTTAGTGTTTCATTTCAGTTTTTCAAACTACTATTTAATTTTATTTTTATTTTATTTTGAATTTTTCAATTCTGACGAAAAAGTCATAATCTTCGACCCCGAAAACCCCCAGTGATACCAATTTTAAATAGAGTAGGATCATAATTAGAAATTTCGTTCGCCATATTGGATTCTCCATCTTGAATTTCCCGATTTTGTCGAAAGAATCATAAGCTCTTAACTCGAAAACCCCCTTATACCAATTTTAAATAGAATCGGATCGTAACTACAAAACCCGTCCGTCATACGACTGAGGATGATATTTTGTATTCAATGCCGAATTTCTGAATGTTGACACATTCCAATCAAACTGTCAACGATCCGAAACTTTTTTTTTTCAAGTCAAACTTGATCGTGAATTCGTAACCATATTATCTTTCGATGTATTTATTGAGGTATTTCGTCTACCATCACTTTTGGTTAAGTGTTAGTGATTTTGGCACATCATGTGAATACAAAAATAGTTATTTGTGTCACTAGGCAGTAAAGAACAGGATTTAATGCCGCGACTAGCGTTTCATAGCCAAGGCGTAGCCGATGCTAGGAAACCAGCCAAGTCATTGAATCTGCTTTTCTGCCATGTGGAACATATATTTTTTTCTCCAAATTCATTCCAATTTCACGCAAAGCCTAAATAATCCATGATGTTGTGTTCACCCAAAAAGATTAATTAGTGCATAATGCGAATTTACGTTAGTCACGAAATCATTTTCTGGAATAATAGGGTATGGGCCCAGGGCAGGCAATGATTTTTTTTTTACGTCGAAAACAGCTGATGGTAATAGTTATTTTTTCGTGTAGATTGATCCACCAAGGGATTCAGAAGCCCTCAATTAGAATAATTCGAAAAATTTATGGAAACATATTCAGTATTTATTGGCAAAAGAGTTATAACAAACTTAAATATTTCCTTCTGTTCAAGACAATTCCAGACGAAATATAAGTATCGGAAATTTTTAGGTTCCTGATGGTCGGAATTTGAAATTGTATAATAGGTACCATAACTCTCAAGATAACATTGGTTATAATAAGTGAATAAAAATACAGTTCTGAATTTTTGTCAAGAGCTTCAATTCTTGTTGATGATGTGAGATAAACAATAATGAACATTTATTTTTTAAAACAATTTATTTTCATAATGATTCAGTATGCCTACATGAATAATTATCATTGTAACCGGCATGAACTTTCTTCCAAAAAATAAGTTCAAAATAAGTATCTATATAGCAGTTTTTCTCGAATACGAATACGCTAGAAAGTCGAATTATTTCCAAACCATAACCTCGTTATCTACTCTTTCGTTGTTTCGAAGCAATCATCACAAATGCTGACAATATGTTCCAAACACATAAACTTCCCGCATTTCCGGCAAAAGAAGCGAGTTTTCCTGCTTTTCCTCGAGCTACAAAATCCACATCGTCCCCGTTTCCCATCTTTGGGATAATCCGAAGGTCCGGACACCTCATCAGTCACTCCACAAAGTTCCTTCAGTCGAGACCTCAATGATCTCGGCAGTTGCTCCATTTGCACACGTACCAACAAGTGCGAGTAGATCAGATCGTGCCCTAAACTCCTCAAAAAACTTCGCCTCGTCATTTTCCTAGTCTGATTGTTCGAGCTATGCACCACAAATGAGTTGATGCCGGCCATGTTCAGGATCGAATAGAAGACCACCATGGGCCAACGCTTGGTATTTCGTGCTACATTATACTTGGCACACAAGCTATCAACTACTTCCACTCCGCATTTGGTGACGTTGTAATCTGCGATGATACTAGTATCGTCTTGATGTAGTGTAGAAGCCAATAACACATTTTTACCTTTCTTCGGTACGTAAGACACTAGTGTGACATTGTTCGTGAACCCAGTCATACTAGCACCGGCCGGGTGTCTCGGTCTAGAAAAATCTAAAGGTACTTCCATCATGTTCTTACGAATCGCCCCGATAACTGTAAGCTGGAAGTCCTCGAGTAGTTTTTCTAATAGTGGGATGCTTGTAAACCAAGCATCCATGGTAACGTTCCTCCTAGAACCCTTGATTACACTGCACAGTCTCTCCACAACATGATTTGGTAGGTTGCTCACTTTGTAAGGTCCTTCAGGTTGTTGTCCAACGTAGACTTCCAGGTTGCTAGTATAGTACATTTTGGCATCGCAGAGAGCGAAAATTTTGATGCCATACTTGCTGGACTTGGAAGGAATGAACTGTTTGAAGCTACATTTGCCTCTGAAACTTTCTAGCTTCTCGTCTATAGTTACGTTCTCGGATAAGCTGTACCCGCCTTTGCAGCTGTTGATGAATGTATCGAGAAAATCGCGGATAGGTGCTAGTTTGTCAGTCTTCAATCTTTCCTTGCGGGTGCTCTTGTCGTCAAACCTTATGCATCTTAATAAAAATCGGAATCGTTGTAAAGACATTGCCAGTCGGAATATTTCTATTCCTGTTCCATCACTGGTCCATATCTCTTGTACGTTGACTCTGTTGAATTTCAGTAATCCAGCATGAAAAAGCAATCCTAGTAGGGCAAGTATTTCGGTAGGGTCAGTGTGTTTGGCATCTCGTTCTCTTTTGAAATTTTCTGCTATCGAATCTATATATAGATTCGTATTTTGTACAATGATATCAATCATTTTCTCATTGACGAAGTATTTGAATATTTCCATTGGTGTTTCTAGTGACTGTGTAGCTAAACTTGGGCCAGGTAAATGAACCTGTATCTTCGGATCTAATTTTTGTGGCACAAGTTTCATCCACTGCGTGAAATTATCTTTCCCCAGAAACACGCCTTTCTGCTCAGAATATTCTAGGTCCAGGTCGTCGTCTGATATGTCTTGTTCTGTTTCACTGCCCCCGTCTCTTTCTTCTATTATGTCAATTTCTTCTTCTGAATCGTCGTCGTATTCCTTCATTTCCTCTTCGTCTTTTAGTAGTTTCAAACGTTCTTCGTAACTCGCCATAGTCGTTATCTGTAAATAGTGAAAAATTGGTTCATACCAACTAGTACCAGGTCGTTAAATTATCAATATTTGATTGGTTCATAAAATGAAAGATCATTGTAGCATAATGCAACGAAGAACATATTCTACTCAACATAGCTATCTCAGTTAATATTGGTCTTCCATGAACAAATAACTGGGCAAATATGAAGTATTTTTTTGGTCATTCAGAATCTCGTTCAGAATCAAGCCCTCGGAAATGCAAAAACGCATCGTAAACTGAAAAATTCGACGTAAACTTGAATTTTTGGGATGGAACAACCTGTACTTCATTTTCCTAATCGGGAGAACTCAGAATCCTGAATCTTGAACCACCCTGTATATAAAAGTGCGATAAAATACCGGGTGTTCCATTTGAAATATCAAAGTTGCTACTATACTTTCTGGTATAAGCGGCAACGCTGCATTGCTGAAAATATTTTAGATCGATACACTACACACAAGAGCAACTACTTGAGTAAACAAGTTTTCATATTGATCTTATGTCCCGTTCTCCGTTAACGTCTAAGGTACCATCTACCGTGATCCACCCTGTATATATACTTTATTGAGGTTATCCTATAAGTATAGACGTGGCCAATTTCACTACCACTGTACCATTTCCAGTGATACCCAATTTCATTTCAAAAGAATAATAATACGTCGCAATGATACCTTAGGTCATGGTTTCATACTTTTCACTTACCCTGTATATGAAATATTTATTGCACTGATGGAATCGCTCGCCCCTGATTATTATACAGTTTATTTAGAGAATCTGGATCCTGAATCACATCTGAATAGTGATTACCATTGGGCTTTGGGTACCTATTGATGAACGGTAAAAATAGTAATAATAATGTTGAAAAGGAATATTCTCAGATAAATTATGAACATACAAAAATGGATATATATTTATATAAAACAATACATTGAGAATTCGCATTCTCTATGTGATGAGAATATTTACTCTTTTTCAGTTAATTCAATAGAAAACAACTACTTTCCTGGCTATATGCCACGACGAACATTGAATTATATCTATTGAACACACACACGATAAGAGTTTGAAAATAAAATATAAAAATGTATTGTTTTATATAAATATATATCCATTTTTGTATGTTCATAATTTATCTGAGAATATTCCTTTTCAACACTTTCATACCCAATCAGGGGGTTCAAACTTGAACGATGGAAACTTGTGATTTTTATAGACCTCTAATCGCAGATTCGTGATAGAGTCTCAATTCAGAATTCATTTCCACGCCCTGTATGATGAATGTCAATTTATCATACACCCAAAAGTAATAATAATTATAATGCGTACCTAGTTTCGTTTATATCAGGCACTAAAACCAGATAAATATACTATGTCTGTGGCATTTATTATCATGCATTGAGACCGGCGTCTGTGAGACCGAACGACTGTAAAGTGCACACTGCGATTCCGTGCAGTGTTGCCAGTCGGTAAACTTTCAACGTACCAGAATGTGACACAAAATCGTATCGGATTCAAGAACAGCGTACTAGATCATCATGCTCGGGATGACGTGGAGTTATGTTTTATTTGTGTACACATTCTTCAGATATAATGCTTTCTACTTTGGATATTTTCAAAAGTAAAGTCAAATATGCACTAAAATTTTATATATAAATGAAATATCATGACTTTCGTCATTCGACAGAAATAGATAATGGCTACCTGATTGGACACTTAGCAAAAAGGGGGATTAATGAAAAATTTTTTGTAATTTTTATATACTTTTGAGTGACACATATTAGTTATATTGATTATGAAAAAACAAAATTCACTAAATCGTGTGTCCCAAATTGTCCCCTCACCATTGGGATCTCGGTAATCAGGAGAGATAGAGAGTTGGTTGAATTAGAAAAGTTCAGCAAATTCAATTGTGATTCAGAATTCGTCGAGAAATCTTGACTAGCTTCAGTCATTTCTGAGTTATTCAAGAAGAACTTTAATTTTGTATTTTCGTTTTTCTCGAATATCTCGAAAACTATTGATTGTATGAAAATACGACTTCAACCTTATGATGGTACTTTTTAGTGATAATATGAATGGTTTTGTCGAGTTTTGAAAAAAAAAAGATATAAGACAAGAAAAAAAAAGTTGGAGGTCATATGTCAGAAATTTTATATTTTTAACAAAAACTGACAGAACCATTTAAAAAATCACTAACGAGTACTATTAAAATATTGAAGTCCTTTTATCATACAATCAATAATTCTCGAAATATTCGAGAATAACAGAAATGCAAAATAGATTTCTTAACGGATTCTGAATCTAGATTGCATTTTCGGAAACTCTCGTAATATAACGGACTCTCTATAACTCTCATAGTTCATCCATTTATTTATCTATTTATGCAAAACATAAATAAATGATATAGGCCTGGAAAAAATATATTTGAGGGTATTTTTGATGTATGTATATTTTTTCAGTTATTTTTTCCAAAGAGGCTGTCAAGGATATTTGAAAGTATTAATTCCATTGAAACATACAGTGTGACCCATTTAAGATGGAAGCACCCTTATAAAACTCATATTTTTCAACCGATTGGAATGATTTTTTTTTGTTAGGTAGATATTCAAAAAGTCTATTAGGACACCAAATATCATGAATAAATCTCCATTTCCAGGGCCAACTAATCTGATTTTTCAAGGCCAAAAATCTAAAAAAATTACTAGCGATTTTTTTAGAAAAAATCTGACTACACCACTGGATTTGTGACATTTTCAAATGGGTAACATGTAAATTACGTTGAAATGCGTCAATCAATAAAAAAGTTATAAAGGAATGAAATTTGAAAAATATGCCGTTTAATCAACCCATCAATTTTTATTACTGAACAGATTTCGATGAAACTGTGATCAGTAATATTTCAAGACATCCTGAATCCAGTGGAGTATACAGAATTTTCATAAAATTCGTGAACATGAATTGGTGGGTTGATTAAACGGCATATTTTTCAAATTTCATTCCTTTATAACTTTTTTATTGATTGACGCATTTCAACGTAATTCACATGTTACCCATTTGAAAGTGTCACAAATCCAGTGGTGTAGTCAGATTTTTTCTAAAAAAATCGCTAGTAATTTTTTTAGATTTTTGACCTTGAAAAATCAGATTAGTTGGCCCTGGAAATTGAGATTTATTCATGATATTTGGTGTCCCAATAGACTTTTTGAATATCTACCTAACAAAAAAAAATCATTCCAATCGGTTGAAAAATGTAAGTTTTATAAGGGTGCTTCCATCTTAAATGGGTCACACTGTATATCTACGACAAATAGTTTTTTTCACTAAGGTTTTTGTTCGTCTGTCAAGAAATGTTATTTTATAGCGGAATGAATTTTGGATATTTTTCTTGACAAATCACTCCATTTTTTAGAAAAAATTCTATAGCTGAGAACTATGAACCAATGTTGCGAACACAAAATTCTAGCGCGAAATTGAAAAAAATTACAAATATTTCATATAACCCCGGCAGTTTCATAAATCCCCGGAATTCTATTGGAATGAACTGCTGGGGTGTTTCTCCACTGAGTGTATATTTAAATTATTTACTGTTTGATACATCCCAGCATTATGCGATTAGGAAGGTTATGTACACTCGTCTTCAGAGATCATGTCGCACATGGGCGGTGTAGGCTCCCTTGATCACCGCTGCAATAAAAGCGGTCATACCGTCCAACCGTGACATGTTCACTGAAGATGAGTGTACATTCAGTGCAGAAATACTCCACAAGTTCATCCCGATGGAATTCGCTAACGAATAAGGTTGCATTCGATTGGTCAAGGACGTCATGGTGGATGCGGTCAACTTTACATTTTACCGCATTCGTGCATTCCATTAGTGATTTGAAAAATATACAGAGCTTTGTGAGGAAAATTTTGTATGATTTGATGGAATCAAATTTGTCTCTCATGGGCAGATTTTTGGAGGCGCTAGCGTACTAGAATTCGTAAAATAGTACTAGATTTGATACGGACACATCAGCATCAGCACTGGCAACACTGATACCGTAACTATACAGCCACCAGCAAAGGCTCATCCATGTACAGAAAGAAAACGAAAAACACGTGAGACGCTGAGACGAAATGCTTTGGAGACTGGGGCTGGAATGACTCGATCATATTAAACTTGTTGAAGGCAGAATATATGGCAGATGGTCTGTAGGACCCATAGAATAATTAAACAGGGTTCATCAAAATTGAACGTATAATTTTCAGGGGCTTATTCCTAACTATGAAGTATCATTTATTTAGTTTGTTCTTAGACTTTCTTCCTCGCTTTCTTCAAATAAATGAGGGGGTGGGAATTGCCCTTTCGTAAGACGCCCCTGTACCGAACTTTTTTGAAAACGTTTCCTTGACTGAAGAATCTTCATTTCTTTTACTTGGGTCAAACTGGGTCGCTGTGCTATTATCCAAATCCGGCTGAAGTGTTTTTGGCATTGTGAAATTAAATTAATGTTTGCAGAAGAGTTTTAGGGGACGATAAAATCGGTCTAAGGCAAATTAACTGTTTTCAACTTGGAGATTGAATTATTTTGTTAAGAAAATTACTTTTCTTGGAGATAAGAACTTGGGAAGATTCAACATTGATCTTTCTTTCTGTTTTTTTATTCGAAATTAATTTGGTGCCTCATTGTAGATATACCGGGTGTCCAAAAATTGCTGGGACACAGAGCTACCACGTGTAATACAGTTCCAAATAACTTGATTGGACCCAACTTCTTTGTATAAAAAATATAACCGTTTGTCCATGAGTTCAAAGTTTACATAACGAAACATATATTTGTGCACTGTTCAAAAATAAGTGAGATAAATTGGGATGAAAATTGGCAAAAGTGCATTTCAGAGGATAACCCTTCTTTCAGGTATCAAAGTGACGTGAAAGAAAGTGTATCAGGGTTGAAACTACCCTTATCCTCTGACATTTTTATCAGAACATTCTTAGGAATAGGGTTTTCAAAATTTTATTAAAGATAAGATTTCGAAGATCATTTTGTTACTCTTGTGAAAATTTCGTATTCCGCATAGTTCCGAGGGAAAAATTTGTTTTCTTAAATAATGCTAACATATATTCCTATAGTAAAAGTTTGATAACATTGTAATACTAAATTATTTAGTAGTGGAAACAAACGAATTGACATTTGTATTGATGAAGATGGGCGTCATATTGAACATTAATTTGAAAAAAAAAATTGTTCTGCCTTTGTTTCTACTGTCAACTAAATTTTTCATTTTAATGATATTGAACTTTTACTAGGAATATCTGTTATAGCATAATTTATGAAAATAATTTTTTCCTCCGGAACTATGAAGAATGCGAAATTTTCACAAGGGCGACAAAATGAAGATAATTAATCAGTCATCTCGCTCAGAGAACCGTATTACCACCCCTAAGAATGTTCTGAAGATGCTGTCAGGGGATGAGGGTAGTTTCAACCCTTCTACAATTTCTTCTTGGTTTCCTTGAATGAAAAGGAGAGTAATTCTCTAAAATAAAATCGAGAATAAAATGCACTTTTGTCAAATTTCATACAATTTGTTTCACTCATTTTTAACTTGCTTCATGTTTAGAGATAAAAATATTTGAAGTTGACCATCCAATTCCTTATGATCACCCTGTACACGGTGGTCCAAAAATGTTTCTCGATATTCCTGGGGTTGATATTAGGACATCAAGAATCAAAGCTGTTATTTTATGTAAACTTATAACAAAAAGAATATATTTGGTGAAATACTGTCTATAGTTTAATCGAGGAGGTAGAATGATTATTCATATTTCATTTGATATTTGGGGTATCAATATACCTGTAGCATATGCCTGTAGTAAGAACGAATCAGATGAATTGCCCCAAAATGCCACTGCACTTAAAATATCACTATAAGAAATATAAATAAAATGCAATCGATAGTCAATGACATCTTGTTGAAAAATGTTATATAAGAAGTAGAATTTGCCTAGGTGTATCAAAAAAATAATAATATTTCACTTGGTCGAAGACGAATCTCCTACCTACTATTTTCAACATATAAATCTAGATAAATGGATAATTTCAATTATTATGGCCCGAAATATACGAACGCCATTTTGGGGCAGCCTGTATTTTATTGACATATTCATTTTGTGTCCTCATATGAGCCCTCTGATACATTAACGTAACATGGAGAGTATCAGTGGCGGCTCGTGACTTCCATGACAGAGGAGGCTGAATGATATGAGATTTATTGTGAAAAACAACTCTCTACTCACCCAAATCAATAGCTTCAATGACATTCTGTTTACCAGTTAACCTGAACTTAATACTTGGAAGAGATGTGTTCCTGTGATTTGCAGTGTCTATCCAATCCGCCAGGCAAATTTTTCAAATCAATATATCCTAATCGCCCCCAACATGATGACTTATCGGTTGAAAATGATACGCAGTACCACCAAAATAGCTTACTTACCTCAGATCCCGTCAACCAGATATATTTTTTATGATTATCAGAATTGAACGAACGATTTTGTTTGTTATAATCAGATTTTTTAATTCCGGTGTCGGACGTTTGTTTTTCACAATCCATTTATCTTCATAAGACAAAGCACTGAATGGGTTCACCAAAAAGTATTTCACTAAATCGCAATCGTTTAAAACACTCATTTTTCAGAAATTTATAGAGCACCTAACCATTAACCTAACATAAACATAAACAATGCACTCACGATGGATTTTCCGCAATTCGCGACGCGACACGACAAACACGTGCTATTCGGGCATTTACATTGCGCGCGTGGGTTGCCCAATGAGAAGGAGTCTAGCCTCCTATAGATGTTGCCAAGTTGAATATTTTACGCGTGATTTGCACTTTGACTTCAACGTGTGATGCGTGGGCAAGCACTGTTGCCAATTCAAAAATATTTACCTAAAAACAGGAAATAAAATCAAAATGCATGTATTTTGGTGTCCTTTTAATGAAAAAGTATAGATAATATCAGTTTAAGGAAAATCTCTGAGGAGGCTCAGCCTCCGTTGTCTCCTCTGAGGAGCCGCCACTGGAGAGTATCAATAATAATTTTAAAGGTGTTAAAGTTTTAGAGTTCACTCGAATTTCTATGAATTTTATAGTCCATTCAGTTCGGTTTATCGTCAGGAGTAAAATTTTATAGGAGATTACTAGCTGATACCAGTAAAATTGCTCATATCCCAGTTCATTCGAATTTAATATTGTTGCCAGTCTTTAATATTATTGACTGTTGTCATTGGCTCGGCTGAAACTCATGGTTGAAAATTAGTTTCGAATGTATTCTCTGCGTTCTTTATTACATCGATTATTATTATTTGACTATGAAAATGTAAAATCAAAATCAAGATGAGAATTTATTATTTTTTCTCCGAAGGATATTGAAGGTGGCTTTTTAATGACATTGACACGTATAAAAGGTTTACTTTTACCGCCTAATCAGACAAAGTTTGTTTCTATGCAACGTTCCAAGTAAAAATTTTAATCAAATATCAAATTGGTAATCAAAATTGACAATGAAATTGGGTGAACACAAAATTATGGATTTTTTTGCGCTCCTAGGGAGGATAGGGAGAGGAGGTGCGGCGTAGCGGCGAATGTGTAACTCCACAAGTGCGTAATTCTTTTACAACGCGAGAAAGGTACTATACTTTTTCTACGACTGCATTATATCCCCTTCAGGATAATACAGATATTGTGTTAAGATACAATTATCGAATAGGTTCGTCTCCCGTAACTTTGAGCTTACTGTATGAAAAGGTGAAAATTACAATTCTTGTATTTGTTTGTCAGAAGCTGTTTTTCATATCTCAACAAAAACCACATTTGATGAACATATGAAATAAATTATCATTTATGGTTTCGGTAAATATGGAGTTTTTGAAAGTAACAAATATTTCCCGAAAATGTCATGATATCATTTCCGAGTTTGCAGTCCATGAATTTTTGGTACAGTTCAGGAATTTTTTGTAAGTATTATCGTAACTTTCACGAGAAAACTCATCTGTTGCCATTTTTGCTCTTTCCAGATATCCTAGTGGTGTAGAAGTAATCTCATCGTCATCGCTTGACATTTTCTAACTCAAATTGGGAAATATCAACAGGAAATTGTCATTTCAGAAAAATATTACTTGCTTGCTTTCGGTTTCGTTTGATAATCTGCCTACTGATGATAAGATAAGTATACCTACCTAGCTACTGATATTAACTGAAAATTGACACATCGCGCCTACGCAACATAACAAGTCAAAGTCATCTATCAACATATATTTTTATTATTATTATAAATATTATTATTATTATATGAAAACAGTGCGATCGATCGCTGTCTCTGGACAATTCAGGTAGTATTGAATTGGTGCATTTTGGTTGTGCAGGAGACTGAAACGTCAATGTAATTCGTACTCAAGTCATTGAATAGCAAAATATCTGAAGGGTATTTCCCATGCAGTAATGAATTTGCGCGTTCAAAGTGCCCACCTGATGTTAGGTTAGAAATTTGTCATTTTCATTTCATCATCTAGATAATTCGAGACCAATACGAGTCCCAAAAGACGCATTCTAATAATTGATATCTAAGGTTCCGACGTATAGAGTTTCATGTCTGATTGTTGGATATTTTGTGTCCAACAATCATGTCTACCAAAATATGTTTTCTACCCGCCGTAATAAGATTTTTCCTAATAAAACGTATCCCATGTCCTTTCTAATACATCTAAGAATATGTATTCAAAGTTTCATAATAATCGGTTCAGTAATTTTGGCGTAAAAGCGTAACAAACAAACTGTTTATGGCTTGGAGCGCACGAATGGAAATCCATATATTATTATATTCTAGGAACATCGTACATTCACATTCATAATATTAGTAGGATAAGATGAGAATAAAAAAAAATTATTCACATTTTTGTCCCATGTCAATCGGGGCGGGAGACCCTTTGTTTCCACGGGGCTTTGCTGCACTCCAAAAAGGCCTTATACAGATCCACCCCTGGATTGTTGTAAAAAAATAGCTCAAATTATTGCCACTCCTCTTTTTCATATTCCGCGCTCGTCTACAATGCAATGCTGTAGCTTTTTCTTTTCGCGAATCTCCTGCGAATCTCGCATCTGAACAGTGAATTTGGGTTAATTATGGCAGAGGTGTGTCATCATAGTTCTGTGAAACTGAAATGTGGACCTACGTCACTATGAAAGCTTTCTTTTCAATTTTAATTGAAATCTAGTCACCATGACAGCATGTGACAAGTAGTTACTGATAAATACCTACTAGATTCGAGTGCCATCCTTGTGAATATTGCATCAGAACAGTGAATTCGGTGGATATGTCTTTATTGACTAGTGTTTCATGAAATGACTAAAACTACCATGGTAGTGAAAACACACTTTACTCCTTCAAAAGGAGAAAACAAGTATAGGTTCTAGAGCTAGTGGTGAAGAAAATATTTAATAAACAACGAGACTATAGTTCATGAATGCTCCACTTCGTCGACAGACATTTTCATTCCTCTGATGGGACAACCCGTACATTCACCGGTTTATATTTCGAAACCTAGTTACGCTGAACGAATATTGTAGCAGAGCTAAAATGGGATCTAGTTCCCAATATCGTTTGCGAGGGTGTTTTGGGGGGGTGGAAACGTATACGTAATGTTTTTCCGGCTGGTACGCCAAGGCGCCTAGCGGACTGCTGAGAGACGCCCCAGCAGTGGCGTGCACCAACAGAGCTAGTTTTATTAATGTGAACCCCGATATATCTTTGTGGTTTTCCACCCATTCGAAAAAAAATTCAAAAACACGAAATTTGGTATAAGTGAGTCATTCGATCATAAAAATCATTCAATGAAGTGCGACACTCGTAACCGATACTATTTAAATGCCCCAAGTTTTTTTGTTTCAAGATTTATCTCATTTCAACTACCAGAATATGATTCTTCAAACACTTTTACATGAAAAAGGTTGTAATGCGGTTAGACCAACCGTTTTCGAGAAAAGTCTCGTTTTTGAACTCGAACTTGTTGATGGTGAATCTTTTCTGCAACGTGAATTCCAAATTCCATAATGCGTTGTCACCGGAGTTATGATCTCCTGCCAAATTAATTGGACGACTACATGGACGTATAAACAAAGAAGGACCCATTTATTTACATCGTAATGTGAAGTCAGAGAATACGGTCACAGCATATCACCTGATGTTGAATTGGAGGTTGTCACGTCCTGTCGCTAATAATTCCTAACCTCAGTCTAATCCTCTCAAGTATTTTTACTTACCTCTTTTGTAATCATCTATTCAATTAGATGTTCATTATGATCCAATTCATAGAACTCAAGGAATAAATCATACGTCCAAAGATAGTCACAATCAAATATTATAATACTGTCGTTATACATTATTTCAAAGTTATTCTGTGAAGGTTACCGAGATTATACACAACCGACAACGCCGCTGCAAAACAGGCTCGTTTCGTGATGTTTCGTGCTTTCGGCGAGTTCGGCGTTGTTCGTTTATGTTAATGTGTTCGAGGAAGTTCATTGTTTTCGTTGTTTTTGAGTGAATTTTCTTATTTCTTTTGTGAAAAGTTGATAGACAGAGACTAATAATGGTGTTACACTGCTGGATTTGCGAAAAAACAGAGTTTTAATACCCAAATTTCACCTTCCATTCGTAAGTACTATTTGTTTACATGTTTGAATTAGAGTTTCATAGGCGTAACAATTGATATTTTCATCAGATAGAGAATGCGAAGTCTCGATGTATTTCTTCATATATGTATGTACCCATTTTTTCACGTTCATAATTTATCTGAGAACATTCCTTTTTAATGCTTTTCTGTTAAGAGGAAGTTGTACTATGATATAAAGCAATAATGCAAGTGCTCGTGCAAGGGTTTCGTAGTCCCTAACTTTTCACGGTCATTTCTCATTTTGAGTGAATGAAAAAAATTGTACATATTCATGAAGACCTTATAAATGTTCCTGCCGTCTTACTTTTTCGAAATTGATTCGGTTCTTGAGAAAAAAATTTTGAAAATCATCAAAAAACACGTTATTTTGCGATTTTTTTCAGAAAAAACTGAATCAAATTTCGAAAAAGTGAGACGACAGAAACATAGATTAGATCTTCACAAATATGTACTGATTTTTTCATTCACTCGAAATGAAAAATGAACATAAAAAGTTAGGGACTACGAAACCCTTGCATGGCAACAATTTATGTCCAGAGAGTGGCGCCCTCGGTGGCGCCGCTCTCAGAATTTATAGCAATTACCATTTATGAAAGGAGATGAAAGAGACATGCCTTATTTGCAATGTTTACGAGGGTCTGGCATGTGTAAAAAATTGAAATTTCATAATTTCAGAGGGATATCATATATCATCATTATTTCATATCATTTCAGACTGCTCCAATATACCTAGAAATTCAGGAATAAACGGCAATGTTATGGTGAGGTTCTCAAAATTAACATTCAATTATAAAATTCGAAACATAAATAATAATTGTGAATAAGTATATATAAATATAAATAATTATGCGAATTGAAATAAATGCTCAGTACACTATACATGAATTATATACATGATGTCTCATTTCCTGATGAGACAATTTTTCCCTTGTGATAATTAATTATTGTTAAATATTCATTGAACTATGTACATTTGTTTCTTATCCTTACTACAAGGTTCACTTCGTAGGGGTTTTTCCAGTTTATTCAAAATACCTATCTGTATGTTCCAATGTATATATTTTGTAAACGTTTTTGAATAAACTTATATTATTATTATCAATATTTCTTGAGTTCAAGAATCATGGAATATCTTGAAAAATAAATCGTTATAAACGTTTATTAACGCATAATTTGAATTAGGATAACCTCGGGAATAATAAGGACGGTCGAATCAGAAACAATTGTGGAAACGATAGAAAATCTACTGTCATCCAGTTATAGGCATATCAAAACAATATTTATCGTAATAAAAAAAGATGCACTTTTTTGTGGATATCAAAGTTTTTTTGACGACGACTCATTAGCGCTGCGGTTTGACAGGCGTCTGTCATTATTATTATACATTTGTGATGTGATAGAAATGTAGTTATCTAGCTCCTATAATTCTATATTTTTTATTAATTTTTTTTTCTGTGTTATTTGCATTACATGTCATATAGAAGCAAGTATATAATGTATTATAGTTTCAAAAATGAAAATGACATGATAATCAGTCATATTGTCTAGTAATAATCCTTATCATTTTCATAAAATGTTAGCTATGAATGAGGATATAGTTGACAGTATTTTGCATCTGCATCGTTATCAAATAGATTCCCAAACTGATCGGATTGAGTGATCATCAATTAATCAGAGAAAAAGTTGTTCTTCAGGGGGTCAAGAAAGTGGTTGATGAAGAAGTGAGAATAATAGATAACATAGTGTATATACATTTATTTTGACCTCATTACACGTGGTAGTTCTGTGTCCCAACAATTTTGGGACACTCTTTATAGTTGGTTTGTTGGTGTACCATATGGAAAAAGATACAAAACTTTCAATGATTCCTTAAATAGTACCGAAATTTCATTATTTTAATAATCTATTTTGCGTACCAGTTTACCACACCACAGTTATATAAAATCTATTATTCAATATGTGAAAACACAAATTTGATGTATTTGTTATGTTCACTTGGTATAACCCATAGCGACCCGGATTGATAAACGGTCATAAGTGATTGGTATTCAGTTTTTAGTCGCTATTTGCATTTTGGATTCCGAAATTTACTATCACGATAATTCATTTTCGCACGCCGCTGCCGTTTGAGGAAATAGCACAGTCTATCGTTACCGTTTCCCTTCCCCTCAACCCGTTTGCCTACATCTCTAAGACTTCAAAACATTATATGCTGAAAGTATAGAGTTGCTGTGTCCTTCTTTTTTATACGTCCATGGACGACTACAAGTGGGTCCAAATTCAGTTGCAATAATTTTTGATAAAATGTTTGAATTTCATCAAAACAATTGCGGTGTCCCGCAAAATCCATTCGTTACACAAAATTAATGACGCGTGTCCTGATGGTTACGTGAATATAATTATGTATATTGCAGAATCCATGAATAACTGGAAAGAACTGATGAATGGCAACAACATAATGTTTGAACTGGGATCAACCATCATCCACCATCCACCTACTAAAAAATGGAAGTACGTTTCCCGTTGCTGTATCATTCTAAATGACAATTTCCGCATCATATACTTAAATTGCAAGCCACATCTTGATCTCGCGCTTTGGTTGAGCAAAATCTAGTTGGAACTCGAATATTAAATTGGAAAATTAGACTGGCCATCAACAAGTCTGAGTACAGAAGTACCACCACCATTAATCTTTTCACAGTGGTAATGACATTCGTGCTGTTTGTCTATACTTCTGTATAATTTACGAGAGTCGAATTACAAGTAGCAAAAAGTGACACATCACCACAAAATTCAAGGTCTACAACCAAAAAAAGTCCGATTGAAATCGCACAATATATGAACATCTATAACAGATGGTGCCTTGTGTCTTATAAATTGCGATGAATATGGTTGTCTGAGATCAATGTATCTTCCCATTTCTTCTTTGCAAAGACTAACCTATAACGAGGCCTATAAAGAACTATAAAACTCTAGTGAATCTGAGTGAGTTGAAAAGAAGTTCATAACAACTGTTCTCCCACATACACTGTCAGGACCCCAAAAACAGGAAATGGAGTCCAGAATAGAACACGCACGTCTCCATGGCAACAAATGCGCTTTTTCGAGATTTCACCCCATTTGGTCTATTTTTCGTCAGGCGTATATTGCAATGCATTGACTGGGATGTTATGTTCTTGCTTGTTTTCCATTATTTTGGTTTGGCGCCGTCTAAATTCAGTGGCGTATCTGACCGATATTTTCGAGGGAGACATTTACACGAGCGCAAAAGTGATGATACAGTTTTTTGTTTTTCCAGTCGATAGTCTTATGTTCCAATTTGCATAAATAAATCGGATTTCTGATCATAATAAAGGGGAATTTGAGATTGTCACATTGGGAAATAAGGTCCCAAAGAATAGGTGAGAATTAAATCAAGATGAGGTGTACCAACATTTATATCTGCTCAGATAGTCAAGCCGCACTAAAAGCCCTAAAATCATGTGTTCTTACCCCATGCAACTGAAAATGGACAACAAATAAGTCACACTCATGTGGGTTCCAGAGCATGAAGTATCGAAGGGAATGAGAATGAGGCAGCTGATCGCCTTGTAGAAAAACGGTGCATAGTCTGCTATCTTCTGGTCCTGAGCCTTTTTGTGGGACAAGCAAATGTCACCTAATCGCATAGCTCAGGAAATGGGTAGAGATCGAAAAGTCATCCTATTGGAGAGCAACTCCGGGTCAACGACATTAATAATTCGCAAAAACCTAGCCAAAGAGCTACTCAGTACTCAGCCTAAGCAAATCAGAGCTAAAGCTTATCAGAGGCTTTCTAGGACACCTTTTCTATTAGTTATCACCTCAAGAAGATGGATCTGGCACTTGCCGCTATTGCAACAACGCGACAAAAACCCTGGAACAAATTTTTTGCTTATGCCAAAGGCTGAATCACCTAGAACTGCAGGGAGATTCTATTTCACGAATCGAGTCGAATCGGCCATCTTTATTCGATATTTGGTATTCTGTTTCTCGAATGAATCGTGTAAACTCGATTCGATTCCTCGGTAGTTCAAAAGGAGTCCAATTGATGCGTTTTGTCAACCTATATCCTTACCTATCACCGAATGTTTCGTTTCATCTTCATCTCAATTTGAGGTTAGATCATCTTCTTTATGTGTAAGTGTGTAATCAAATAATTACTTAATGAATATAATATTATATATTTATTTTCGTGTCGATTAAACTCAGAGATGCCCACTGGGAAATGTTGATTACAATTGTAGCACAGTACAGAACATGGCTACAGGACGATTTTCAGAGTCTAATCGTCGTGAAATCATTCAAAAACTATGAGTCAGGCTAAGCCGAGTCAATTTATCGGCACTTGGCGAGCGGACTCCTGAGAAATGGCATAAGGTAGCATCTTTGGTATAATCCAGTTGCATAAAACCTTGATGCACAATATTTTAGATTCGCTAGAGATAGATTACGCAAATATTCGAATTTCAATCACAATCAATCACATACGCGCTAAAACCAATTTAAAAATTCGAAATTCGTAGCCATATTGGTTTAATAGGGTCCCTTGATGGAAATTGACGTTAAAGTCATTTCACTGGCTCAGTCACTGGCGTATCATACGTAATTTCCATATGGAATTTCTGATTCAACTATACCAAGATATAGATGAACAATCCTCCAGTTTTAGAGTTTACTACTCCAGCATAATCTTTGCGAGGTAGGGTACATATAAATTGTACTGAAAGCTTGATATATTTCACCAGAAGATTCTGTTCTTGGATCGTATACCAGGGTTGACTGAATTGACTGAATGCGCTGAGCTTTATGATAAGAAATGGTGGAAACTAAACTACTGTACTCAAGTCATGTGTGCTAAATATATTTTCGGAAATCCAACTCGAAGAAGAATTTATGGAGATACTAATATCACACTATGTAAAAAACTTCGTCTAGGATGAAAAGTAGGCTGATAAAAAGTAATACGTAAAATGTACCCCCATGTTATACATATGGTTCTTCCGTCTCCCATAAATAAAAAGTCATTTTCGAATAATTTATTGATGAAAGTAACAAAGAAGTAGATATACGCTGAGTATACGCAGTATAACTTATCGACATGTTATTTTCACTCTTGCATCCCACATATTTTCTGTTTGTGGTAGAGTAATAATTATACTAATTAATTAAACTAATGTCTTTCGCCATATTGGATCGGTCATCTTGAATTTTCCAATTTTGACGGAACAATCATTATCTCCTACCCCGAAAAACCCCAGATACCAATTTTGAAAAAAATCGGATCATTACAAAATTCGTCCACCATATTGGATGTGCCATCTAGAATATCCCAATAAAAAAGAATGCAGCTATGACTTGTCCCTACCCTGTTAAGATGACTTCAACGTCTATTTCCATCAAGGGACCCTATTTTTCCCCTATTTTTCCCCTATTTTTCCCTACAACGGCATCAACGTCTATTGGTCGATTTCGTTATCTATAGAGACAGAAGTTGGTCCCGCTTTGAGGACAGCTATGCTTCGTATACAGGCTGATTCACGGTGGATGGCACATTAGACGTTTCTGGTGAACCAGACAACGGATCATTTTGAAAATTTAATAGAGGGCATATTCGGACATTCTCTAGCCAACTAAAATATTTTCGACAATGCGGTGTTGCCGCTTCTATTAGAAAGCAGTAGCAACTTTGATTTTTCAAATGGAACACTCTGTATTTTATTGCATTTTTAGATTCTCCCTGAAGAGCAGATTTCATCGATGTATCATACTTGGGGTCTAGCGGAAGTGATTACAGAGATATAGGGTGTGAAAAATCGACATTTTTCAACTTTAGGAATTGTTTTTGTCGAAACTATTCATTATTGGTCAAAACGGCTCACATGTCCCTATCTCAACTTTTGATCAATTATCTACTAACATGTTATTGAAACAAATACAGGGTGGTGCAGAATTCAGAATCTTGATCACCCGGTATATGTCCCAATTAAATATCAGTAGATAGTTAATCAAAAGTTGAGATAGGGACATGTAAGCCGTTTTGACCAATGATGAATAGTTTCGACACAAAAAAATCCTAAAGTTGAAAAATGACGATTTTTCACACCCTATATCTCTGTAATCATTTCCGCTAGACCCCAAGTGCGATACATCGATAAAATCAGCTCTTCAGGGAGAATCTAAAAATGCAATGAAATACAGAGTGTTCCATTTGAAAAATCAAAGTTGCTACTGCTTTCTAATAGAAGCGGCAACACCGCATTGTCGAAAATATTTTAGTCGGCTAGAGAATGTCCGAATATGCCCTCCATTGAATTTTCAAAATGATCCGTTGTCTGGTTCACCAGAAACGTCTAATGTGCCATCCACAGTGAATCAGCCTGTATAGAGTAGTAGATATATGCCTACAATCCACAAATCATGATGAATTTTATTAGGACCATTCGGATTTTTAGTTTGATTCACCTAGAATTACTTACAATTCCCTTCATCAACTAGATCTTGTGTCATACAATTACTCGACAATACCTCAAGTATGTTTTTTCAAATACTCGTGTTGTTTCAATGAAAGAAGTGCAAACTCCATTGTCTCATCCTGTACAATCTGCTTGATACTGACGATGCCGTATTATAGCACATAATATGCAGCGAACAATTTAAACAATTGTGTGGTGAGGAATGAGAGCCTCATTGTCAAAAGTGTTCTATCCAGTTCCGTTCTTCTGCTCCAATCTGTTCGCTTTGTTCGTCTATCGCGCTAAAATCAACGGCCACTGTATACTGTATCGAGTGCTAACCGAATCGGGAGTTTTGAACTTGATTATTGTGGAGTTGTGAGTTGGGAACTTCTTGCGCTGAAGCATGTCGGAGTCGAACGGCAATAATGTGAGTACCAATCTTCGATGGGGGTAAATCTCATCAACTCAGTTTTACTTACAGATGTAAAACAGGAAAAAATGTTTGCATTCGCTTATATTCTTCAGTGAGCTGCATCTTTAGATTATTTTAAACATGCTCAGAACTAACGTGAATGTTTCATCCATCAAAAACACAAGACGGTGGTTTAATCGATGAAATTGATGATGTTTTCTTCATTATTGATAATTTGTGAAATTCGTGTTTCTACAAAATAGCAAAAGTTTTTATCAATTGGGTTTTTAATGTCTACTTAAAATTTCGACACGAAATCTAATCTGACTTTTTGATGACAAGCGATCAGAATAATAGAGAATGATCATCAGTGGAACGGGAAAGCTTGACGACAAATGATGTCAGATATGACATTTTCTCCTGAATTCTAAGCGAATTCTACGTATTCGTAAACCTGGTGGTGCACTGGTTTTGTACCAGTTTTGCACCTGCATTACGTTAGTTCTCTCCAAAATGTGAACTGGTGCATTCCCATTGGAACACGAAATAATATTATGATACAAATTTTTTCTTTGTTTATAACTTGTTCGCATCCTGCATTTCTTTCTAAACTTCAATTTAAAACAAAGTAGATGTTTCATGGAAATAATTTTGAGCGCACTTTAATTGGAGAAGACCACTGATTTTTTAAAACGACATTATCGTGAACTCTATACTGAAAAACTACCAGTGAATTGATTTTAAATTTTTTCATTCATGCTAAGACGATGAAAAAAATAAATTAGTATATGTCCATTTCAAAACACACAATTCCTGCGCCATTTGAAATTTCATCAATTCATTGGTGTGACTGGTGCGACGTCTTAGTCCCAACACGCCTATTGTCCTTGAACTGACCAATCACACTGCAACACTGCAGAATGACGAGGTATCAGAGAGATAGCTACAGTTCGGGACTAATACGTCACGACTCCACCATCATATTTGGCTGTTTGAAATATCGAATGAAATATGCTGATTTCAAAACGATATAGATTCGTTTCCCTTCAACTTCAACTCATAATATTGATTGTACATAAAATGTAAATCATGATTCGTCGATTGAAAGAGGTTTGCACGGATTTATTCCCTCAGTGGTCTTCCCCATCCGGTAAGTAATCTCCAATATTTTCTTGAAACCTCCAACTTTTCATCACTGTTTGATGATGATCTGATTGCCACTAACAATTTGGTTTTCAAACTATTCATATTCAATGTTTCCGCCATTTTAAAAACTGCACTGACCTCGCACGACCTATTAGAGCTCGTGCGAGAATTGTTGCACTGAGCTCTGAACTATGTGAACCAGTTTTCCAATGGATTTCAAAACCCGACACTAGTTTCACCAATGGAATACAAAATATGCACCCCGCAAATTGGCGGAATTGGTCGGTATCATTCTTTTGATATGAAGGGTTCATTCAAAAACCATCTTCGAAGAGCTGTATACATATATCTCAGGAGCCAATTTCAACCTATGTTCACATAACTTTATTTATTATCATTTTCGGTTGTAGAAGCAGGGTTCTCAATTATTTTGGTAACAACCACACACATTTTTCGGGGTTGAACGTCGTTCAGTGGCAAGAAAAGTGGTCATCTGTCATCTTGAAAATTATATAAATTAGATCGAAGTGAGGTTATGTGCACATGTGACAGATGACCGACCCTGGAGGTAAAACAACCTCACTTTTCTTATTTGTTTACAAAGGATTGAAATAGTTTTTCACAATTATTTTGGGATTCGAATGGTGTTTTTGGGGCTACATCATTATATATCGAAGACTGGAACCTTTGACACGATAATACACTACACTGTTTTACCACTAACCAAAACGATTTTTTAAACGCCTCTTCAGGAGAAGATCAAAACCGAGTTCTAATCTTCTCCTCTTCAACTTCATGTTGAACATCTCTTGTCGTGAAAGCCACAGTTTCTGAGTAATTATCAAAAAAACAAATGGTTGTTCATTAAATCCAAGATGGCGGTTCGAGCGCATGCACCTCGAGGTCGTGGTTTTATCATTAGGGCCTAACGGCTTCGTCGAACAATTTCACGTCGAGTGCAATAAACATTCACTTTTTGCACTTGTTGCATAAATAACTATTATAACTGTCTCCACTTAAGACTCTTAAGTCTTAAATGTTTAAATCTTAAATGCTAAAAGTTTTTATAAAGTCACCCTTAGTCTCAGAGGCCAATCTCCTGGGGCCAAGCCCTTCATATAGGTGATCTCACTGAGGCTACCCAAGAGGGTGGGGGAGCTGATCAATCGCGATCAGTGGTGGGTGGTTTGTAGGGGGTGTCTTTTCTTTAGTTGTGGGGTAGACGGACGCTTAGGTCAGTGTGGCACGGCCTCACTTATGCAATCGTTAAGTTACAGACATAAACTGAAAATTACGTCGGTAACTTATTATAACATTATGAATAAGCGCCCGGGCCTACTATGCATTTTGGGAAATTCGCCACTGCTCATGCGACACCCTGTATCCCGCCGCCACCCGGAGTTTGGAGTCCGGAGCCGGCATGGATCCGCTGGCTGGAGGCGGGACGGGCCTAGTATGCTGCGGGATTCCTGGAGAGGAGAGGGAGGGGGGGCGGCCTCCTGCGATATTGATCGCCGCCGCACGAACGAGGTCACCGGAATTTCGTTTCCCTTCGCAACAGCGAGACGATGCGTCTGTGCCTGTGCTACAGGACGTCCACATTATACAGGGTTTTTGACTAGTGGCTTCTTCTTGGGGTTTGGATTAAGGTATTAATGTATTATAAGGCACAGAACCGACCTGTCCTGGAATACTGTTCCCATATTTGGAGTGCAGTACCCAAACACACCCTGAAACTGTTGGATTCTGTCCAAAAAAGGACAATTCGTCTCGTGGGTGATACCTCGTTCACAAACTCACTCACTTCTCTGGGATACCGTAGATATTTTCATGGACGATGCTCTTCTGAAAGATCAACAATTATTGTTCCTCCTTTGGCAGTCCCCGCCTGTTGCAGTTATTTTTATTGTTATTAAATGGGATCACGTTTCCTCTGTACATGAGACAATGGATGTCAGAGTTTGATCAATAATTTTGAAAAAAATGTTATGTCATTGATTTGTAATAAAGTTCAATATTGCAATTCAGTCGTTTAGTACTTAATAGTGGTCCTTCGTGCTCAAAAGAATACGCTGTGGAGCAATGGATCAGTCCAGAATAAACGTCGATGAAAATGTTGTCCGTCGTAGCAATAGATGTACTAGGGGTATTCCACCAAGAAGATTTACAGAACTAGACAGTATGAGTCTCAACTTAAGAGTAGCTTCAGTCAGAGATAAAGTAGAAATCACTGATGTGCATAGAAGCTGCAAGAGCAACATAGAAAAAGTCGCTTCTGTGAATAATGTATGTTTGGAAAGAAATCCTGAAAATCGAATGCAGACGGGGTCTAATGCAACCAAGAAGGACGTTGTTCAGTCAATTGCTAACACATCGTCAAAGAAAAATTCCGTAACTTCCAAGCAATCGAGTGTGTCTAAAATGGAACTGGAGCTGGAATTCATCAGACAGAAGAAGCTACTCGATGAAGAAGAAGCAAAGGAACGAATCAATGCTATAGAGATAAGGCGACAGAACATGCTGAAAGAAATGGAAATTCAGCAGAAGTTGCTAGATAAAAGCGAAACTGTGAGTAAAGTTCATACAGAAAGCAGTATTGCAGAAAGTTTGTATAAAGATGCAGATGCAGTGAATAACTGGGTTGAGGATTCAAAAAAATATGAATTCCCCCATGATCGAGAAGAATCCATTCAAAACCATCAAGCTATTCCAAACAGCCAATATTCTCAGATAGCTTCTGGTGGTGGAGAAAGATTCGATTTGCTGCATAACATCGTTGAAACCAATAAATTGTTGGCACGACACAAAGTGAGAGATCTTCCGTTTTTCTCTGGAGAACTGACAGAATGGCCGATTTTCATTAGTCAGTTTAGAAGATCTACAGATCAACATTGTTTCACGGATGAAGAAAACTTGATTCGCCTAGATAAAGCTCTCAGAGGTAAAGCACGAGAAGCTGTTAGAGCTCTCATGATTTCGCCTGACAATGTTTCGAGGATTATAAAAATGCTTGAAATGAACTTTGGAAAGCCGGAGTGGATTGTCTTGTCGCTGATGGAAAAAGTCAGAAAATTTGGAATCGTGAACGAAGATAGGTTGGAATCCTGTTTATCGTTTTCTAATGCAATAAATAGCATGGTGATCACGATGAAAAATATAAATTCAACATTGTATTTGTACAATCCTGAGTTGATGGCCAATCTCGTTGAGAAACTTGCACCAAGTCAAAAACGTAGCTGGGGAAAACTCAAGTATCATCGTGAACAACAAGGTTTACCAACTTCATTAGAAGACTTTGCAAATTGGTACGACGAGGAAATCAATATCACTGCTTCTACTATCAATCCATTCCAGAAGAACAGAAGAAAAGAAACGGTGATGGTATCAAGAAATCAAACTGATGTTGAGACAAAAGGTTGTGTATTTTGTCAGAATTCCAACCATCAGATTCAAGAATGCGGAAAGTTCATAGAAAAGCAAATTACTGAAAGGAGACAGGATGTTTTGAATCTGAAATTATGTTTTCTTTGTTTGAAATTGGGACATATGGCAAATAAATGTCGTTCAAGAGTCAGATGCGGAGTCGATAAATGTAGAGGAAGGCATAGCAAACTGTTACATTTGTCCAGATCAACCACTGACCCAGGCTCAACCATCAAAGATCAGAAATCAGTAGACGATGCGGTTCCATCTACCAAACATGAGTATTGTGCCAACTTGACAAGCAATGTCCAAAAAGTCATGTTGCGTATTGCACCGGTTATAGTCCGGGGGCCAACGAAAGAAATAAAGACTTTTGCTTTTTTTGATGAAGGCTCAACATGCTCAATGATAGAGGAGGATCTCGCTACAGAACTCGAATTGTTTGGACCAGTCATGCCATTATGTTTTCAATGGACAAATGGTATTACCCATTTTGAGGACACATCAAGAGTGATAACCGTGGACATTTCCGGTTATCATGAAAAGCCAATTTTCTATAAACTCGGAAACTTGAGGACCGTTTCGAATTTGTGCCTTCCTGAACAGCATATTGATGTTCGAAGTCTAAGTCAGAAATTCCCGTATTTAGACCGAAATGTGCTCGAAGCTGTTGAAAATGCGAAGCCGATGATATTGATTGGTCAGGATAACTGTGGTCTGATTGTTCCAAGGCACGTTATTCAACCAAGATTAAATCAACCAATATTGTCGCAGTCGAAATTGGGCTGGACTATTCATGGACCGACCACCGTGGACTATTCAGGTGTGGAAACGGCTCACGTAAATTTATGTTGTCACAACATACTTGACGAAGAACTTCATCTGATGGTGAAAGACAGTTTCAGATTGGAAGACTTTGGAGTCAAAATGCCTGACAGAATCATTAAATCCGTAGAAGACAAGCAAGCGTTGGAAATAATGAATGCGACTATGAAAAAACTTGATGATCGTTACGAAGTCGGACATCTTTGGAGAAATATTGATGATATATTACCCGACAGTAAGAAAAATGCCATTGATCGTCTCATTTGCATGGAACGAAAAATGGACAAGAATCCAGAGTTTGCTGAAAAGTATTGCCAGAAGATAGAAGAATACCTAGAGAAGGGGTACGCAACGAAGTTAGAACCATCTGAATTAGTTGAAAATTCGAAAAATTGGTATCTTCCCCACTTTGCCGTATGGAATATCAATAAGCCTAATAAACTGAGACTTGTATTCGATGCTGCTGCAAAGTCTTTCGGCTCATGTTTGAATGATTTCCTACTGCAAGGTCCTGATTTCGTTCCTTCTCTGGTATCCGTTTTGTGGCGATTCCGTCAAGAAAAAGTTGCTGTCAGTGGTGACATCAGGGAGATGTTTCACCAGGTGTCTATCAGAAATGCAGATAGATGTGCACAACGATTTTTTTGGCGTGGAATGGAGAGGGATAAAGAACCATCGGTATACCAAATGAACGTGATGATTTTCGGAGCAGTTTCTTCACCATCTGTAGCTCAATTTATAAAGAACAAGAACGCTGAGAACTTCGAAAATCATCACGTTCATTTGGTATACCGATGGTTCTTTATCCCTCTCCATTCCACAATGTTGCAGTTATTTTTATTGTTATTAAATGGGATCACGTTTCCTCTGTACATGAGACAATGGATGTCAGAGTTTGATCAATAATTTTGAAAAAAATGTTATGTCATTGATTTGTAATAAAGTTCAATATTGCAATTCAGTCGTTTAGTACTTAATAGTGGTAGGAGACAGGATGTTTTGAATCTGAAATTCAATGAAAAAATGAAGGTATCTCTTGCTGGTGACCAGGAGAGCCCCAGAACTCTCTCCACATTTTCAGAGTCAATTTTCAAGTCCATGTCAAAATCAGCACGTAAATCAACTGGGATAGATTCGATAACAGCTTTCGAGTTACTTATCCATTTAACCATGTTGAAACCAGCTTGTTTGTGGACATGTATGACATCTTTGACTCGTTGAATGGCAAGTTCTTCTGAAGAGAATGAGTCCAGGTAGTCGTCAACATAGTGTTGTTTCTTCATTGCTCGACAAACTCCTGGATATTGATTTTCGAAGTTCTCAGCGTTCTTGTTCTTTATAAATTGAGCTACAGATGGTGAAGAAACTGCTCCGAAAATCATCACGTTCATTTGGTATACCGATGGTTCTTTATCCCTCTCCATTCCACGCCAAAAAAATCGTTGTGCACATCTATCTGCATTTCTGATAGACACCTGGTGAAACATCTCCCTGATGTCACCACTGACAGTAACTCGAAAGCTGTTATCGAATCTATCCCAGTTGATTTACGTGCTGATTTTGACATGGACTTGAAAATTGACTCTGAAAATGTGGAGAGAGTTCTGGGGCTCTCCTGGTCACCAGCAAGAGATACCTTCATTTTTTCATTGAATTTCAAGAAGATACCGGAAGAGGTATCTAGCGGGCGTAAGGTACCAACGAAACGTGAAGTCCTTAGAACAATCATGTCAGTTTTTGACCCACTTGGATTCCTGGCGCCGTTGATGGTGAAGGCTAGAATTCTTATGCAGAACGTTTGGAGGAGTAAAGTCGATTGGGATAATGAGATTTCTGAAGAGCTCTTCTCAAAATGGCAGTTATGGTTGCAAGAACTGAAGAAATCATCGCCAATTACAATAAGAAGATGTTTTTTCCCCAATATCAATCATGTGATCGAAGTTGACATTCATATGTTTTGCGACGCTAGTGATAAGGCATACTCTGCAGTAGCATTCCTGAGAACAGTGGTAGATGGAGAGGTACACACCAGTTTTGTAACTTCAAAATATAAAGTTGCTCCATTGAATCAGCAGAGTATACCAAAATTAGAGCTGCAGGGAGCTGTATTAGCGAGTAGGCTAGCAAAGACTATTATTTCAGAGATTGAGTATAAAGTCAAAGAAGTGCATTTCTGGACAGATTCACTTGTTGTCCTGAAACAAATCCGATCCGAGTCCAGGCGCTTTCCGATGTTTGTGGCATGTCGAGTCGGAGAGGTACAGGAGGATACTGACGTCTCTAAGTGGCACTGGATACCCTCGAACTTGAATGTGGCGGATCTAGCAACCAAAGAACTGACCATGGTAAATTTGCAGGAAGACAGCGAATGGTTTCAAGGACCCCCCTTCTTAAGGGGATCGAAGGAGTTCTGGCCACGCGAACCAGTATGTTCGGAGGGAAATGAATCAAATGTTGTGATGGTAGTTGAAGATCAACCTAGCGAACTCACGATATTACCTGAAATTAGTCGATTCTCGAAATGGTCTAGGGTTATCAGAGCTACTGCATGGATTTTACACTTCAGAAATGTTTGCAAAAAATCTAAAATAGATAGACCAATCGATTTACTGCTAAACGTTGAAGAAATAAAAGAAGCGTCGAAATTATGGATGAAGAAGAGTCAGTATGATACATTCAGAGGAGAAATACGAATGCTGAAACAAGAGAAGAAATTATCGAAAAGTAGTCGACTCTTCAAATTGAATGCATTCTTGGACGAAGATGGTATTGTTCGTTTGAAAGGAAGATTTCCTGATGATGAGGCATTACGGCTAGACTATGACTATAAGTATCCAATGATTCTAGATCCAGAACATTTATATACCAAGTTATTAGTTTTTCATTACCACCAGCAAGCTGGTCATATTGGTATTGAGACAGTAGTAAATAACTTGAGGCTCAAGTTTTGGATCTTGAGAATGAGAGCTGCTGTTAAAAAATGTTTTAATAGATGCCAAGAATGTAAAATTCGGCGATGTAAGCCAATAGTTCCTGAAATGGGGATGTTGCCGGAACAAAGATTGGAACCTTTTGTTTTTCCATTCACCTATGTGGGAGTAGATTTTTTTGGGCCCATGGTTGTTTCAGTTGGAAGAAGACGCGAGAAAAGGTATGGGGTACTATTCACTTGCCTCACAATCCGAGCCGTTCACATAGAAATCGCTGCGAGTCTCGATACCAGTTCTACCATAATGGCCATACGTCGTTTCATCTCAAGACGAGGACAACCCAAAGAATTCTTCTCCGATAATGGAACAAACTTTGTTGGCGCAGAACGAGAATTGAGGGAACTTGTTGAAGCGATAGAAGACTCTAGAATATCTACTGAGCTCTCTTCAAGAGGAATTTCATGGAAGTTCAATCCACCGAGTGCCCCGCACATGGGAGGAATTTGGGAACGGATGGTGAGGTCCATAAAAACTGCTCTCAAAATAGCACTCAAGACGGTTCGTCCGAAAGATGAAGTTTTATCAACATTACTCACCGAAATCGAGTATACAGTGAATTCACGGCCACTGACTCACATCTCAGTCGATCCCAATGAACCCGAAGCCTTGACACCAAACCATTTTATTTTATTGAGACCTGGATCCACACAAAATCTAGGAAAAGTTGAAAATGAACTCCTGAGCAAGAAGCAATGGAGGATTGCTGAAAGTCTTGCTAACGCGTATTGGAGACGTTGGATACAAGAATACCGCCCAACACTAATAACTAGAAAAAAATGGGTTTCTCAAACTGAACCTATCCATATTAGTGACATATGCATCATAATGGACGAGAAATCTCCAAGAAACGAGTGGCTGATTGGAAGCATAACCAAAGTTTACCCTGGGAAGGATGGAGTCATCAGAGTCGCAGATATCAAAACGAGTAAGGGAAGTTACAAACGACCAGTCTCCAAACTTTGTATCCTGCCAACAAGAGGTGAAGAATGAAGTCCTTCACGGGGTGGAGAATGTTGCAGTTATTTTTATTGTTATTAAATGGGATCACGTTTCCTCTGTACATGAGACAATGGATGTCAGAGTTTGATCAATAATTTTGAAAAAAATGTTATGTCATTGATTTGTAATAAAGTTCAATATTGCAATTCAGTCGTTTAGTACTTAATACCGCCAGATTTACCCATCGAGTTGAGGCTTCGCACCTCTTCGTGGTCACTTTGGAGACCTGCAGATCTCATTCCAAAGACTCGAGGCATATAATATCCAGAAATTCAACCAATTCCTACCTTATTTTCCTTGGTTCTCACGAATATATAAAAAAAAGTAATTACAAGGGATTGAGTAGTAAAAACGTTCCGCCCATGGCCATGGGCATTGTCAATTTGATGAACAATCTGTGAAGGGTTTACATTGACAGACATGAATGAAATTAGAAATAGAGATACGTACTTCAACTAAATTCATATTTCCTATTTATTGAATTTTCTTTATTTTATGTTGAAAAAACATACATTTTTGTTTTTCTCATTTTTTGTCTCATGTTATTCTTAGGATCGAAAACGAGGGAAAACTGCAACTTTATTAGGTTAATTTGGACTTGTTTGACAGTGGAATAGACATTCTAGATCAGGGACTGAATTATGACAAAAATTACATGGAACAATAATGGTATAGAACGTATGTCAGGTCAGGTGGTCTTCTCCTTTTAACAAGTTAAAATTCGATATTTTTTCAATATATCTATAATTCTTCTCTTCAAACATTTTTTTTAACAAGGTGTCACTGACAAGCTATTGGATTCTTCTTTTCCTGATAGAAAAATAACGAATTGAAATTTTTGGGCAAATCATCTAATTTGTCCTACTACACATATACATTGAAAGAATACTCATATTGCAAGCGAGAAGAGAAAATTACAAATAATCAAGTGAAATGAATGTACCATCTCCTCGATCAACCTACAGACAGTATTTTTCAATTTGAAGTTGTTCATTTTCAGTTTGAGTTATAGTTTGTTTCCATTTTGAAAATGTGATATGTGTCACTTTTATTTAATTCTCTAATTTCGATGTGTGAAATCCATGCTGCATTATTTGGTCCCAATAATTTGAACATTATAATTAATAATTCGACAATGATTAGTCTCAATTTAAAGTTGTTCTGTTCATGGATCTTTGACGTGAATGTTTCATGAAAATTATCTTGCAAATGACTTCAGTGTCATGTATAACGAACATTATATTGTTATTCGCTTGATTATATTTCAGTTTTATTTCCAAATTTTCCGTTGATGAGTTTAACTAATGCTATTTTTTACAACTGAATGAGCACTTCCTCTTGCGAATGTAACAATACCCACACCCAATTTAGCATATCATATTCAATTATATTATTGAAAATGGAAACTACCATGCTTCTGATGTATTCACTTGGACGAAATTTATTCCTCGACCCTCGACAAAGAATACAAGCAGGAAAAAAAGTGACTAACTATAAAAAATGCTACGTGATGGTGTTATCGAGAAGTTATTTATCATTAATTTTTCATTTATGATACTTATATCTACCATACCGTCGACAACGGACTGAACTCATAACAAAATGGACATTCTTGTTTATATGAAGAATATTTCTGAAGATTATTTTTGGATGAGTTGCCACACATTATTCATGATTCATTTGTGGTTAATCAACTTTTTTATTATCATTCATTAGTGCCTCCCCAAGCTTTCATCGCTATCAAACCAATTAGGCTATAAATATAGGTTTTAAAAAATTTTCACGAAATACACCATTATAAGTTGATAACTTTAACTAGGAATAATGTACCAGGTGATTGACCATAGGTTTCACTGCATGCATGGATATCTCGGAAACTAATAAATTTATTGAAATGAAAACTTCAAAATATATTCTCGAATCATGGATGCCATTCTCTTTCGAATGGTGTAATGAATTCCTTCAAAAATTCTGGCCGAATCGAATGAATATAAAAGTTATTTCAAAATATTGATCGTGAAATAATTCATTCCATTACACCAGTAAATTATTGAAAATACTCAATGTTAGCTCAATCACAGCAAACTGGATCGAATTAGGTGATTGGATGATTAAAATTTCATTTAAGGTAATGATATATTATATATCTCATATTATATCATATAATAAAAATGTTAGTGATTCAACAATAAAGAGTATTTGATATAGTAGTGTCACAGCACTGTATAATCGCACAGAAAATGATTGATTTTTTCCTGGATGTTCTAGTTCTAGTAAAGGATTCACTCATTTATAATGGATGCAAGATGTTCAATCATTTGCCCGACTATATAAGAGATATCACCCACATTGACCATTTTAAAAAAGCTGTCCATTTGCTATTATCAGATCGGCCTTACTATAGTTTGGAGGAATTTTATTCTGATCAATTCTAATTATATGTACCCTTTGCTAATGTTAGAGTCTTTTTAATGTCTGTTTTATATTTTTAGTTTTTTATTTACACTTTTAACTCTACATATGTGCTTTGTCCATAAGAATGTATCTTTTCTTCATGACAATAAAGTATATTCTCTCTCTCTCTCTCTCTCTCTCTCTCTCTATTGTCATCGAAAATTTTTCATTTAATTTGTGAAATATTCAACCCGCGTATCATTACAGATTCGACATTCTTACCGAAAATATTTCTAATATACAGTGTCATTTATGAAGTAGGTATATATGGAAAGAACTTATAATAATAATTTATTTCGAAATTTTTCAAAAACATGAAAAATGGACTACTCGGTCGGGGCACTCGGGGTCACGTAACTCTGATGGCTACATCATGTCAAATTTGCAATCTTTTCAAGTTGATCGCAGAAAATATAATTATTTGTTTGAATTTCAGAAAAGTCTACTGAGAAAAGTTATTTCTATTCCAATTTTACATATGTGTCTGGAATTCGAACGTTCTCTGACAACTTTTAGTCTTTGATATTTTTTCAATTTCTACGAAATATCTGTATCATTAAAAAAAAATAATATCGATAAAATTATTTTATTCTAGTATCTTCATCATGCCACTAACTTCCAATCACTAATCATCAACAGAAATATGATTTTCTTCAGAAAATAACAATACCCGCTTAAAATTTTTGTTATGTTTGATGCAAAGTTGATGTACCGTTCATCATTGAGAAGCGAAATTGATTCAAATTGATTTTTCCAGTACTAAAATGATGCCAAAGTTAAGGGCAGTTATATTATAGAAGAAATAAAAAAATATCATGAACTAAAAATTTCAATAAAACGTTCAAATTCGAGAGACATGTATAGAAACAACTTTTCCCGTTGAACTTTTCTGAAATTCGAACAAATAAGCCCATTTTCAGCGATTATCTTGAAAAAATGTAACTTCTGCCATGGAAGAAAACTTGATACCCAAGTCAAATATCAAAATAAATCATTAAAAGTTTTTCCATAATTATGATGCCAACTTTATGAATGACACTGTACATACATATAGGAACAGGAAGAAACTGCATTTTCTTCAAGAGTCGCAATCGCTCTCTTTAAGAGTATTTCAAGAAAAATATCACATTCCTTTCAATGTCTGTTATAATTAGAATGGAAATCGATTGCAGTTTTCCATCTACTGCTTTTCGTTCTGGGGTGACATGTGACATGATACGTGAACATAAATCACTGGACTATCGTATATCTACATCATTCTATCGATTTCCCATCACTTGAATTTCTATGGTTTGGAGAGGTTATGTGTGATCGTTCCATGAAAACCCTCCATCGACGATATTGAAGCCGGAGGGTATAAACAGAGGGGATATTAAAAAATATTTGCGCGTTCGACAAAAATACCGCTTTCTGGAATCGGAACAAATCCTTATTAAAAGCAGTGTTTTGAGTAGTCAATTCATGGACTTTCCTGAGAAAAATAGATATGAGTTTGGGGGATACTATATTAGATGCTGATCATTGCTGAGAGACTTCAGTCAGGTCTCAGCCAACTCAAATACAGGATGTATCTAAATAACACCGAACAAACTCAAACCATGATTATAATGATCCTTTCATACATAAATAATGATTGACGACATAAATCGATCAAAAAATTAACTGGAATGTTTTATTTTTGGACATAAATAATAGTTCCTTCTGAAAACAGACCCTCTTATGACGTAGAAACCTCTTCTCGCCATAGTTAAAAGTAAATACCAAACGCCCCACGGAGACTGAGGCAACTGATATATTAATTCTTTCAACTGTAATCTCGCGCTAATTCACTCTGTCATAAATCATGTATCATTCATCTCTGTCTAGAATAGTCTTGTTTCAGTATTAGGGTTTTGACGTCACATCATCGCCTCGTTTTCAGAGGTCCGAAAAATCGGGGATTTCAATAATTTTTTATAAAACTCACAGCAAGAAACGGTTTGCGGTGGTGAGCTAGTTTGGGTGAGTTCTATCGAATTATACGAAATAATTTTTCTTGTGATATAAGCCCATTATATTTGTTGAACATCTAAAAGGAGGATATGAAAATGAAAATCTTCTAAAATTGAGAATTGACATTCTCTTTCAAATCGTATACATATATGATATGACGTGTAACGATATAAAAAATATAACTTGCCAATATATTCAGTATTGAAATGAAAATTCAAATGTTTAGGAGACATACAGTATGATGCAAATGTATGGAATAAATTCATTATTTCAGAAATGGGCGACATTTGAAAAAATTCCAAAAACACGTGAGTTTTAATTTCTGAAGCCTCATCATGATATTCATATGAGAGATGTTACGTCACCGGTATCTCCAATACAATAAAGACGTAATGGACGATTTTTTCAAATACAAATAGGGGTCATGTGCCACCTTGATTGAAAGGTCTACCGATCGTCTATTCGACAGTCAAAATGTTGCATAAGAAGATTGAAATTAAAATGGATTATCATGTGATTAATTGACTCTTGCAGAGGTCTGCTACTGAGAATTGAACATCGAAGTCGTCTAGTTAAAAAAGTACGTCGAAAAAGAAGTTCTAAACTCTAGTTTTTGTTTTTTTTTCGAAAGTCGTCTTGTTTTGAAATGAATGTATTCCATACATTTGCATCATACTGTATATTTGTACAAATTCTGATCTTGTTGAGTTTGAAGTTTCCAAAAATCATTCATATATCCATGATATCGGCATGTACATAGATCTCTTACAAACAGGTTGGTTATATAATACTATAACGAACTGACATCTGAGAATTATTTGTTGACTTTCAACTCCTGTCATTTGGGTATGTTTTTGTTTGGATGCATGACAAATTGATATTCATCATACAGGGCGTGGAAAGTAGTTGTTTTCTGTTGAATATACCGAGAAAGAATTACTATTTTCATCACATAGAGAAAGCGAATTTTCAATGTATTTATTCATTTGCATCAATTTTTTTCATGTTCATAATAGATCTGACAAAATTCCTTTTCGAAACTTTCATACCCAATCAACGGGTTCAAACTTGAAAGAATCATACATCCAATCAATTATAGCAACCTATAGCACATTTTTGTGCATTCTATAGCTACAACGTATAATCATTTCGTTTTTTCATCCCAAGAAAGTTATGCTACAACTCAAGAAGTAGATGCAATTATCTTGGAGTAATAACCTATATTCAAGGGTACACCACACTAAATAAACGACCCAATTTATATTTTGTACAACTTTCTTGGTGTGTGTTTATACGCACCAACTGACCATCGAATTAACGCGAGGTCCTTTAGCCTATGTGTGATCTGTGTAGGCGTTATTACTGGCTCCATACGCCACTTTGGGAGCAGTACTGATGTTGATTGGAATGCGACGGTCGATCTCCGGCCGATACTACGAAAATTATTTACTAATACACAAATGAGAGGCAAAGTCATTACCACGATAGTTCATATAATGAACGAGAAATGTAGATAACTAGAGAAAAACAACTACTTTCCTTTCCTGGCTATAAGCCACGCAGAACATTGAATTACATCTTCCCAAAATCTATTAGACGAATAAAACCGCAAGTGTTTCCTTCCTAAACGCCGAGCTGTAGACCGGTTTCGAGCTGTTGGCTCTCATCAGTGTAGGGCTGTCCCAGATAGCATTCTTGTCCACTATCTGGTGCGAACTGGACCCAACGTATACGCATTTATACCCCACAAGGCGTTCAACGTCCGCGAAATCTACGCAAACGCCGAACGCCACCTGGCATGGAAAGAAACACTACAAAACTAGATACTATTTCAGGTGAAGTGGCTGGTTGTCCGACTGGCGTATTCTTTCCTAGTTGTTTCATATACTAATACTTAGATGGTTGATGAAATTTCATCAGAATGCCTGTTGAACTCGATGCTGTGACTCGATGGACCTATAATAACGAGACAAAAATTGAACCGTCTCTTGGAGAAGTTCCAAAGAATTTTTTTATGATTTCTTGCCAAAAGATTTCACATTTCGGCAGATCATATCGTTGGGATTTCGTCATTAGTGTTGAATCTATCCTGCTGACTCTGACGTATCTCTCCGATATTTACTTACAGTAATTAATAAAAAATTGAGACTGTGAAACAACATCCTTTCCTATGAATAGTGATTCTAAGAAGCGGAAGTTTTATTCGCCAGACGAAGCTCAGCTGTGCATTCTAATGGGTGTTTCCGAAATTGGGGTGATAAATGAAATAGGTAATAAAAAATGAAAAACAAAACGAAATGAAAGAGTACATTTTTGTCGAAAAAAAACTTTGTCAAGGCATTGACCATCAAAGTTGACCTGAAACTTTTGTGAATCATTGATCAGTGATTAATTTTCGAACCCAAGCGTTTGAGTTCGGCGATGTTCGAAGCGCCAGAAGCATCAATGAATTCTGCGCTGTTGCTGGACGTAGGCGAGTACCAACCTATTTATAGATATCACCCCTATACCAGCAATAAATTAGGGATTTATACCGAATTCAAAAATAAAAAAAAATCACTGAAAGAGATACTCTTATATCGCCAAAACACAATATACCTACTGTCCCCAAAACTGCGAAATAATATACAGCCAACCAATATAATTCGATTGCAAAAAGGATGGATCCTACCTTTCATGTAAACAGCTTCTCATGATGGTAATCATGCATTGCCGTTCACCAATATCATTCACAATTCCTTCGGATGTGGAATCATTCTTGATAAAATACTTCGTGAATCCTGTTGACCCTTTTTGGCTTCTCGAAAATAAGCAACTGGATACGGTGGATCACAAATTAACTATCAGGTTTGACTACCACTGCCAAACACATTCATTCAGAAATCAGAAACAGTGACTAGGTATTTCGCAAACTCAAAATATGACTGTATAGCATTAGTTGGCGATTGAGTGTTGTTGAGCTCACGGTCATCTCATGCTGTCTAAGCTATCATTGACTCTCGTCTCGTTTCAGTCGACTCCCTCTGACCTTGTACTGTCTTGTACCACTTGTACCGATACTGATCCTTCCGAATTTACACCCGCGTCTCCTATGCATCACAAATTTCCTTAGCAACAAGAAATTCGACAGACGAAATACATATTACTCGGTCTCATCTATATTTTCAGGCGGGATACTAAGGTTTAGGCATAAAAATTATTGAAAATTGAATAAGCGTTGGAGTAAAATATAATTATGAGTAAAGTTCAATATTGATGGCGGGGTATAGTTTGTTTGTTTGTTTTCTGATTTGGGATTTTCTATAGTGCTAGACATTTATTATGATGTAGAATAGGTGTAGGCAACACAATAAAAATCATGAAACATCAATAGAAGCAGCATTAGATCATGAATTCTTACATGGGTGCATTTTTCTTGAAACGTTTCATTTCGGTTTCGTTCTAACGTTCTTGCAATTGAAAAATATTTAAGAAACCCAGACGAAACGTCTGGGTTACGTTTCAAGTAACGTTTCAAACGGTCCACATTAGGGTAGAATTGAAATGTTTCTGGAAGGTTTCATGTTTAGTGGGGTGCCAAGCAACTGGATACGGTGGATCACAAATTAACTATCAGGTTTGACTACCACTGCCAAACACATTCATTCAGAAATCAGAAACAGTGACTAGGTATTTCGCAAACTCAAAATATGACTGTATAGCATTAGTTGGCGATTGAGTGTTGTTGTGCTCACGCTCATCTCATGCTGTCTAAGCTATCATTGACTCTCGTCTCGTTTCAGTCGACTCCCTCTGACCTTGTACTGTCTTATACCGATACATGCCGATACTGATCCTTCCCCTTTCCGAATTCACACCCGCGTCTCCTATGCATCACAAATTTCCTTATCAACAAGAAATTCGACATACGAAATACATATTACTCGGTCTGATCTATATTTTGAGGCGGGATACTAAGGTTAGGCATAAACAATATTGAAAATTGAATAAGCGTTGGAGTAAAATATAATTATGAGTAAAGTTCAATATTGATGGCGGGGTATAGTTTGTTTGTTTGTTTTCTGATTTGGGATTTTCTATAGTGCTAGGCATTTATTATGATGTAGAATAGGTGTAGGCATTGTCGATCTAAATGAAAACCTAGTAGGCGACCTAGTACGCGAGGAGGTACAATATTGTCTGTTCTTTCAATCAAAATCTGTCTGCCTGTCAAGTGGCGCTGGCATCCTGAAAATGGAAAAAGCTCATTTGTTTCTGTCAAAATAGACAAATTAGGTTGACATTCTCTTCTTCTATTTTTCTCCAATATGTACTCAACCACAGACGTGCTTTCCATCATTGACGTGATATTTGATAGGAAGACGAGGGAGAAGATTCATGTAATCATAAAATCATTTTCTGACAGTTGTCATTAACTTATAACTTCGTCTTTGTGGATGTGTTGAACTTTGATTTCCTTTCTTGGAATTTACAATTATACCTAATCATTTCTTCTAGTATTGGTTTTCTATCAAAGTTTGTTGATTGGTTTGTGAGTGCGATTGTGTTATTTTGCAATGTCATCTGAAAACTGCGCACTCCAGAAGGTGAAGGTGTAATTGAATTATCAAGACATGGTTTCTCCAATCCCCATTGTTGTGAATTTGAGCCTCAAATCCTGAGGCATCAATGGGTTCACGCCATATTCATTGGATATCGAGGTGAACTTTTTTTCTTGAATCGCATAATATTTGAAACTAAATGATATTTATATTTCAGGAATGTGAGTTTTTGAAGTAAACGACCATGATACTATATGTTTCCAACATTTTAAGGGAACTGTTTCTTGCCAATGAAGAATATAGGAAACGATTTTGGAAAGAGAGTACGGTTCCAAGTTTGTTCAAGGTAGAAATATATAAATAAAATGGTATTTAACAAGTTTGTACCTATACTAACTAACTAATTATTAGTTTCGGTATGAAATTTACCAAGAACTTTGATTCCTCTAAAAGTTGTTCCATAGTCAAAAGTCATTGAATTCATTTCAGAATGGTACAGGACATTGAAACTAGGGACAATATTTTTATATTTTCAGACTCATCAATGTTGTTTGGAATATGATGCTGAAGAGGAATTCTTGCCTTAAGGAACACGACCTGACGATGAAGAAGCATCTGAGGAGGAGGAAACAGGCATTTGAACAGATATTATAGAATGATAATAAATAATAATAAAGTTCATTCAAAATGTTGACTTGAATATAAATTAAAAAGATACATATTGGTATTGAATATTCCTGTGGTTTAATTTGTGGCAATAATAGACACATCTTCTCATATTTAGTGAAGTTCGTAGCTTCAATAAGATGATTTAATAAAAAATAATCATTGTTTTACTTCAAAAATACTTTACCTATATACAATATTGGCACAATATATATAGTGTTTTCAAACTTACCTGCCAATACATCTGTACAACAATAAACAGGGTATCAGAAGAGAACAAACTATATAGTAGAATGAAAATTGAAATAATTCTTCATAATTATGTACAATTCATTAAAAAAGTTATATTGCCATTCATACATACAAGTTATATTCCAATAAAAAACTCAATATCCCAGCATCTTGACAAAGAACCCTGAACAATAGAATATACCATATATCTGAGGATGATTCCTATATCTTGAAATCACTTTACTCTAGTGAAATTCTGAGTGGCTCACTACTAAAATGGTCCTGAGTGTGCTGGAGTGGAATATCACAATCATGTTCCTCATCATCTAATTGATTGCTTGAAAAATAGATGAATTGAATATACATTGGGGTGTGTATAATTTGCAGCCTAGAATGAAATGCTGGGGACTGGCAATTTCCAGCAAACAAATCGTTGTTCTTACTGCTTATCTGGATTCAGCTCATCGAACTACAGGATGAAAAGTTTCTGATTTTATTCACTGCCCCATTTTCTTGTGTGTATTTTCATAAAATCTTGTGAACTGGATATTTTTGCAGCTCGACTTTCAAGGAGGTACCTATCTATAAAAAATATAATGATATTTTGTGTTTGGAGCAGAACTCGGAGCAGAATATCCATAAGACATTGATGAAATAACCAGATTGAGTCTAACCTTAGTGCTTCTATATATTTATTTCAGATGGTAAATTTTCCATTCTGTTCTCAAACATCATCATATCCTTCTGGTACATTCCTTCTGAACATTACTCACATAATGATTTCTAATGTGATACTTCCACATCACTCATAGTTTTTCGTTTTTCAACTGAAAAGCTATTAATGTAAGTACTCTTCGCTGTAGGTAGGTACCTGAAATTTTCAAGTATATAGTGATTCCGATTTACATCACTAAAGACATGTGTTCACTGCAAATAATGGAATTTCATGAATTATATAGTGACTTGTCAAAAATACAGAAGGAAATAAGCAGCCCCTACCTTTATGCTTGGCTTGCATGTCGAAAAAGTGTAATAGCACTATTGAGTTTCCGAAGTTTCCACAGTTCCAACTCAATTTCAAGTTGCATCATGAATCATACTAATACAGCATTGCCTAAACATCTTCCTGCTTCCATTCAAGTATAGGTAGATGGTTTTTATACTTGATAATATCCTTCGTGATAATGTTTCATTTTCGGGATTCCACATGACAGATTTTTATTTACAAACTTGACAGGACCATGAAAAATGTTACGGTTAGGAATAAAAAATGAATAACTTAGTTTACTTGGTTCACATTGATGTCTCTGTACTACTGAACGCCTTCATTTATTTTTTCAAAGAACAGACAATATTATGCTCTCGCCTACTAACTACCTAACTAGGTTTCCATTTAGATCGACAATGGTGTAGGCAACACAATAAAAATCATAAAACATCAATAGAAGCAGCATTAGATCATGAATTCTTACATGGGTGCATTTTTCTTGAAACGTTTCATTTTGGTTTCGTTCTAACGTTCTTGAAATTGAAAAATATTTGAGAAACCCAGACGAAACGTCTGGGTTACGTTTCAAGTAACGTTTCAAACGGTCCACATTAGGGTAGAATTGAAATGTTTCTGGAAGGTTTCATGTTTAGTGGGGTGCCATTTTCGAAAAGTGCCAATTTCGAAAAACTCATGTATACAGAACAAAACTCACTCAGGTTGACTATCATCAAATAATTCATAATAATTACTCAGCTATAAATGCTACCTACATCATAATATAGCTATATAAGCCTATTGTATGTAGGTATATTGTTCATTCTCTTCTTCTAATTTCTGGACCAATTTTTCACTAATAATCCCATTCAATGAAATACCGCCATACTTTTAATAATATAATAGCAAATCCTTTTTGGCACATTTGGGAAATGGGAACATGGGATTTTTCAACAGTCATTCCAATTCTTGCGGTATGAATCATTCCGCTAATATAGCCGTCTGGCATTGTCCACCGGCCACAGCAATTGTCGAATGTCACATGGTCCTTTTATGATTCAGAGTTAGGGCTATCATCCAATAGGAAGTCCAATTTGGCGCTTCCTTAACGTAGGAGGTCGCAGAAGGACACCATACCATTGAAGGAATATTATACAGTGTGTCCCACTTACCATGCTCACCATGGGTATCTTTTTAACGGTGAGAGATACGAGGTCGGTTAAACGACACCAAATGTGGAGTTTTTCAAGGCCAACTATAATGTGAAAAAATATTTTGATAAAATCTATTCGTTATTGTTTTATACGCAAAAAACAGATTTTGATCATTTACATGTCTCCTCCGTAACTTCTTTATTTATGAAAATATTCAAATAGGAATTTCACATTCGCATAGCAGTTTTTCAAAGTGATTTCGAAAAAAATATGAAATTTATACCAACTCTTCTAGGATTTGAGATATCAGCACCAACTTTAGTTCTTCAAATGTAGGTCATAGCTCACTATCACTTAGTTACAAATAACTTTTTTTCTCTAACAGATGATATATCGCAGTAATAGTTTTGTGTTCATAACAACGGAGTTATCGTCATTTATACAAGAACAAAAATTATTTGGAAGCCGCCATCTTGAATTTATAAATTTTAACAAAAAAATCATGACCTCCGACCTCAAAAACGCCCACTTACCAATTTTGAATGGAATCGGACCAAATCATGGCAGTTTTTCAAAGTGATTTTGAAAAAAATCTGAAATTTATACCAACTCTTCTAGAATTTGAGATATCAGCACCAACTTTAGTTTTTCAAATGTAGGTCATAGCTCACTATGACTTAGTTACAAATAACTTTTTCTCTCTTACAGATGATATGTCACAGTAATAGTTTTGTGTTGATAACAACTGAGTTATCGTCATTTATACAAATACAAAAAATTAATTGGAAGCCGCCATCTTGAATTTATAAATTTCAACAAAAAAATCATGATCTCCGACCTCGAAAACCACCACTTACCAATTTTGAATGGAATCGGACCAAATCTTGTCCGCCATCTTGGAGTAGCCATTTTTTTTAATTTCAACAAAAATTCCATAATGTATTGTCACCAAAATTATGAACACATGCCAAATTTCAAGTTAATCGGAGTTATGGAATTTTTGTTGAAATTAAAAAAAAATGGCTGCTCCAAGATGGCGGACAAGATTTGGTCCGATTCTATTCAAAATTGGTAAATGGGGGTTTTCGAAGTCGGAGATCATGATTTTTTTGTTGAAATTTATAAATTCAAGATGGCGGCTTCCAAATAATTTTTTGTATTTGTATAAATGACGATAACTCAGTTGTTATCAACACAAAACTATTACTGTGACATATCATCTGTAAGAGAAAAAAAAGTTATTTGTAACTAAGTCATAGTGAGCTATGACCTACATTTAAAAAACTAAAGTTGGTGCTGATATCTCAAATTCTAGAAGAGTTGGTATAAATTTCAGATTTTTTTCAAAATCACTTTGAAAAACTATCATGAAAATATGAAGTTCCTATTTGAATATTTTCATAAATAAGGAAGTTACGGAGGAGACATGAAAATTATCAAAATCTGTTTTTTGCGTATAACACAAAAACGAATAGATGTTATCAAAATATTTTTTCACATTATAGTTAGCCTTGACAAACTCCACATTTGGTGTCATTTAACCGACCTCGTATCTCTCACCGTTAAAAAGATACCCATGGTGAGCATGGTAAGTAGTACACACTGTATAAGTGGTGACCAGTTTGTATTTTCACATGTTTTCTAAATTTCAGAAAATGAATAAGTCAGAAAAAGACCGACAAACTTCGTTTTCGTATGTCGTATGAAATGCATCTTCTCTGAGATATAAACCTACAGGGTGTTCTTCACAATTTTTCAATATTCAAAATTGCCCTTTTTCAGTGAAAAATACTATTTTTGAAGGACTAACATAAAATATTTCACTATCCACAGAGCTCTTTACAATTTTTTCATTTTCATTGAAATTCGCGATATTTTTTGGCATGAAAAATGCGGGAAAACGCAGACTTGACCGTGAGGAAATACACTGTGATCAATCCAATGCATATACGTGAATTCTTGCAATATGATAATGCTGTCACTGGTTGTTATTGTTAAATGGTGTATATTTTTGATATCCAAAAAGAAGGCCGCTTCGAAGTTCAAATTCAGAATATTTCTGATATTCAGGAATGAATGAAAATTCTCAAATTTCTATCAATATTTTCCTGAGCTTATTTGAAGAGGTACTAATTTCGGAATAATATACTCACTTCATCAATGACACATTATCTTTTCAAAATAAGAAATTCGACGATTTGACTTCAAACATACCATCATCTATACTGTATTCTTTTCAATAATAAGTATTCTTATATTTTTTTTATGTTCTGGTTCCCATGAAAAGGGATATCTCCATCTCTTTGGAGATGACTGATAACAGGGCAAATGGCCTCTAATTGATTGTTGGGTGGCTCAGTTGTTGGGCAGGCTTATTTTCACCAAAAATTTTCATTCCGAAAAATAATTCTTTCCATAATAAAAATAATTCATTCTTATTGTAGTAACCTATAATCAGTGTAGTGAGAAAATAATTGGAGAAAACTGGTTCAGTGAGAATGTACAACCGGTTAATCTTGAGGATTCCATCAGCAGATGATCGAGTTTTGTCACTTGACGCTGATGTATCGGTAAAACAAATATAGATAAATTCAATATTATAAGTATTATCGTATATTATTTGATTCATTTTGTATGGAGTTGAAAGTAAACACTTCATGTGGCCTATTATTGGAATAGGTATTATCATTAAGTATTTTCTGATTCTGTTGAAAGATTATTTTTCAAGTTGGTTTTGCTAAACTCAAATTAGCAAGATTTTCTCTGGTATACCTTGCACGAAAATATTATGATTCAATATTTCAAAATTTCGTAATGAACCGATAATCAATAAATTCACTGTTTCGAACTTGTGACGTATCCTACCCTAGTTACCTATGGATATTTCAAAATCAAATTCATCTTTCATTTCAAGTCTTCGCACTATTCAAATAATAAAGATTTTTCTCCGACTGTGTTATATTTCTGTCTTCATTATATGATATTTCGCATACTTCGATATTATCCTGCATAACAAATAATGACTAATGCAAAAATATTTGTTTCTTCTTTATTCGACACTCGACCACGAGGGTTATCGGTTTTCAGAGATATACAACTGTGATAGACACATTGAAATTGTCTTTATGAGAAATATTTTATTATGATTTATTCAATTGCTTTCATCTAACTGAGCCTAAGTAAATCATCCACGAGAAACCAATAAGTAGGAAGTAGGAACAATAAATTCAGCTCAGTCACCTGGTAGCTTCTATGTAGGCCACTGCGGCAATTTTCTCGTTCCTGAGACATCAGGTTTTTGCTTATGGTGGTACAAATAATCTAGAGAGACCCTCCCATATAGGGATTTGGGGTGTCTACCACGGTCAAATTGATCGCAAAAGTATGATTTCTGATAACTACTAAATAATACTCGAAATCATCTCCACGACATTTCTGTATAATCAATTGGTACATGTTTCGGACATATATATGTCCATCCTCAGGCTAATCAAAAATTGCTACATGATTTTGTCCGAGAATGAATGTGAATAAGTGCTAAGAAAACGATTTCAACGACATCAAAAAGTAAAGTGTTGAATGTGTTTCATAAATAGTTATTTATTATACAAGTGAAAAAAGTCTAAGATTTTAGCTCGAGCTTGAGTTTTCCATAAAATCATTTTACGCTATAAAATAGTGGTTCTCGAGTACCTAATAGGAAAGATAATGGAGTGAATCCAAAAAAGAAAAGTTGAATACAGATAAGTTAAACTGTGATTTCAATTCTAACTCGATAGTGTAACTATTACACTCTGCAGGGTATTACTAATCAATCATCTTCTGGCTGAAAGCATCAATGTTGAACATTTTATTAAAGACGGCTCTCTTATCATAAATGCTGGTGTTCCGCAAGGATCAATTCTAGCACCAACACTATTTCTACTCCATATCAACGATTTGTTGGAAGCAACTTCATGTCCAGTACATAGCTTCGCGGATGATAGTACCCTCCATACCGCCTCCTCTTTCAGGGCTCCAATACTAGCCAGGAAAATCAGAACGAGGGAGAAATGTTGACAACATAAATATGGACTTGGCAACAATTCTCGAAAGGGGATCTAATAACTTGGTAGATTTCAATGCAAACCTCGATGCAAACAAAACACAAGCATGCCTTTTCTCTAGAAAATCTGATCTCACTGTGCCCAACATAAGCTTGTCAGGAGTAACCATACCTTTGAAGAGATCCATTTCGATGCTTGATATTACTATCAGCAATAACCTTTCTTGGGAAAATCACGTAAGATCAATTGCTAAGAGTGCATCACAAAAACTTGTTTTCTGTTTCGGGCCAGGAGCTATTTCACTTCCAGTCAGCTGCTTATGATCTATAAGGCACAGATCCGACCTGTCCTGGAATAGTGTTCCCATTTTTTAGTGCAGCTCCCAAATATACCCTGAAACTGTTGTATTCTGTCTAAAAAAGGGCAATTCGTCTCGTGGGTGATGCCTCGTTCACAAACCCACTCACTTCTCTGGAACACCGTAGAAAAGTTTGCGATCTGGCTCTATACTATAGATATTTTCACGGACCATGCTCTTCTGAAATATCAACAATTGTTCCTCCCTTGGCAGTCGCCGCGAGATTGATCCTTCGAGTTGAGGCTTGTCTATTTCCTAAGACTCGTTCATCCAACGAATGGCGATGCTCTGGAACACTTTGCCAAGAGTGGTGTTCCCCGAGGCATATAACCTCCAGAAATTTAAGAAGAACACCAATTCCCACCTTATTTCCCTTGGTTCTCACGATGTTCTTTGAACATTACAGGATATCCCTTCTCGTGGGAACCAGAACATTGAAAAAAAAAGTAGTTTTGACGAGAATGTTTCCTAAACTTTTTGCTACTTTTTGGTAGTGCGTCAATTTCCTGGAGAAGTGCAGTTGGCCGGTTTACATAGTAATTAGAACTTCCCACAAAATGACCGATTTGGCAACACCGCCTCCGTCTGGAGCTTCGACTCGAGGACTATCGCGTTCGCGGACCGGAGAGACTTCCCTGCGCGATCCGCAGTGTGACGTAACAGTTCGATAGGTCCGCGACAGCGCACCGCCATTCCCGAGTCCCGAAAAGCGGCCAGTGGGTCCGCGCCCGTGCTGAAGTGTGTTTGCTGACTAGTGTCCGTGCCCCGTCCCATGAGGAGGAGCTGCATTTAACACCACCGGACGCTCCCCAGGATTACTGTTTGACATTCGCTGAATAATCATGGGGGACGAGGTACGTTGGGCGCCAAAAAAGATTTCGAGTTGGAAAAGTGGACCAGAGGCACTTGCGCCTTTTCGATTCGTGTGGTAGGCTTAGAAGGGTTGTCGATAACACTCATTGCCGGTTTTGCAAGGGGTGTTATAGCACCAGGCGGCAAAATCTTTTTTCAGTTTATGGTAGATAATAATAATATACGAAATTGAATCATATCAACCTAAAAATGTAACCGAAAGTAATCTGTATCGTCCTTTGGACTGCTAAAATAATAACACGATTTTGTAGTTTTCTGCTATATCTAAAAACTTAAAAACCTTTGACTGTCACTTTCGAGATGCATGTTTTGACGTTTCACATACATTTTCATCAAAAGCTGTGAGAACTGTGATTTTCAGCAAAAAAAAAATTCTGTGACAAGAAAAAAGTTTGAAAGTCCCACAGGCAAAAAGTGAGTACTTTTTTCCCGGATATATATGACATATATATACACTGTTGATGGCTTTTGTTGTACTATAGTTCCGAAAAATAAGCCAATATCACCGCCTCCGAGAAAGAACTGTAAGTCCTTTAATCTTCCATTAGACTTCGCCGTTACGTAAATTACTAAACAACTACTAAATTCGCAATTTTTCAAAATGAAATCACATAATTAGACTGACAGATATTCATTACTTCAAAAGAATGATGAAGATGCTTGCAGCGCAGGTGTCATTCCTGTTAAAAACTTCAAGTTTCACGTCGATAATTTTCTAATTTCAATATAATGTAATATCTTCTCAATATTGATTCGTCCTTTTTCCGGTCACAGAAAAATAAAGGTGTATTATAAATGGGAAAAATATTTGATTTCAGCTCAAGGTATTTTGTCTCCCTCCGCTACGACAACACAAACTGGACTACTTGTTTCATTAAATAAATAACTATTATTATTCAAAATCTTCGATATTTTATAACAGATGAATTTCATATCAATAACCTCGTTTTCCTGGCTCCCACAATGGAAGTATATAGCCAGCATCACAGGGATGCATAGTATCACAGTTAAAAGAATACACTGTGGTAGTAGTTTCTCATCACTAATTTGCTTTCAACCATTCGTTTGCCGTTCCCACGAGATGGATTTTCGCCGGCTCCAATGTAAATGCTTCTGGCCATTTATGCAACATAGCAGTACTTTCCAGCTGTTCCAACCATCCCAATGCTGACTTTCCTAGTTCCTCCCCGCTCTCCATTGAAGTCCTCAATAGATTTACTGAAATCAGGCATCACTTGGTCACTGGAATTCGTAGCTCTGTTCCATCAACAACATCATCTGCATAAACTTGATCTTATGCTGACCTGGTGGACCACCGCTTGAGGAACTCATATTTCCGTTAACATCTTCTGCTTCAGTCACAGGCATTTCGTAGATCCTTGACCAATGCTGATTTGTTAAAGATACGAGACTTTGAGACCTCTGGTTTTCGGCAAAAAATTGTATTATTCACAAAAGCATCTCATTCACAATCTTCGATATTTCGAAATAGATAAATTTCATATATATAATTACTTCGTTGTCCTGACTCCCAAAATGGAATAATGGAAGTAGGCCATCACATGATAATCTGTAGACGGATAGTAGTTTCTCATCAAAACCCTACGAAATATTGAGCAAGTTGAGAGGAAATAATGTTTGAAATAAATTATTAAAAGAAAATGGCAATAATTAGGAGAAAACAATACGAAGGAAAGTTTGAGCCAAAGAGAAAAATTGCGGACAAAATTATTTGCGGTCTTCCACACACAAATCTTTTTCAGAATCTTTCTGTTCAATTTAAAATCAGAAGAGGATGAGAATTTCATCGAAATGACAACCGGCAACTACAGAGTACCCATGTAGAGAATCTGGACGATATTTTTTTGCCGAATGTATTCATCTGAAAAAACTATCAACTCATTTGGAATTAGTTTTCTACACGAAAATAATTTGATGTATTATTTCCCTTATTTTTCAATAGTCATTTGTCACAATATTAGGTACATTACGAATGATTAACGGTCCTGTTCAACTTCGGTCCTGTTCAAACAAAATCGGAATAGTTATTTTATATTTTAATATTTAGTTATTGTCAAGAGTATCGTATACATCCATTTGATTCGATTGAAGCCAGAAAACAATTTTTGAATAGTTAGGTACCTTATGTTCCTAGTTACGAACTTACCTATTATCAATACGTGATTAAATTCTACTTATTTGAAGTAGATAGTAGATTGTAGATTGTATAGATGACTCTCGATCACTGTGACCTAGAAGATCTATTGTGATTACCCTTATCTAATTTCGGTCCTCTAACCCTAGACTTCTGATGAAGCCTTGAATTTTCCTGACGGTTGAATTTTCCACCTCAGCAGGCGTGAGATAGACCTGTTCTAGGTGATTCAGCCTTTGACAGACTAATACTTCACATGAGCAAAGTATGTATTCCGCGGTTTCGGTCGCATTGTTGCAAAAGCGGTATGTGTCAGTCTCTGCCAGACCCATCTTTTTGAGGTGGTACCTCAGAAGGCAGTATCCTGTGAGAAAGCCTTTGATAAGCTGTAGCTCTGGATTGCTGAGGCGAATGGTTGATGACAGATGAACCTTTTCGCTTGTCGTTGACCTGGAGTGGCTCTCCAATAGGAGGACTTTTCAATTTCTTTCCATTTCCTGAGTTCTGCCTTCAGGTGACATTTGCTTGTCCCACAGAAAAGCTCAGGCCCAAAGAGTCCAGATTCTGCATCTTTCTTTGTAAGACGATTAGCTGACTCATTTCCTTCGATTCGTTCATGCCCTGGAACCGACATAAGTGTGGCAGTCCCATGTAATCTTTGAGGTAAAAACAAATGATTTTAGGGCTTTTAGTGTGGCTTGGCTGTCTGAGCAAACTTCATATGCATTTTCCTTGCTATTGAAAGAATTATATTTTCCATTATGTTCCACAAAACGTCCGAAAACCTTCAATATTTTCTTATCTAACGGGCTGCTTGTCCATAATAGCACCGCAAATTACCTACTTGCAATCTGCACTGATAACACATCGATTTCCGACCTCGATATCCTCGCGATAATTTCAGAAATTTTTTTCATTGTATTTATTCACTTCGCAAGTCACACTAATCCTCACAATTTATTCAGAACCAGGATATCCCAAAAAACAACTACAGGTAAAACTGGAGTTATCGACCTGACCTCTTGGATAAAGGTCGGTCTACGACTTTTCTTGAATTCCTCATAGAAACACTGGTTTTTGGGAAGGCAGAATCAATTTTTGCACAGAAGAAAAGTAGTCCAGTAAAGTATGAAATACATAGACTATCGAATTTCATAGTATGATTGAAAAATAGAATGAAAAATAATTGCTGAGAAGAAAATATCAAATCTTATCGGTGTTGATATGTTGTTGACAAGGAGATTGCGTAAGCCAAACGACCTACTTTGGTAGACCTTTGAGTATTCACACTATACAAACACATTTTGTGGCTGGAGTCCCTATCAATGAGCTGTATATTGATTCTTTTTGCCTCTTGTATAGATTATGGCTTCATGCATGTTATTTGAAAGAGACTCCACAATAATTTGATACTCTCTGAGTATGATGAATGAAATTCATCCTATATATTTGTCATTTCAGTTAGGATTATGCGATCCCTAATTTCAATTTGGAATGACTGTCCAGTTTTTGAACAGTTTGTTCATAAGCTGGAGCATCAAAAAAATTTTATATGTAGGGTGTCCGCTAAAAGGAGGTCAATCCATTAACCACATATTCCTTGAACAAAAACAATATGAGTTTCTAAATATCATTTTTCATTTTAGCCCTTCATATTCGGTATACAGGGTGTCAAAATTGGAAATTAAAAACTGTTTTTTTCTAATTATTCGCGTATTTGATAAGATATTAATCTCAAAATTGGTACATTACTTCAGCACAAAGAGTTACATCGTGTGAGGAAAACAAAACAGAAAATAACTGTCAAATATTCAAGATACTGGGGGTCAAGTTCACACTTACCCCCATATTTTGTTTGTACGTGCGCTAATGACTTCCTATCTATTTTCCTTCAAGTGTTCAATCATTTTTGAGTATTTTTTGTTTCCTGTTTAATTTCGATTGAATCATTTGTTTTTAAGATAATTCGAAAAGTACTGGTTATTGTTTGATGCCTATGCGGCTTTGGTAATCTCATAATGTTCACATACTCCTATTTATTTCGTCGAAATTGAAAGAGGGCGTATCTTTTTACGTACGAAAAGATAAATATGGAAATACCGGGTGCTCGGAGCAAATGTACTAAAATAATTTTTACAACAAAAAAAAAAAATTAAAAAGTGTAAAAATTATTTCAATACATTCGCTCTGAGCACCCGGTATTTCCATATTCACCTTTCCGTACGTAATAAGATACGCCCTCTTCCAATTTCGACGAAATAAATAGGAGTATGTGAACATTATGAGATTACCGTAAGCCGCAAGGCATCAAACAATAACCAGTACTTTTCGAATTATCTTAAAAACAAATAATTTTATCGGAATTTTACAAAAATCAAAAAATACTCAAAAATGATTGAACACATGAAGAAAAATAGATAGGAAGTCATTAGCGCACGTACAAAAAAAATATGGGGGTAAGTGTGTACTTGACCCCCAGTATTTTGAATATTTGACAGTTATTTTCTGTTTTGTTTTCCTCACACGATGTAACTCTTTGTGCTGAAGTAATGTACCTATTTTGAGATTAATATCTTATTAATTACGCGAGTAATTAGAAAAAAACAGTTTTTAATTTTCAACTTTGACACCCTGTATATCGAATAAGAAGGGCTAAAATGAAAAATGGTATTTAGAAACTCATATTATTTTTGTTCAAGGAATATATGGTTGAATGGCTTGACCTCCTTTTAGCGGACACCCTGTATTTCTCCTATGCTGATCTGCGCTATGGTGATGGTCTGTGAGCAGTATTGAAAACATATTGGTAAATGTATATATTCAGAAAGAACCTCGGAAGGAATATTGCAAGAGAGAAATATAGGGAAATCGACAAGACATGCGCAATACTGTATTCAATGAAAGGACGTTCTATATCTACTGTCCCTGGGGTTGGATATCTGTCTATATTGTGCACCTCACCTTTTGACCTACAACCATAAATTTCCAAACTAACTGGATCCACAATACTTTGTAGTATGTATGTAATGTATCCACAATACTTTGTAGTATTGTGGATATATGACTTGAGAAGATATTGACAACATTTAATCATTGTACAGGGTAAGTCGAAATAAGACCGACAATCTTGAATTCTATGTTCCCCACTTTATTTTTAATTGAAAAGATTCTATCAAGGTATGTCGAGAATACGAAATTATTCATGATTTAATTTTTTGTAGGAAAATGGTTTTGTTTTGAATTTTTGTGAACCTTACAATCGTACCTGACCATATTTTCTTTGATATGTTCTTTATTAGTGTTTAATATCAGTTGTTTGGCTCGTTGATGCTCGCCCTATGAGTCATAAATTAGCACATACCTAAATGGGTTTCGACATATTGACGAAAGTACCACAATCTTATAATGCCAATTTTTCTCAACATATTTTTCAACCACTTGAACATTTTTTGATATTGGGATGCTGATGCTTTTCACCTCAAAATGAAGTGAAGAATTTGAAAACGTATTCTGTTGGTCTTATGCTAACTCACCCTGTATACAATATAGTTAGTGTTGAATGAAACTCTGCTGCGTCTTTTTTTTATATTGTGATCCCAAAGCTTGGATTCATGCTATTTGCGGCAGTATGCTAACTAGAATTTCATTGAGAAAGTCAACTAAAATTAAACGTGGTGGGTAGATAGTCTGGGAACTTGTTTTTACCTATTTGTGACATGTTGTTTTGCTCATAGTATGAACCCGTGTATATTGAACTTACGTATGAAAGGGTATGCAACATTAACTACATGCATTTTACCTTGAGTTGAAAATGTTTCGTCAGCACTCAGCGTGGCATTTTTTGAATCTCCAGAATCTGGCAATCCTTTTTAATCAAATATTGCTTGAACTACAAGATTTTATCTAGGATTCGTGATTTGCTTGAGTTTCTGTTAGGAAAGAAGTATTTTATTATTTCCTGAAATAATCATTAGATATCAATCCAAATATGAAAACAGGATGTGGCTTACAAACAATATTTGAGCGATTATTGCTTACTGATATATTTGGCTTTATGAAATCTATTTCAGTATATTATTTTTGCTTCTCTGTAAATGTATGTGAATATCCAATACATCCTACGAGATTATTATTTCGAAATAGAGAATTTTTCATCAAAAACCCTACTATTATTATTTAAAGAACGCCTTAAAACGCGCGTTTTTTAATAAAGTTACCACGTTAACTCACGGCAACATCAACGACTCAAGAAACGTGGAGTGAATGTAATCTTTTTTATTCACGACTAATATATTATACTTGTGGTTTTTGAAGTATAATGCCATATATTAATCCCGCAGGGAATAAAGACTATTAATCCCTCGCCATTATTCCCTGCGGGATTAATATATGGCATTATACTTCAAAAACCACAAGTTTATATATTAGTCGCAAATAAAGTAGAGTATACTACTCGCAATAATGGCTATTATTCTCTCGGAATGTTACTCCCTCGCCGCTAACGCGGCTCGGTTCGTAAAAAATCCTCGAGAATAATAGCTATCATTATTGACTCGTGGTATAATCTACTATAATTATCGATCTAACAAAACGCAAAATATCACTGACAATTCAATTCATGTATGAAAAATCCCACAAGCCGCGTGATTTTGTCATTATGACAGCGAAAAAATTTTGCCCTAACTTTTCCAACGACAATAAACTTAACTTTTGAAAAACAAATGTTTGATTCTCTTACCGAATTACACTCTAGCTTTTTTTAAGTCGAAGTAAAGTTGGCATTTATAATTCGAATTTTGTTGCCATTCGACTCAAAAAACTGCCAGAAAAAATTACTCTACCCACGGACTCGTAATTTTTTTCGTCAAATTGCCAGGCAACAAAATTCTTATTGATACATGTCAAGTTTACTTCAACAAAAAAAAAAAGCTCTCGTGTAATTTTAAGTGACAAATGTTCAACCATTTTACATTATTGGTTATTTTCATATTTATGAACTCAAAGTGTACCAATAAAAGAAAATTGCGTCAAGTAGATATTCGTGGATATGCACCCTTATACTTCAATATACTACTCTTTTTAAGTTTCGTTAGATGGCGCTTTGAAATCGACAATATTAAATGTTGAGATTCCTTCATAATTTTACCGTTTATGTTTCCAATTTTCATCATTTACATTTATTTCAAAACAAATCACAATCGATCCAACAAGAAATCTGTTTGATCGATTCTGTATGTACAATATGACCTGATACTGATTTAGACATGATATCACGTGAGAACTGGTTTGGGGGTAAACTTTAAAATATGCTAAAATATCTCAAAAATGTGGCAAGATATCAAAACGATTGATTTGGAAGTCGCTTCGAACCAAAATTTAGGATTATTTTCGCGACAAATTCTAAAAGTTTTCTGTTCTGATGTAGTTATTCTGTATTCCAGGTTTTATTGTCTACACTGACAATAAGAAATATCTAATCATTCACTCATATGTTCAATGTGCCCTTCGTGCCTATCCCTTCAAAATCAGTGTTGGTTTTGATAACTGTTGCTCCTTAACAAACCGAAAACACATTCATAGAAAATGTGTTATGAATCCGAAAAATTCACCTTGACACAATCGTGATATAAATAAAATATTCTTGACGTAGGTAGGTATAAAAGAAACAAAAATAAACCGAGAAGTTTTTTCTTTCGGATCAACTATTTTTCCATATCAATAGGTAAATGAAAAATGTTGAAAAAATAGTTTTCTTGAGGTAGGCATAGTCAGTTGCAGCACTGCTTTTAGCTTTTGAATCATTGCATGCACTCAATTGTGAAGTCACTCGAAAAATACTAGTTTCGTAGACATTTTTCGTGTGACACTACTAGGAAGATATTGTATTTATTGATTCTCCAACCAAATTGAAACATAGTAAGTAGTCTATTTGTTTTTTGTAATACCTGCCTACCATGTTAACGATTTTGTTTCGATTTTGTTGAAATCATATAATGAGTTAGTTTCCTTCAGATTATTTAGAGTTTCCAATTGCTATACTCCTTTTATGATCTTTTCAGTAGAAATGTTTCATGTATAATCTCCTTTAATTTCACCTAATTATCAATACATGATATTTTATCATTAAGTATATAATAATTATACCAGATGTCCACGATGTGTGGAAAAGCTTTATACCTTTGTAATGACATATAGACAAAATACTCTTAGAAATATATGTATAGTACAATATCGTGAGAGCTACAAATCAAAATTATTTTGATCTCTACAGGATGTTTTTTGAATGCGGGACTATATGAATTATGATTTTTTCACATACTTTGATTTGTCGTTATCTTGTCTACACAACCATGCCTTATTTTTGAAATTCATTCGTAAAATATGTGAAAAAATACAGGGTGTTCCATTTGAAAAAATTACAATTCATGCATGTATGTATAGATGAAAATAATTTTGATTTGTATACCTCACGATACTGTACAGAGCTTTTCCATACTAGGGATACTGTCTTTCATATTTTCTGGTCATAATTTCCCAAAAAATGGTGTCAGCATACATAGCTAGTATTGTTGTTTGAAACCCTGCTTAAAATAATCTTTGAAATCTGAAAAAAATCCTCTGCCTTCTATGCGAGGAGAACGAGGTAAGTTCTGAAAATGGAAAATCCGTGGATGTCTAGATCTAGCTCGTAGATTTTTTGTCAATGTTAGTCGCTTGTTTTGCAGCATGGCCGCTCGGATTCATATCGAGTCGCAACAATTCCGTCCAGTTACGATGACAACAAAACAGCTGATGGTAGACCCAAGGTATTCATTTTTTATTTTTTTATTTGGTACATTATTGTGGCAAATCAAATCATAATTGTTTTGTCGTATGTATTACAATATGTCGTAACTCACTTTTTATGATTTTTCAGGTGAGCGTTTTAAAGATTTATTTAATTTTTGGGGACATACTTGTATATCATTATTGTTATTTTTATTTCAGTTCAAAGAAAAACTAGAAATACTCTCAGTTACCGTTGAAAAACATCGAAAATAGTTTTTCGATGTAAAATAGTAGATAGTTGTTATGTATTGATTATATGAATATTTTTTATGGATTTGGAAATAAAAAATAGATAAATAAGTAGTTCTGAAATGAAATGATCTAATTTACTCATAACTTAAATTGAACACTCACTTATTAGTTGGAGATACGGTATAAGAAATATATACCCCCATCTGTTATTTATTGATGATAAAGAATAAATATAATATAATTCATAATATCATTTATTGCGAATAGATTACCTAGCTAAATCATGTGCCGATGATGTTAAATATTAACCTTATATTAATATGTTTCATTCCATTATTTTGATGAACTTCCCTCATTTGTTATTTATAAAAGTGTCAGCTGATAGAATATACCCTAAGGAAGTTGAAAAATATAGGTTGCCTATCTTTGCCAAGGGGCACCTATGGGGTTGCCAGGTAGAAACAGGCGAGTTAGCGTAATGTATATACCCTCATGAGTTATTTGATCAAAAAATGGCTCAAATGAAAGCCAATAGTCATAGCCAGAAGTCTCGTATTATTCCCTATAGCCTCGGTGCATTGTAAAAATCGCACCTTGGCAAAAATCTTACATTTCTGTCCCTTGATGAATAATGTACTATTTTCAAATGAAACACCATGTTTTTTATATTTTTTTTCGGCATCACAGAAAAATAACAGATGAGGGTACATATTTCTTGTACCGCATCTTGGACTATACCGGGTGACACAGGTTATCGGGCCACCCCTGTAACTTCTGCATTCGTCAACGGATTTTTCTGAAATTCTGTACAGTTATATAAGCAACTATTTCGGATTTGATCACATTACAATCCAATATGGCGGACTTCCGGTTTTTCTGGAAATGCCAGCAATTTTGTTTTTTCAAATGGAACACCCTGTATATTTTTACATATTCAAGTTCAACAGGTCAAAACAAGTGCAATCTTGATGTCAAATATCATTTATTCCACAGCCTACCTAGTTGAAAAATTATTCTAACTGCAAGGAAATTCATAAACTAGTTGTTGATTTTTGAATGAATACAATTTGTTACTGCACCGAAAAACAAAAATGATATGTCATTTTGTTCCTTGATGTATGGTCTAGAGAGACGGGTAGGTGGCCCATAGGGGTTCCATTTGAAAAAAAATAATTTTTGATCAAAAAGTGATGTGGCTGAATTGATTCCTGGATAAGTGACAAAAAAAATAATTTTTCAGAAAAAATTATGTTCTTCTGTTATGTGTGAGTCATTGTGAATAGTCTTGACCACATCTCATTTATCCACGAGGTAAAATGAAAAAACAATTTTAATTTAAATTTTTTCGAGAAAATGACATTTGAAATAAGGATTGCACTTGTTTCGACCTGTTGAACTTGAATATGTAAAAATATACAGGGTGTTTCATTTGAAAAAACAGAGTTGCTGGCATTTCCAGAAATACCGGAAGTCCGCCATATTGGATTGTAATGTTATCAAATCCGAAATGATTGCTTATATAGCTGTACCGAATTTCAGAAAAATCCGTTGACGAATGCAGAAGTTACAGGGGTGGCCCGATACCCTGTGTCACCCGGTATGGTCTAGTCCTTTGACGTTTACTTAAACTACAAATAATAAATATGAAGCACGTATTTGAATATCATTTTACGAACTGGCGTAACTCCAGATACGTCGCATTTGTATTGAAAGCAATTTTACGAAGTGGCTTATAACTTGAATAATATTATGCCACTAGGTGATACCTATCGGACTATTCAAAATATTAGTCACAATGAAAACTATATAAAATTTGGAATAGATATATGGCTTGGGGTCTGTGTGATTATAGTACGGTTAAAATTTTTCATTGAGGTCGACTCAACTAAAATTTTGACATCTTTGAGTCACTTCAATTAATTCGTAATATGGACGACAAATAGGATTTTGTGAAAAATAGTCAGAAATACAAATTATAATTTTAATCACCATAATGGCGTGCAGCAACGTAATTCGTTCGTTCATTATTTTTTTGCCTCGACATAAAGGGAACACAAATAATCGTTTTCCGAGGGGGAAACAACTCTTTAAATAGGTGTACACCATGGAATTTTAAGTACTTTAAGTATAATTTTTAATACAATAAGTACAATTTAATAAGCTTTCAAGTCTCGTTTTAAGTACTTCAGTATTTAAGTACCTGTTAACAGTATCTTAAGTCCCAGCTTTAAGTATTTTAAGTACTTTTTAATTACCACATATTTAATTATGGTGTACACATTTTGGGTAGGTAGTTGTTTCCCCCTCGTCGCTTTCAAACTAATGGATGGAAGGAGAATCGAAAAATCATTTTGACAAGTTTCAGATGCGGAAAAATCGGGAAAAATAATGTATGTTCAATGTTCAAGCAGGTCGTGAGGGAAAAATTTCAATACAATTTTCCTATTTCCTCAGTTTCAGACATAGATTTTGTTGGGCTCTCGTCCAATAATTCGTGATTAAGTTAACGTCGATCTTGATATTTTTAGATCCTAACCACGAATTAATCGAGGAATAATTATTGTTTTTTCTGTGACGGGAAAAAAGTTTGGCATTTCATCTCTGTTGGCAGGTTATAAAATGTCACTTTTCATAAATTACTTTTTTCCCGTGGGAAAAAAGTGAGTACTTTTTTCCCGGATATATATCACATATATATACTCTGTTAATGGCTTTTGTTGTGCTATAGTTCCGAAAAATGAGTCAATAATACCGTCTCCGAGAAAGAACTGCAAGTCCCTTTATCTTCCATTCGACTTCGCGGTTTCGTATACTACTAAACAACTACTGAATTCGCAATTTTTTAAAATCAAATCACAGAATTGAACTGACAGAAGTGACATCAGATATTTGATTACTTCAAAAGAATGATAAAGATGTCTATAAAACGCAGGTGTCCCTACTGTTAAAAACTTGAAATTTCACGTCGATAATTTTCACATTTCGAAATAATGTAATATCTTCTCAATATTGATTCGTCCTTCCTTCTGTCACAGAAAAAAATAGTGTATTATACACGGGAAAAATATTAGATTTTAGCTCACGGTTTTTTGTCTCCCTCCGCTACGCGTCGGGAGACAACACAACCTGGAGCTAAAATCTACTACTTTTTTCCCTTGTATAATAAATAACTATTATCAACGTCAATATGGATAAAAAATGAATGATACTTGATTACTCGGAACATGTGGTCTGAAAGAATCGTGATTTGATAATTTTTTCGGAATGTTCAATTATAAAAACTGAATCTATTGGTGCAATGATAATGGTCGAAATTATCGCAGAATTAGATAATTTGACTTCTGATACAAAAAAAATTGGGTGTGAAGATATGAATATGGAATTTGTGGGATATAAGACATAAAATTGCATTGGTATCGACACCATCATTTTCAGTTGAATAGATTATTTTTCACTGATAATCTCCCTAGCGGGAATTAATTCTGCTGTGTGGGAGATGCGGTAAAAAAATTACATAAATTCGGGTTGCTTTCAATATGATGAGAAGATGAGCCCTATGACCTATTCTGCGTAGATGTCAGATAAAATTTGATACTTAGATATAACTCGTTTTTATTACTGAAATGTGAGGAACATTAAAAATAATAAAATGTTATCTGATATCCAATGTCTTTATAGTTTGAGTTCCGATATGTTTAGTTAAATATGACACATTATATTTTTACAATAGAAGTTGATTTTACTTTTTAGTAACTGAGGTTGATTACTCAAATTTCAGGAACATTAAAAAAGCATATTTCTGATGAGTTAAGTTAAAATAAATATAGCTCACTATTTTTTTACAATAGAAGTTGATTCAACTTTTTAGTACTTAAAAATCATCAATTGGTGAATCAACGCAAACAAAAAGGAGCCTTTGAATTTGTTGAAAATGAATGTATGAACGTGTTTCTTGAAATTGCGTCAAAATGTGCCTCAAAATAATTCTCATTTAATGTACTTCCCAAAGTGGGATAATTTTGAGTTACAAAATTCAAATACACAGGACGTTCCTGTGTTGGGTCTTCGTCAAAGAATTTGATTCTATGTCTCATAGCATACCCCAAATTTAATTTTCATAACTTTCAAAACAAAAAACTGAAATCGCATTTTTCTAACTATGTTTTGTTTTTCACAGTCTCGACGGAAGGTAAAGAAAGTTAGGAAGGCTGATGATCTGGACGACCTGAAACAAGAATTAGATATCGATTATCATAAGATATCACCAGAAGAATTATATCAAAGGTTCCAAACACATCCCGAGAATGTAAGTCTAACCTGAATACAACCAATTTGTAGAACCCTGTAGAACAAATAACATTGATGCAAATTTTCTTTATAATGAAATTTTTTAAGAATTATGAATTAAAATACTTCTAGTAGTGAAAAGTGTCATAAGCGTCAACTACAAAATAATAGTCGAAGTCATCTTCACATTTTAACACGATCAACAGAACAAATTAGTTGGTACATGTTTCGGACATAAATATGTCCATCCTCAGCCTTTACAAATTACTACATTTGATTTCAACTAAATATTTGAATATATGGTGATTTTGTAGGGTCTCAGTCATGCCAAAGCGAAGGAAAATCTGGAAAGGGACGGACCCAATGCCCTCACCCCTCCAAAAACCACTCCCGAATGGGTGAAATTTTGTAAAAATCTCTTCGGAGGTTTCGCTCTTCTGTTATGGATTGGTGCAATCCTTTGTTTCATAGCCTACGGTATACAGGCCAGTACTGTAGAAGAACCAGCAGATGATAATCTATTCCTTGGCGTCGTATTAGCGGCCGTTGTTATCGTTACCGGTATATTTTCTTATTATCAAGAAAGCAAGAGCTCCAAGATCATGGAATCCTTCAAGAACATGGTACCCCAATTCGCCACCGTACTCAGGGAAGGTGAGAAGCTCACCCTGCGAGCCGAAGACTTAGTACTAGGAGACGTCGTCGAAGTCAAATTCGGCGACAGGATTCCCGCCGACATCAGAATCATAGAATCCAGAGGCTTCAAAGTCGACAATTCGTCTCTGACCGGAGAATCGGAACCTCAAAGCAGAAGTCCCGAATTCACGCACGAGAACCCGTTGGAAACCAAGAACCTCGCCTTCTTCTCCACCAACGCAGTTGAAGGCACCGCCAAGGGGGTTGTCATCAGCTGCGGAGATCACACCGTGATGGGTCGCATCGCCGGTCTCGCTTCCGGTCTGGACACCGGCGAAACCCCCATCGCCAAAGAAATCCACCACTTCATCCACCTCATCACCGGCGTCGCCGTTTTCCTCGGGGTCACCTTCTTCGTCATCGCTTTCATCCTCGGCTACCATTGGCTGGACGCCGTCATCTTCCTCATCGGTATCATCGTCGCCAACGTGCCCGAAGGTCTGTTGGCCACAGTGACCGTGTGCTTGACCTTGACCGCCAAACGCATGGCGTCCAAGAACTGCTTGGTCAAGAACCTCGAGGCCGTGGAAACGTTGGGATCGACCAGCACAATTTGCTCAGACAAGACCGGAACTCTGACTCAAAACCGAATGACGGTGGCTCACATGTGGTTCGACAACCAGATCATCGAAGCGGACACCACCGAGGATCAATCGGGGGTACAGTATGACAGGACCAGCCCCGGCTTCAAGGCCTTGTCCCGTATCGCCACGCTCTGCAACAGGGCCGAGTTCAAACCCGGGCAAGACGGTGTTACCATCCTCAAGAGAGAGGTGAACGGCGATGCTTCTGAGGCTGCTCTTCTCAAATGCATGGAACTGGCGCTAGGCGACGTGATGTCGATCCGGCGCAAGAACAAGAAGGTTTGCGAGGTTCCCTTCAACTCCACCAACAAGTACCAGGTCTCCATTCACGAGAACGACGATCCCAATGACCCGCGTTACTCTCTCGTGATGAAGGGAGCCCCCGAACGTATCCTGGAACGTTGCAGCACCATCTTCATTTGCGGCAAGGAGAAGGTATTGGACGAAGAGATGAAGGAGGCGTTCAACAACGCGTACTTGGAGCTGGGAGGGCTGGGAGAACGTGTGCTCGGTTTCTGCGACACGATGCTGCCCTCTGACAAATTCCCAACCGGTTTCAAGTTCAACTCTGACGACCCCAACTTTCCTCTGGACGGACTCAGATTCGTTGGTCTCATGTCCATGATCGACCCTCCGAGGGCTGCTGTACCTGACGCCGTGGCCAAATGCAGAAGCGCCGGTATCAAGGTCATCATGGTGACTGGGGACCATCCCATCACGGCCAAAGCTATCGCCAAGTCTGTGGGCATTATTTCGGAAGGGAATGAGACCGTTGAGGACATCGCCCAAAGGCTGAACATCCCGGTATCGGAGGTCAATCCAAGGGAAGCCAAGGCTGCTGTGGTTCACGGTTCGGATTTGAGAGATCTGGGCTCGGATCAGATCGACGAGATTTTGAGATACCATACCGAAATTGTATTCGCTAGGACTTCGCCCCAACAGAAACTGATCATCGTGGAAGGGTGTCAAAGGATGGGAGCTATTGTGGCTGTAACAGGTAAGACTGATTTGTTGTGATGTAAGTGATGATTCAATGCTTGCTCTTGATTCAAAGTGGTCACCTGAAAACTTCGTTGTAGCTTCCGTATAATGTGAACTGATTCAATATTCTATTAGAAATGAGTTAAATTAGAATGTTCATATAAAGATTGCTTCGTTTCGATAATAATTAATATTTTGAGTCATAGTGCATCATCGATCTATATTTTCTTCACAGAGAAGGTAGTGAGGAATCACAATAATCTTTTGATTCCAAGAGTCAGAACTTGGGAAAAAAACTGTTGTTAAGGGGGGTCGGATGAGGTTTGGTTGAATTTGCGCTAAACCCTATAAATATTTTGTTCTTGGTAATCAGACAAAATTAATAAAATGCATCAAAACTCACTAGCATGAACTTTCAATTTCATTACTAGTTAATAACGTTTGAATTGAATTGAGATACTTCAACTCGAAATGATCGAACGGAATGTTCTATTGTCCTGTTTCTGGTTCTGATCACTCTCGTTAAAGACCTGATAAAGGTAGTAAAGTTAGTATGAAGGGCGTAGGTAGTAAATTTAGACATATTTATCAATATTTGGCGGAGAGTTAGATAAGAGTGATTGGTTGTGTTATATTGTTGCGTTGACATGAGCGATGGATATAATAAAACACTCCTTCAATTCACTTTAATTGCGGGATGTCCAACCTATTGCCGAGGATACTTGAAGCTTCATCAATTATGCAATTACCCAATAGGTCAACGGGAAGTGACGTTAGTGTGGATATTCTTTATGCCTTTCAAGGTCACTCGCGTCCTGACGTTAACCAAACATTATACTAGACCTAGAAACCCACGTAATGCTCAACTGTTTTGTTAAACGGACTCTAGATGGAGTTTTTTCATTGGACCGCTTTCCGGATAGAAAAGTGACCTGATTCAATTTCCAGAAAAAAATAGAATAATCAATATTGAATTATTTCATTGAAAACATTTAATTGAATTATTCAGGTCTCATCGTTTATTCAGTTTCATCAAGTAATAGTAGCAAGCTATTCAATTTGAAAATAACAAAATCAAATAATTATCTTCTGTGAGATATGCTTCAGATATACAGGGTGTTTCGAAATTCGACCGACAACGTTTGACAGGTGATAGCCCTCGTGATTTCATAATCATTGAGATAGGAACATTCGGTCTTCAAGTGTTCAGTTCTCGAGATACAGGGCGTTGAAGTTGAGAAATGAAAATAGTTGTTTCGCAATATCTCAAGAATAATTGAATATAATGCATTCAACTTCGGTATATGGTTTCATCTTTGAATGGGCCATTTTTTGACCTGGAAGCCATTCCGGACATTTTGTCCAGTGGTGCCCTACAGGGGGTTGTGGCATTTTTTCCTTCCATATTTTCTACGCCACTGATTGAATTTCGATTATTTCCAATTCCTCGAATTCATTGTTCAATTTTGTTCAGAAAATGCATTACCTTCAATTGAGCTGAAATAAACAGTTTTCGAGATATTCGACCCAAAATAGAAGATTGCATAGTAATATTTCATCATTTTCAGTAGTAGAAAATTGCAAAAATATTTTTCTGGTGTTGAGTAGATTAGATACTATTCAGATCTCATGCTATAGCTGAACAGAAATAGTTATTCCACGCATAAAGAGAGAACAAAAATGTTCGTAATTTTCTAATACTGAGGAAGATGAAAAATTACTATGCAAACTTCTATTTTGGGTCGAATATCTCGAAAACTGTTTATTTCAGCTCAGTTGAAGGTGATGCATTTTCTGAACAAAATTGAACAATGAATTCGAGGAATTGGAAATAATCGAAATTCAATCAGTGGCGTAGAAAATATGGAAGGAAAAAATGCCACAACCCCCTGTAGGGCACCACTGGACAAAATGTCCGGAATGGCTTCCAGGTCAAAAAATGGCCCATTCAAAGATGAAACCATATACCGAAGTTGAATGCATTATATTCAATTATTCTTGAGATATTGCGAAACAACTATTTTCATTTCTCAACTTCAACGCCCTGTATCTCGAGGACTGAACACTTGAAGACCGAATGTTCCTATCTCAATGATTATGAAATCACGAGGGCTATCACCTGTCAAACGTTGTCGGTCGAATTTCGAAACACCCTGTATAGGCATTATCTGAAATTAATGAATCAATCATTTTAGGAGTAGCGAGAAAATGAGAAAATTGCAGCTTTGAATTATCGCACGGAAACTCATCATGAAAAGTGTTTCCATTTATCTTCCTTGACTACCTATCTAGATTTATTATAATATGATGATATTTCTGTCCTTGTGACATTTATTCATTGCTGAAGAGCTTTTATTCTGATTGGAGTTCCATTTATTGATCCTGGTGGTTTGAGGGTCACCTGTTCAGTTGATACAAACAATAAATTTCATTCGTTAATTCAATAAATAAGAAGCCCTAGAACAGTTTCTTGTATATTTTATCTTATCTATAACTCTGGGACAACAGATTGAGGAACAACAATTCGCAATTTATTGAATGTTTGTTTCAACCACAAGATGGACATTTTTTGAAACTTTGTTGCTATAAAACAATGAAATTGTGATTCTTTGCTGAAAAAGAGTTTTTTGAACTTGGAGTATTTCAAAAATTATACTGCGATTCAACGGTAGGACTTTTGATTTCAACAAAAGTGTCTGCTGATTCAATCATCATGATTGATATCCATTGATTTGAATAATTTCATATCTAATGATAATATATTTCTCTTCCATTGCGAATATGTGAGAGTTACAAACATTCAATGAACTGTTTTGAAGTCAAATAGTTTTCAAAGTAATTGAAATCTTCCAAAAAATAACTTGTAAAACAGTTATTTCTGATAATGTAAGTAGTTCACGTAAAAAATCCACTTGTATTGACTACTGACAATCCTGTACTCATATCATAGTGTAGTTTGTTTATGACTTATATCAAAAAGTCCGGTCCTAACACAACGTTATTGCGCATGTGCCTCATTACGCACAAATTTGCTTCTTGCCCTTGCTGGTAACACTTAATACCGAATCAACTGATCAGTACTGTCAGTTAATCCCACTGACACTGCTGAAAATCTGTGTTCCAAAATATTAAATCAAAAATACAGTGCTATAATTCGCAACACGTTTTTATGGTTTTCATCAGTAATCAGCAGCAGTTCCCCAGCTGGAGCTCAATTATTTTGATAACAGGGATTTTTTGATATTATATACCTATTTCACCGGTTTACCCCATAATATTATTAATTTATTATTGATAAGACAAGACTTAATGTTCAATTATGGTCCCAGGGTAATACTGATATTATTTGCAACCTTGGTGTATAAATAACTATTATTCACTCAAACCATTGAATATATGGAATTGAAAAGGACAGAAGTTCAGCTGTGTCTGAACTCTATTAACCATTCTACTCTAGGTTATAGTTCTGTGTTGAAAACACATGTAGATTTGGATTTTCCGATCTTCGGTCGGTCATTTCTGATTCCGCTTCCGTCCTGCTTTAGGCGACGGTGTGAACGACTCCCCGGCGCTGAAGAAGGCCGACATCGGCGTCGCGATGGGCATCGCCGGCTCCGACGTGTCCAAACAGGCCGCCGACATGATTCTGCTCGACGACAACTTCGCCTCGATCGTGACAGGCGTGGAAGAGGGCCGGCTGATCTTCGACAACCTCAAGAAGTCCATCGCCTACACCCTCACGTCCAACATTCCCGAGATTTCTCCGTTCTTGGCCTTTATTCTTTGCGACATTCCGTTACCGCTCGGTACCGTCACCATTCTGTGCATCGATCTCGGGACTGACATGGTAAGCGAGAGAGAGAAAGAGAGTGTTGGTCGATTTTTATGATGGAAGATTCTGGGCAAGGCGTTACTGTAGTAATTCGCGGTAACAACTTTGAACGCTTCTGAGCGGTTGCTTTTGAAGAGCACAAACAAAAAATGAATGTGAACCAATGAGAACAAAGTAAACAGACCGCTTTCATGAAACCCTAGGTGGCGTATGCTCATTTTGTATCGCGAATCAACCCTCATGGCGTTGGCAGTTGACAGTTTATATGATAGACGCGAGCGAGAATCTGGAAGTGTCATGTTTTGGGTTCTATTCGTAAAGGTCGTGACAATGCGAGAAAATCTGGAACAAATAAAGAATAGAGCATTTAGAACAGGAAACAAAAATTATTAATCCCCACACACAATACATCATGAGGAATAAGGAATGAAGAATGAATAATATTTCCGAATATGACGAAATTTTTATTCCATTTTCTTATTCCTTCAACCCTTTGACCAATCAAAACAGTGTATTTTCTCAATTATCTCGCTTCATGAACTCGAAATCTACTCGAAAAAACTATAAAAAAAAACACAAATTATTAAAACTGACACATCATTTCCAATATTCAACTGTATTCCTACTTCTTTTCATTTATTCTGCCTCAAAAATGTATAATATACAGGGTGATCCACGGTGGATGGTCTATTAGAAGTATCTGGAGAACGAAAAGACAGAACATTCTGAAAATTGGGATGCTTTGATAATTGAAGATTCTCTATCCGCCTAAAATATAGTCATCGTTACAGTGTTGTCACCTGTCTTTTCGTTCCCCAGATACTCCTAATAGGCCATCCTGTATATATTTTTTATTTCTTATTCCATGTTCTCTATTTTCTATTTCTTATTTCTTTGCATTGTGTCACGTCCTTAAGTGTTCTGAAATGAATTGGAGGAACAATATTTCTGAAATAGACTGGAAGATGGTTATACAATTTGACAGCGTTATGAATCAATGACTGTTGTTGTTTTGGCGAGTAGAACTTACAATCGCATCATAGACGATTTATTGTTGCGAACTAAACATACTGTTGAATTAAAATACAGGGTGTCCCGTTTGAAAAATTCCAGCTCATCTGAAATTGTGTGGTTCACGATGCTTTCTTGCATTTTCTAGTACTCGATTCTGAATGTCCATTGAAAATATAAACAATCACCCTGTACACTCAGTACACTGGACGACGGCCGGCGAGAAAATGGTGGTCGGATCCCCTCCCCTCTTGACCTGTTGAGTCTGTCATTTTGAGTGCGCACATAAGCGCATGACAGAATTAACAGCAAACATTACATATACTTATGTTCAGAACTTCTATAAATACTAATACAAAATTCATTTCATCAATATCATCAGGAAATAATTCGAAATATCGAATTTGAATTTCATTTTGAAAATTTCGAAAATGAAAATTTGATTTTGAAGAATTTTGAATCAGTATATGACTTGTACTCCTGACTACACAATCTCAAATATTAACTGAATGTTTATTAAAACGTAGAAAGCGAGTAAACTACAAATGACTCAGATTCTTGTGTCCATCATATTCTAAAATTGCAACGTCTGTTATGTGGGGGATTCATATGGTGGCGAATTGCTCAGAATCAAGTTAGGATCTGAGGTGGAACAGCTTCTGAAAGGGCTATTCATCAACGTGAAGGGCTTGTTTGTTCCTTGAAAGGAAATATAGGAAATATACTCAGTTGTTTAGTAGTAGTCCTCTAATTTGGCGTTAGGTGGAATAACTGTACAACATTTTTTCAAAAAACAAAACATGAAACTATATCCAATTGTGCATTGCATTGCAATAAATAATCACACACTTTGGAATATTCCTGGGATTATTGAATGGAATGCACTTATCTGTCAATCTTGACAATTAAACAATATGTGCAATTATCGAATGTTTACACTAGAATTTTATGTTAGTGAATTGTAGCAATTTTCGAAATAATAAAATATATTACGTGCAAAATGTGCAACTCTGCCCTAATTTAACCGACTTTGTATCTCTTAGGGATAAGCAAGCTCAAACTAAGAAACGCTATAGAGTTGAGTGTCTCAAAAATATTATGCAAGAAATTATACTGCAGTTTATTCAATATCATTTATGATTACTTGATGCTCTGCTCATATACAAGAGGCTGGTCCATCATCAGTGTATTATTTTACCCCACGTTCCAAATTGGAAGGCATCAGATTCAATAACATTTCATTTTTGGGTGAAAGGTGCCGGCCATATCGCTGGCTTACGAAAAAGCCGAGTCAGACATTATGAAAAGGCGTCCACGTGACCCATGGAATGATAAATTAGTAAACGAAAGGTACAAACGATAATTTACGAACAGAATTCGTGTATCGAAAAAAATGATTCAATCGCATGTAGGATATTGAGAAAACAGTTGAATTGAATTTGCACTATCCTTGAATCAGATCGAAACACTTTGGATATCAGTAGAAGTAGACGAGAAATTTGCACTAAGATATCGTTCTAAAATTTGTGACACTGAAATTATTCGGGTACACAGGGTGTCTGTAGAAGGTATTTACAAAACCCTATAACCTACCACATATAAATCTTAGACTAATGGAAGTCAATTTAATAAACCTTACCTCTGTTGGAAGGTGCTCATCTTGGGCACTGAAGTTGCGATTATGCTGAAACTTACTACATTGATAGAATTTTATGAAACAATAATCCTATATCAAAAATTATAATTGATATCAGTCGATAGGCTTAGAACTTGAGGGTTTTGGTGAAGGAGAAGTTCAAGTGATAAATATCTTTCAACTGGAATCACTATTGAAACAATTCAAATCATTTGATAACTCTTAAAGCTATTAACTATGATGACGTAGACGCTGAATGTGGAGTGATTATAGGTATGAAAACTTTCTCATTGATGTTAGGAAAGCCTCTGGTCAGAAAAGTGAGACGGAAGGAACCATAACCTCAAAAACATTGTTTTGTTTATGATCATTTTCTATCGTGGGTTGGTCTAGTTGGTGTGAGTGGCTTCTGGAAAATCGGGAAAACTAATACAATCTATTAGGTAATCATTTATTGGATTTTCATGTGATTACATTTTATTTTGATAGCAAAATGGTGGTTTTAGTTATTTTATTTAAAGCCATAATCATCAGCTATGCGATTTCAATATGAAGGTATGTTTTGTCTTCTGCTATCATTTTATTAGGCCTTTGTGATGAAATTCAAGAAGATCAATCAGTTGATACAGAGGTTGAATAATCAAATAAGTTTTATTTTGATAGCAAACTGGTGGTTCTAAATATTTTGTTATAAGCCATAATCATTAACAATGCGATTTCAATAAGAACCTATGTATTTTCTTCAGTTATCATTTTATTATGCATATGTGATGAAAATCAAGAAGATTATCAGTGCATACAGAGGTTCAAATAAGGAAATCCTTGAACTTATTCTTTCATTAGGACAGAGGATGATATTTTGTATTAAATTAAAATTTCTGATGTTGACACATTTGAATCAAACTGTCAACGTCGAATTTGATTCGTACTTTCAAGTAGGTACGCGTAATCCTAATGCAAATTTGATCGGAAATTATAAAAAATAATCATATGTCGAATACATGATAATGTTCATGGATAATTCCTTATTTGTAGGTAACTGGTGTTTACATTGAACAAATTTCATCTACCATTGTTTCACTTTTGATTTAACACATTATGTGAAGGAAATCTGTTTTTAATTTACATACCTATGAACCAGCTATGAACTAAATACGTCAGTTGTACAAAAAATATATATGGGATTCGAAAGTTCAAGGCCCTATCGCGCCCAAATTGAGGTATTTTAACTTGAATTTGCGTATTTCGCTCTAGGGAATATGTGGTATGTTTTCGTAATGACTTTTCACAGACACCCTGTTAGATGTCATATCAACTTGGCTAATATTGCATATTGTCAGCAATGAGGAATAATTTGAATATTTGGGATACCAGTATTTGTACAGGAATTCTTGAAGGATATTAGGAAACTAGGTTTGAAGATGAGATTTCTCATTTCCTACGAATATAATAATAATAATAATAATATGTAATTTTATTGACCATTCCAACAAAAAACAGAATGAGAGTCCATAAACTATTAAAAAAGAACATATGCCCGAATTTGTAATGTTTGAATGTTATATACTACAGTGCATCTTTCTCTATCAATCATTTATTCAGTAGATTCAATATTTTCTCGATGAAAAAAATTATGGAGGTCACAAACGCCAAAGGTACGTCTTCTCAAAATTCTTATTTATCTGCTAATATTTCAATTTTCTGATCTTATTCTCTCACATTAAGCTCAATTGATTTAAGCTCTCTAGTTAGGCTAAGCTACCAAATTATCTTCATCTCTCACCAACATTACTTTTGTTCAAATATAAGTATTATTGAGTATTTCGAAACAGTTTCAGTGTGAGTTCGTTATGGTTAAATACAAAGTTTCTATATTGTTGGTGGCAGATCTTTTTTATCTCATCTTTCTCACTATTATGAAAACTTGTGATATTGACTTCACATTTATTTTATTATTTTATTTCTTATTTACTTATCTGTTTTCTTTCAAACCACTCTTAGGTGCCTGCTATTTCTTTGGCATATGAAGAAGCTGAGTCTGACATTATGAAGAGACCCCCAAGAAATCCCAAAAACGATAATCTTGTCAATGCTAGGTGCAGTCTATTTTTCTTTATTTTTTATTATAATTGTTTTTTTATAACCATATCTAATCATTTTGATATACCACTAATAATAATTACTAATCCTTGGATATATTTTGTACAAAACATATTGGGTAGTTCAGTCATTTTAGCCAAAAAGAAGCTTATTGAAGCTTTCAGCTTGGGGATATGGTTTAGCGATTTGCATTCTGTATTGGAATCAGCGACGAATCTAAAATGACTGAACCGGTGGAAATGAGGGTACTGTAAGTTTTTTCTGATGCCTGAAAATTAACACAAAAACAGCATGGAGCAAAACAAACTTGGGTCCAATATTGATTTAACCAATTTGGGGTGGTATTATGAAATGTTTTAACATCGTATTTTGTAAGAACAAACCGACACAAAAATACACACCCTCTTCCCATGTCGCGTAGATGCCTTGCTTAGCACTTAGCCTTGTTCAGACCGTAGTCTTAGATAATAATATATGTTGATTTGATTTTCACACCGAACAGAATGTCAATTTACTTCTTCACAGAAAAGCGTGTTGATTCGCATCAGTTGTTAGAATCATAGTAGGAATCCACATTATCAGATCCTTTTTCTTTGGTTGTTGGTAGAAAAGAATCACTGAGTCCAGATATTATCGTCCAATTGTTCAATTCATTGCTCAATATGCTCATTCTGAAAAACCTAATTTCTGAGAATATTCAAACAAAATTGAAGGCTTGAGAAACACTACAAACTGGTTCTGGAGCAAAAAACAGCTCTATTTCAATAGATTGATATTTTTATAGCAAACTTCGATGACTTTTCTGAATTCTACGATGTATCATGAGTTGATGTTTCAGATATTTTTTTGTGGTCAACATTTGTAAAAAACCCTATGCTCAAACTTGTGTCAAAATGTCGCAATAAGAAAAATACAGTCTGTTCTGATTTTTCAATCAATAATATCTAATTTTGAATACCTAAAGGAATTACCGCACAAAATTACTCTTACACTAAAGAAATTCATCGAAATCGAATTTCATGGACAGTTTTTTTTATTGAAAATAATTATTGACTACCAACATCGAAGAAAAGTTGATAAAGGTCACGTTCAAAATAAAATCACATCGTTCGCTAGACTAGTCAAAATCAAGGAGCAGTGCTAGCATGTAAGTGTCGCCCTCTCATGGTCTTTCCATTTTGTGTGTTTGTTGCATACATCTAATAAACTAATATATGGCCCATCACTTATCTCAAAACGAACGGATGTTTGTTGAAAAACACCCAGCTATGGAATTTCTCATCAATTATTATGTGATATGTCAAAATATATAGTGAATACTCATCAATTGCGAAATGGTTGAATTTGCATAATTGCATATCACATTTAAAAATATTCGAATGCAAATAACTCAAACACAATAAGTAATGCTTTAGAATTCCTAACCTATAACGTGTCAATGAAATCGTAAAATCATTAGAAACAAATGAAGATGTCGTTACGACAACATTGAAGGTTGAACAACTCAAATTGTTTTTTTGAGGCAGCAAGCTCATCTATTCAGTATAGTAAGAGTTTTCAGTGACAAATTGTGAATACTAGTGAATATACTTCAAGTTCAGTGGAACATTTTTCGAACAGAATTTAAGGAACAATTTCTAGGTTGTTTTACCAGTGTCTGCTGTTATGCACATCTCCCTTATCCTTAGAGTCCTCAATGGCATCCTTTGAGAGCATTCGAACAGAGTAGCTTGATGTTTCTCCATATCTAGCTAACAATCTCTGATGGCCGTATTATATTAGTTATTGGATGTATAGTTTTTGTTTTTCTTGACATGTGTTTGTTTGGCCGATATCAGGTCCCTGCCATTTCGCTGGCATACGAGGAGGCAGAATCAGATATAATGAAGCGAAGACCTAGAAACCCTTTCTGTGATAAACTGGTCAACGAAAGGTAATAGGGAATGTCTTCGTGCTAGATATTCTTTCTTTCTTCCGTCCGGAGCGGCCTCTCGGCCCGCTCCTCTCATACTGCCTTCGAAGGCTCGGCTGCATTGGTGATGTCCTTTGTGTTTCTCCCGTTGCCTTCATTACTGCGCTACTTCTGCTTCCCTCTCATCCCATAATGTCCATCACACTTTAGCACCGGCTCTGCTATGAAAGACATGAGAATATGTGACAAAACAGCGGTGAATCATAATACTTTATTTTTTTATTTCATTTATCTATTTACTAAGTTCACAGAATAATTCCAATTACAAACTAAGAAATAAAGGAATATAAGTAAACAAGAATCTGCTGGATTGTTGTATGAAAAATGTCAGAAGCTGTACAGTGATCATTATAATTTTCACAGATTCTTTGTACTGGAGAGTGTCTACCTATGTTCGTGCGTGGAGTTGGCAAGTAAAAAGTTCGATTCACTCGGGACGCTATTCTTGGAACGTTAAATTGAATTCTTTGCGTTAAATAATGGAAGTCAGATAAGTTATTGATTGTTTTGAAAAGGATTACATTTGAATGGTACTCTCTTCGAGTTTGTTGACTGCTGAATTAATGAATGAAATCGAACAAGTGCATAATACAGACTTACAGAGTTACAGTATTCTTGAAATCTCTGGAGTATCGAACTATACAACCATAGGATTTGACGATATTTGTTCAATGTGAGTTACAAATGAACACTTTGGATAAAATATCATAGTTGAACATGACTTTTTCATTGGTCATAATGAATCATGTGATGAATTGATACTCGTTATTCGATATGTACAGTGTCATTTACGATGTTTTTATAAAAAGATGAGGCGAAAAAAAGACATATTATACTAACACTAATTAACTTACGCCAATCATTAAACGTAGGTAGGGACCTAAAAATGACAAATAATAAATAATGATATATAATTCATAATACATATAAGAAATAGAAGAAGTATCTAATCAATATAGTACACAATGAATTACATATAATAATATTCCTCAAGTCGAACTTCCATGGATCCATGCATCACTAGCAGAAATTCATCATAATTCAATGTTTTAGTGTTTTTTCAGCTTTTCTGGAAGTATTATATATCATTTAGGATAGGAAGAAATAAAAAATTCAACGAAATAATAAAATACTGGGTGTATTGAAAAATATATAAGTTACGAGATACGACATAATATCCAAAACCGAACCACGAAAGAAATTTTTGAGTACGCCACTGGATTCTGTCTGTTAGACTCAGTGCTTAGTGTAACATTATTCTGTATAACTACGTAGATATAGAACGGGTTCATAAAGTATGAACTTTCAAACTCGCCCTGTATCTCATAAAAGGAAACAGTTTGGGAAAATCTGTTAGGCCGTCTTGAGTTTCAAAAAAGAGTGAAAAGCGCAATGCTTTATCTTCAATATCAGCCGAGAAACCTAACCTAACCTGGCGGTATCGAACAAAATTGGACGCACTGTACTTTGTTGAATAGCATGGTACCTATCCCATTATGTTTCTTGCAAGCCGATGCTCATGCATAATATGATGTATCACACGATTCATTGGGACCAATATAAACTCGGGATATGGAATATATTGTGCATTTTTGAATGAAATTGTGAGAGAGTGAACCACGTAAATATTTAGAAATGACTGTAGATAATATGCTGGTTTTTCAATATTTTGTCATATTTAGTTTTATCATCCCAAAACATTGAAGAATGAGAACATTTTCAGTCACACCAGTTGGCAAAGACCTGTTTCTTCAAAAATTTTCTGAAAAATATTATTTTGTCCATGTAAACAAATACATTACATTATCAGAGAAAAAGATATCATAGGAAGAGGTGAATGAAACGAAAAGAAGAAGTATACCTATCAGTTCTATCAACTTTGACCTCAACCAAAATATGTTATCCCTTTTGAAGTTTTGATTCATTTATAGGTTGACTAGTCCCATGAATATAAATACCTCTTGGACAACACTTGATTGTTGAAATTGACGTAATGTTGGTAAAGAAATTTGTTGACACTATGGAAGAATGAGCGTGAATATATATATTTTAAATATTGCTAGATCTCAATACATATTAGGATATTAAATAACTTTTCAGATTCACAGAGGATCACAAAATGGTTGTATTAGTTAGTAACTAAAATATTTTTGTTGGTTTATTGTCCATATGGAAATTCAGCTAACCAAGTTTCTCCAGATCAATATTGATCTGATTCAAATTCATTATTCATTACTCATTATTACAATGAAAAAGAAGGTATTTTGGTGCCTATGCGCTGCTTTGTCACATGAACGTTATTTTTTAGCAGAGTCTTCATAGCACCATGTGCTTCTCTTAGGGCCCGCTATTCCATTTTGGACTAGAGAAACACGTTATTGTTATAAAGATCTGATATTTTAGTAATTAGTTTCTTGCTGATTTTTATAATAATTGAGGGGGCCGAATCACTTGTCTCGAAATAATACAGAAAAATTATGTCAATGTCCTAAAAGTATTTATGGATACGAATAATGACCATTTTTGTTTTTTGTATATGTACAGTGTTGCATAAAAATTGTGTGCGGAAGTTTCAGGCCGTATCGTTTTGTCACTCCAAGATAAAGAAAATCAACCTACTTGCTTTGAACAAACATCTTACTATACCTTTGCTTAATAGATGTACAAGTTCCCGAAATTATTTCACAATGAAGCAAGTAATTTCAATTTCGAAATTTTGAATCCTTGTGTGTTTCTGATGATGAAAAGCGGGCCTTAAGAACGCTTTTGTTATTCAATACATTATTATTTCCGTCCCCTACTTACTGTATACACAAACAGTTCGCCTAGTTAATCCAATTACCTGAGTTTTTACTACAAACGTATCAAACGAACTTTTATTTTCATAACATAGAATGTACGTGGTTTTTGCTTGTGCCGATGGTGTGTAATGAAAAATTGCTTAGTTGAGTCTGGGAAACCATCCATTTTTCTCAAAGTGGTTCGGAATTTTTCAAAGAAGAAGACAAAACCCAAAGTCGGTCGACCACAAAATCATATTTAAACAAAAAGCGATTACTGTTACTAGTTTCAACCTATCTCCATCATGAGATGCAATACAAGAAAGAAAGAAAGACATATGTAAGAAGTGAGGATAAATTAAGAAGTTGCCAGCCAGAATAACAGTCCTGATGGGAACAATCATTCTTCGTATCGACTGAACAACCAGAAGAATCGACTTTAAACTTTGGGTTTGGTTTTGATGATCTCATTCTCAATGTCTGAGTGAAATTTTGAAGAAATATATCTTTTGATTTTTTTTGTTTAACCAAGTTTGTAGTAGATTTTTCTGGTTATTCAGTCGATACAAAGATTGATTGTTCCGTTCAGGACTGTGATTTCGGATGACAACTCTTTAATTTAACCTCACTTTTGACACATGTTGTTTCTTAGGTACTCGCTTTGTGTCTGATGATGGCCGTAGGCCGAAACTCGTTACACTCATCGCTTTTTAATTAACTGTAATTTTGTGGTCGACCGACTTTGAGTTTTGTATTTCTCTTTGAATCGCTTAGTCGCAGATATTGGACGTGAAAATGTCGCAAATAACCGGGGAAAGCTCAATCACATCGATTTATGAACATAGCTTCATTCCTGCACTTTCATTTCCTCACTCATCTAGCACCTAATAGCTTTTTTGTGCGCTTCCTCCAACCCCACAGAACTGCCGATTATTTGAGGCGATGTTCACGAAAATTTCACTCAACCACCACAATTATTCATGAATGCTCAAATACGTATTTCGGCAATCAAGCTGCCATCCTCAGTAAACCTGGTGGATATTTTGAGGGATCTACAAGATAGTAGAATTTACCAGTTATTACTCTTGATGGATATTTCTGAAGAATATTCCGAAATATACATACCTATGAAAATCATCCCGTATGAAAATAATTCTAAATATCATTTCTGGATATCTCATGTACTTATCTCAGCCATCAGTCATGAGATTCTTACCATCAGTATGGTCATTTTTTCATAGATGAACATCATGGACAGAGCCGTGAGGTTTTTTATTGATCATTTTTAACAGATTGTGTATTATGAGTGAAATTTTCTGCCTGGGCATTCCAACAGATCGGCTGTTGTCATCTCTCCCTGCCACTCCTCTACACACTATTCAAAACAGTCCAAATACTAGGAAGAAACTTGTGCATGTAAATTCTCACTACTAACTCTGTGTGTGTTGCGCCACCTCTTCCTCTATAGGTGCCTGCTATATCTCTGGCTTACGAGGCCCCGGAGTCGGACATAATGAAACGGCAGCCTCGCGACCCTTACAGGGACAACCTGGTTAACCGTAGGTGGGTCCCTGCCAAGATTCTGCAACCGTTTCCTCAAGGTTGTCAAACTGGGCACTGTGTAATTCCTGGAATCCGGAAAGGCGTTGACTGGGTTCGTCCCAGCCTACTTGAACAACCAAGCCATGGAGTACTAGTTGGCAACACCCTGTGGTACTCTTCACCCAGGTTGTTTTGATTCTCACCATTGAGATCTCGGAAACTATGAGAGCAAGGAAGATGGTAAAATTGAAGCCAAGTTGCAAGTTTGTGTAACTATTGCCGTTCTAAATGAAAAACTAGTTCGTAGGCGAGATTTGTGATAAAAAAATTGCAAAAATCGCCCTTATTGACAACATTTTCAATGAGCTAGTGACCTCTTTTTCGAACGCTACCTGTTTTCTTGACTCTAGAAAACATTTAGTATGGCATGAAGTCGAAACGTCAGATAACAAATCTGAAAACTAAAGTAGCAGGGTAAGAGTGATCATGTGAAACTGCGATTCATTTTGGGATCCTTCAATAATCAAAACAAGAACAAATCGGAACATTTTTCCAAAATTTCAATTTCTGTTGGATATCTCCGGACTTAATTAGGAATTTCTAACTTTCTAGGATGTATATTGCTCGTTGGGTTAATGAGCAACTTTGCATCATTTTATTCATTTTCTTATCTCTTATATACTTCCTGAGATACCATGTGTGAGGATCGAATTTGAAACACCTGTGTATGGTGTTAAAGAAATGAGTACATTATTAATTATTTCATTTATAGAAAGATACATACGATTACAGACATATCCTAACCTAACTTCATAAAGGTCGCGTGCAAATTTTCCAGATTGCATTGAAAGGTGAAACAGTGTTAGGTTAGTTAGTTAAATTTTCAGCTGAGTGGAGCGAATATCGCTGAGCCACCTCCACTCAAGATGGGTCTAATGTGGACCACCCCTTGGGGTCACAGTTCATTGCACAATTCTTCTTGCAAAATCCAGAGTTGAGGTGAGATTCAGCTGTTTCGTCTTCCACACAACAGGAAAGTCAATCTCGTTGGCTGATCAGACCTCAGGTGTCCTATCCTTCCTAGGTTGTATCTTAGAAGACAGTGTCCTGTGAGCAGGAACTGCTTGGTTTCATTTTTGGATGGTTTAGGCAGGAATCCCTTCGAATATGTCAATCCTGGTAATCGAGGTCAGTATGTCAGTCTTTTTCTCTGCCAATCCGTTATAGCTGTTTTGGCCGCAGCCCAAGTATGGTTCTGGTCCAATAAACACAGGTCCATACAAGCTTGGAGTTCATCTTGCTGGAGCTCCGTGCTTCTGCCTGTCTGATGCAATACTGATATGATCGTTCACTGGAGGTCTATTAGTCAAATCTCTTGAGCACCATTCAATGCCGAAAACTGAAAGATTGTAGCACACTTTTCGATATAGATTTGTGTCCCTAGCGGCCATTTTGTCAATATACATTCCTTCTACACGTCGAAAATTGTATAATTGTAAAATTGTTCTATCTGTCATTCGGTTGCCCCCTTACAATCAACCCTCAGAAGTCTTCGAGAGTCTTGTGCGACCAAGGAATGACGGTGGCCTTACCTTTTAACGTGTGATCCCAAACACTTTCTTGGGCCATCAGAAAAATTTCTGCAGTCGATGGGAATCGAACCCACGACCGGCAAGCGAATGCGGATTAGAATATAGACACTCTGTCCGCACGGCAACTGTGTTGCCAGTTTTCGAAGCTAGTTATTGGCTTGTTTGTCAAGTAAATTGTGGATCTGCCCTTTGCGACACCATCCAGCATCCAGGGATTATACGACCCGGTGGGTTGTCACTATGCCGAGACAAAGATCAGCGGCACGACTTTTCGTCTGTCTTTATCTTCTGGCATACGGCAGAGCGACTTGATTAGTGTTATCTATACAGAACGCCGATTGAAACGTTGCAGCTTGTTGAGGATTGATAGCCTGGAAATTACAAGCTTGCAATTGGTTCTCAAAGCTTTCAACTAGTACTTTTTTTGACAAGCTATTTCCAACGCAAAATGACTTATAATTTGGAACTGACATTCAAATGTGTTGACAAATGACACAGTTTTGAACGCTAGAGAATTTAGACAGCGCCAAGTGATGGTAGATTCGTCTATATAAAAATTCACACCGGCAAATTTGAGGGAACAAGTATACACCAAATTTCCTCTTGACTCATTCGCTTGATTTCCAAGTTTTTCTTCCATGAATTATGGGTTGATTCCTTGCGAATACATCTGACTTCGTACCTGAACAATTCGGCTTTATATCATATAGGTACAGGGATGGAATGAAAGTGATGTTTTTTTGTGTTTTTTGGAAGCACCCTGTGGAGTGAACCACTTAACAATTGAAAACAGCTAAATTTTGCACACTTTCACCTAACAGGTTATTTTGTAAAGAATGCTACCGATATACAGGTGTGATTAAAAAATCGCATTCACAAAACATCATTCGAGGTGTAACGTTTCAGTTGCGACGAACTACTGTATAGTGAACAGGGTAATCGATAATTAGCGTCAAGATCTATATCTGAGGAATGTAATAAGTTAGCAGAAATATACGGTGGATTCTGAAAAATTAGATGATTTTCCCAAAAAAAAACTTGTTTCGGAACTTTCATAATATTCAAAATCTTCGAAGTTATAGCGAAAAATAATTTTTTAAATTTCAACGTATTAGCAATATTATATCAAGGTGAGTTGGCTCAAATTCCAATGTTTTGCAGCCCAAAACCTACCAATCTTTTATGTACAGGGTGTGCCTCTTAAAATGGACCCACCCTTAACTCTCTTGTTGTCAGAGATTTGAAAAAATATCAAACTTTTATTTCGTGAAGTTGCTTCATATACAGGGTCATTCGTTTTTCCGGAAAGGACATAAACTTTGATGTTTCCAATGGAACTCCTCAAATATTTATTTTCTGTCGATGTCGATAAAGCCTTTTCTGATTACAAAATATAGTAAAATATAACTTGCATATGTGGATGGACCATAATTGAGTTATTGATGATCAAACTTTACCAAAATACCACATCTTCCATTCAAACTGTCCATTCCTATTCTCAGTATTGAGATTATATAGGGTGTTTCATTAAAAAAATCAAAGTTTATGTCCTTTCCGGAAAAACCTGTATGATCAAACAATTTCACGAAATGAAAGTTTGGGTCGTTTCGAAATACTTTTTTATTCAACATTTTTCATATATCTGAATACAATAGAGTTAAGGGGGGTTCCAAGAGGCACACCCTGTAAAATGACCTAAAAGCCATCCTGTATATAAGTTATGCAAATCAATGTTGGGTTACATTTTGTGTATCTACTTCATTATATTTTTCAAGCTTCCATGAGTTGTTTCTATTGTAAAAAATAGTTAATTATTACCAGTAATACGTGAATTTCTTATAATTTTGTTACAATGAAATCAACATTAATTCTTTTACAAATTTGAAAGAATATTTGATCCGTTGAGATATGCACGTCCGATTTTTCTGCAACTTTTTCCATTTCCTAGATATTTGTCTGGGTCGCCAATTATTAGTTGATCACCGTGTACTTGGGTCACTGCAACGGTGTTGTGACGCTTGGCACTACACAACAACTACCTCGGCACTCGCAGTACTAGTACTACCGCGTACTGGCCACGTACCTGTTATTTGAGTTTCCTCATTCACAAGCACATTTTCTTTCTTTTCGTTTTCTCGTAGTCCAAAAAATCTATGACTTGTAGGCAGACGAATTGAATTTTTTTGTTGTTTGAATTTATTTCTCGTAAAGTATTTAGTAGGTCTTTTCAAAAACATAACTATGAGAGTATTTCAATCCTGAAGCTGCGGTTGCTAAGGCAAAAGTAAAATAATATACAGGCTTTTACATAAAAATGCCTCAAGCCACAGCGTCGCTACTTCTAGACTTACTTTTCTTAGACGTTTTTTCTGAAACTACTCTATTTTCTTGATACAGTGATTTATAAAAAGCTTACTTCTGCTCAAAATATTTTAGCTTTCAGCTTCCTTGGGTATTTTTCACTGGTTTTCAAATAATCATCATTCCAATATTGTATTTTTTTCACGCCATTGACAATTATGAGTGAAAGTCTCATGTTTTGTTGAAGATACCAGACAAATAACATACTGAGAGTTAATTCAATGACATTCCTTGTTTGCCAGAGTGTCAATTATTATTCCTAACTAATTTTGCACAAGAATCACTGAATTCAGAAACAATTCAGAAAAATATACCTAACCAAACCATTAAAAAAACGACAGTCGCTAGAGTTGAACAAAATAATTATTAGTGCCCTCTTGTAGTATTCGGAAGAAAGTTGATTTTCTTTTTTGTTTATCACAATCGAATTATTATAAGTAGTGTCGCTATGGCTTGGGAATTGAATTATCTCTTGAATTTTAATCCTGAGGATAGATAACCATAAAACGAGTTGAGTTTTTGAAAAGTACTCTGTTGAACTCTTGATAATATATTTATTTCATAAAACGGTTTTAGTGTAGTTGAGTAACAGTTGACAAAATACTTTTGCCGAGGTATAGTTTGTGTTGCGGCTAAAGCAAAGTAGTGCGTTCTTAGAATTATATTATAACAGTGCAAGGTTGGTCATACGAACAATATTTTGAAAAATAAGTCTTTTTTTTTCAATAACAGAGCCAATGAGTTTATTATTTATCTTCCTGTAATATTGTTTAATTGACTTTCTATTCCTTCCAAAAGCTTTTTGATACTTGACCTCAAATTATGCGTAGGTTGAGTATAATTCGGTTCCATTCTGAGAATTTTTTGTTGATGGAGGTAATAGCATAATACATTGTGCATAATATAATAGATCTCAAACTTCATAATATGGACTGATTGACATGGACTATTATGAAATGATACAGATGTCAATTTCAAACTTTCTCGTTTTTGTGGCTACCTTGTACAAATATGTCTGCCTTCAAGATAGAATAGATCGTTCTATTAGAAACGAAATTAGTCATAGTAATATTGTGTAGAGGTTCTGTTTGGCATGACCACAATGTTTCCTCCTCCCCTGGTATGCTTCTTTGAACAAATAAACTAGTGCTACGTAGAATAGGAATCTTCTACATATAAATCAGAAATCACCATTAAACAATTATTAATTGTCAGAATATCAAATTAGCTCACACATTGTGAATATATAGTTCTATCAGATCTTTCAACAAGTGTAAAGTATGTAAATAAAGCTTCAACTAGTTGCAGTGTCTTTGTTTTAGCAACGCCAAATTGGTATTTCAAATGTCTGTGAATTGGCAGAAATGTTGATAAATCTAATTTGAAAAGGCTATCAATTTGTTGCTGAAACTAGGACAGCTGAAAGAATATATGAAAATGATATGTTTTTCTGCCTGCTGATCAATTCTCTTACAGGTTTACCAATTTAGTTAGAAAGCTCTAAGGTAGCATCTGAATTCTATAGGCTTACTGCAGTTCCTATATACATATACATATACTTCCAAGTTTTCGCATAAGATATCTTCTTGCTTTTTAGTTCAGCAAAGATAATTTTAGCGCAAGGTATCTAAATAATGATCTAGTCTGAAATGCTGTTTCTCTAATATAAAGTAGAAGTTGATGAGTAAATGCCTTGATATGACCATATCCTCATTGATTTCTAAAATCTGCTTGTAATTTTCTAACCTCTAACGTGTCTAAAAACCACTACTAATTGATCGCCAAGTAAGTAACCAACCGTTTTTTTTATAACAAAGAAACATACGAAATATTATCCCCGCTATTTAACCCGCCCCTCCCCATTGTTGAGCAGAAGTGTCGCTTTATAGTCATGGTGTCGTTTTGCAAAATTGTTGTTGAAAATTTTACTGTACTGTACGTTTTTTGTAACAAAAAGCTTTGAGCAAAACGACACGATGGTGATTGGGTTGCATGAAGTATGTGTTAATAAAAAAAATATGTTTCCTAACAGCATGGATGTGTTTGGTCGTAAGTATCAACAATTTTCAAGTGTTACAAGTTGATAATGAAAATATACAAAGATCTTATGTAAACAGATATTCATCTTTTTCAGAAAAAAAAATTGTCATGTATAAAACATCTCAAATGTACCCAACTGAAAAATATCCTAACGAAATCAAAAATCAAAAGACGCTTGAAAATTGTTTGTATGTTCACATACCCAAGTGATCGGACATTTTTTTTGAATACGCGTTTTCCTATAGGTTGATTTCTATGGCATACGGTCAGATTGGTATGATCCAAGCTGCTGCTGGCTTTTTCGTGTATTTCGTCATCATGGCTGAAAATGGATTCTTGCCGATGAAACTGTTCGGAATCCGTAAACACTGGGACTCGAAGGCTGTCAACGATTTGTCAGACTCGTATGGTCAAGAATGGGTAAGTTGATGAAAACACTCTCAATCTCTTGTTGCACGACCGTCCGTAAATTAGCACTTCACCGCCTGGGGTGTAGGTAAATAAATAATGAATAAAAAAATTTATTGAATCATTCACGATCATAAAAAATGACAGCAAGAAATTTTCACACAATTTATATACAGATACATGAAAATACAACAGAACCACATAGTATATAGAAGAGAATATTCAGTCTGTAACCTTTCCTAGTACCACAAAGTATATGAAGATATATGAAATGCATTTCATCGATTGAAATATTCGTCGATACTATAAACTCGTAGTACGCATTCAGAGATTATACACACAGGCGACTGGACTATTTTTTTTATTTCTTGAATAGAATCATCACTCAAATACCTTTCAATTTCATATTTTTTAAGAATTTCTCGGTCGTTTTTAGGCGTTAAAATAAAATCATCAATAATGCCACGGTAATTTTCATATTTTTTAAGAATTTGTGTAAATAATAATTTATATTAATTCACACTAGAGGACATTTGACTCGGTGAACGTGACAACACGGCGCACGACTTGTGGGCGTGGTCTTGTCAGTTCTCAGCATTCAGCACAATGTTGCCAAGTCTCCATCATTTACATAATATTTTGTTATGGAGAATGAGAAATATTTGGACATGCTGGTTGCTCGAAGCTCATGTATTTCACGTAGTGAAACATACTTTGTTGGACTGATATCTGCTAAAAAGCACTCTCAAACCACAAAAGTTCACAAATAAACAATCAAAAGTGAAGTTTTCCTCACTTGAATTACTACAAATAAATCGAAATAATACACACAAGCAAATGAACCATATCAAAACAAAGTACTTTCATATAGTTCCACAACTGGCTACTTTGGCGCTGCGATCTTAAATTCAGTCGCATATGGGAGAGAATCGAGTTATTTCGAGAATTGAATACATGGTATTTGAATACTTGCAAGAATCGAATACTCATCCGAGTACACTTTTGTATTTTTCAGACTTACAAGGACAGAAAAACTTTGGAATACACCTGCCACACGGCCTTCTTCGTCTCGATCGTGGTGGTCCAATGGGCCGATCTGATCATCTGCAAGACCCGCCGCAACTCGATCGTGCACCAGGGCATGCGCAACTGGGCCCTCAACTTCGGTCTCATCTTCGAGACGGCCCTGGCCGCCTTCCTGTCGTACACGCCCGGCATGGACAAGGGGCTGAGAATGTTCCCACTCAAGTAAGTTGAAATTTTTCTTCGGACTTTCAATAGATAGTGGCACCTGTGAAGTCCCTGTCATTTCGAATAGCTCTGTATAATATTTGTTATTTGCAAATAACACAGAACCTCATGTCCATAAGTTTCAATCAAAATGAGTTATCCACACAAACATGGCGAAATAACTATTTATATATCAAGGGAGGAAATGTATCCATTTCCTCCCGCGTGTGAAGTTTGATGCAAAGCAAAGCATCATTGTTTGTGTGTTGTGCTTCAGGCGGTCTATCTCTCGATCCATCATTATGCATTACAAAGGTATACTATGCCATGGACAGTTGGCGGCATTTGACAAAAGTCAATGTGACACTTCTGTCATCATCACTTAATTGATTTGTATATTGTGTAACTGCATTTGAAAGTTTTGACGAGAAGTATGTTCGGAATATGAAGAAGCATATGATATCATTGGAATTCAAAAGGGATATTATTGTTATTTGTTTTATAATAGTGATAAAGATACTGATTATACTTGGATTACAAAGATTTATCTACGCCAAAGGAGGCATGCTGAAGCCAATTTATTTTACCTCCCTCGGGAGTTAATATTTTTTTCCTCCCGTGGGATTCAATTGATAACTTTGTTTCCTCTAATGAGCGAGCAAACGCCTACTTTCGATTCAGTGAGTAGATAAAAATTATAATATTTGAGGACAAGATGTAAACACACGAATAATATTCACAAATTGTCACGAAGTTGGAACCTTATTAACGTCAATTTCAAATCGTCCAATAGGATGACTTGTACTCTTCCCCCCTTCAGTTCAGTTCTCCCTCAATGTAAGATTTGTTAGTAAAGTTTCACATTAAGAGTGAAAGAACGTAAGTGTCCTCAAGGCTCTCCATAACTTGAGGTTTTCTATTTGTTTTCCGATTTCGTTCAAACATACCACAGCCTTTAGGGCGATCCGGCAAAATTTTGTATTTTTTTATTGACATTGACCTCACGTTTCAGTAGAGCCAGATGGTGAGACTAAAAATGTCCTCATTTCTTGAAAAGTTATCTCATCTTGAAAAACGTCAAAAATGAGAGTGGTCCACTTGTTTCTTTGAGCACTACTTCTGATTGAAAATTGGTTTCTGCATTATCGGCCATTCCTCATTCCTGTTTTCGTTCAAAAACTCACATCCCCATTTTTTTTGCAGATTTGTGTGGTGGTTGCCAGCCATTCCCTTCATGCTGTCCATCTTCATCTACGACGAAGTCCGGCGATTCTACCTCCGTCGCTGTCCAGGCGGCTGGTTGGAACAAGAGACCTACTATTAGGCGCTGTATCTGAGAGATGACTGCCACGTGGTGGAACTAGCGGCCCTAAGAGCCGCAAGTTGCTTAGTCGTTTCGGTAGGATGGACTTCGTGCGCATACTCAGTTAAAACTTCAGTAAAACCTATATCAATACCACCGACAAAAATCATCCATCATCTTCATTCGGCGATCGAGATGACGTCTTCACCTTTCGGATTATTGTACAAAAAAAATACTGTTGCTACTTCTAGTAAATTCGCTGATAGTTATGGAAGGCGTACAGGAATGATTTGCGCAGTCGAGTTGATCTTGTACGCATTAGTTGTTTATTATTCCAAGATGTTTTGATGGTTGAGAGGTCTTGTGACAGAAAACGAGCCGATACCTTTAACCGCAACCGAAAACAATAAAACACACTGTCGATCAATTTTGTTTAGTAACAAAATATAGAGAGGTTTCATACATTCCAGTTGATGCCTTAGGGCGGTCATCACTAGACGATGTTCGATGGATCACGAGACTGGGTGACAGCCTATCTCGTTGCCTGTTGGAGACCTCACCCAGGCTCTCACATAGTAGCATCGATGTGGATGAATGATTTTAGTATTATTTAGGCTTTTAACACTTAGGTTAGCTAGATTGTAACTGTGTTGTTATTCGTATTAAGTGTCAACAAGGTCGTGCTCAATACACAACATGACAACTACGATAGTGTTCGATAGCAGATACGGTCTCATTTTACATCTTTCTCTCCTATTTTACAATGCACTAGCTGTCTGACCTAACCAGATGTGCCTAGACCTAGTTAGCCCCTAAGCCACCCTAACCTTTAGTTCAATTTCTGCGAACCAGATGCGAAAGAGGTTGGGTTCAAGGCTAGAACGACAAATTAGGTTAGGTTAAGAGGCTATATCGATCTGGGCGAATCTGAGCTACTTTTTAGGTTTAGATATGACGCCTGCGCATTTCTCGTACGATGTGAGAAACAGATGCTGAGTGTGCCTGTATCTGCTTGGGTGCACTACAAATACTATCAAGTTGGTAAACGTTCGACAGATCCATTTCTTTGTATATACTTTAACGTTATAGCTCTCTGAGGTGTGTCAGGACTGAGCCTGACTCCATTAAAATCGTTGAAATACATTAGATATTGAAGGTCTGCTTTCGTAGAGCCTTATTTTTCCATAACCGATTGCGCTCCGGTCTGAGACCAGTGGCCACGGTATTGTTATCTCATTGTACATATTTTTATGTGAATCACTTAATTATTTTTGCTTGTGTTCTTTTCACGTTCATGTTTTAGTACATAAAGGAGCTGTATAAATTTGGGTTTTAATAAAATGGATGATAGTACATCGGACTTTTCATACGTCTCCGGCATAATAATGAGAATGAGGTTAAGCAAACAAATATATGTCTCCTATTGGATTGGATGTCACAAATTCATTTCAAAAATATAACTAACCGATATCAAGAGGAGAGTATCATGTTAATGAGGTTTGAATTCAATTATCGGTGCTTTTTTCCCAAAATCTTCACACACTAATTCTTTCAACAGAGATATTTTTTTATACCCCACTCGCATTATGGATTCATCAAATAAAATACAAAATAAAATTTGTTTGATAATTTATTGCATATATTCTGAACAATGTGAGTTTTAATGGACTAAATCAGATCTACTTATATGGATTATCACAATCTCAGAAACTGATTTGATTCGAAAATAATATGTAGGTATACGCGGCTCTGAATATCTGAAACAAAAGAAAATTGAATGATAACCATGATAACGTAGAAAATCGTTATTCAGAATTTTCAATGAAATTTAGTACATTAAGAGGGCTGGTTCAGAGGAGGTTATTTTTTATTTCATATCACTATTGCGATCTATACCTAGAGAACGGTAAATGATAAGAAATTGGTTAAGACAAAAGTTGCCTATTTATGTGTACAATGAAACAATGGTTCCAAATCCAATCACCAATAAATAATTGGACCATGATGGAATTCGCGGAACAAATGTACCAAAACATTGCAGGTACTATACATATCTGTACCCCGTAAGATATTAACTACTTAAATCCACAGGTCCGTGTTCGAAAAAATACGACACAGCACATTGAAGCAAATTTGAAATAGAAGAAATATTCTTGACTATTCCCACTCTTGTTCTTGAGAACCAATCAGAATCGACCATTTTCACGTATTCTCCTGTATTCCAGCCGAGATTCCAGCGATATTATTCGTTTACTTAAATTCATGAAACTTGCTCAACCAATACAGGAGCCGAAGTGACCCACACGTGACCAACCAACCTCGTTTTTCAGCGAAGTTTATAACGTCAATTATGATGGCAGCCAGAATGATAGATGCAGTGTGCGCAACTCGCGCGAGGCGCTCGTTTATTGTCTCAATCATGAAATATTGATAGGAATACTACTCGTGATGCTATTGCTCCTGGAAATATTCGTCGATTCACATACTCCAGCTTACTGCTTAAATTTCGCTCATGACATTGATTAAAAACTTCTCGCCTATGGCTTCAAAAAACTGGAGTTTTGAAAGCATAAGGAACAATAATATGAAGTCATAGTTTTCCTGCAAAAAATTCCTAATATGTTTTTAAAAAAGCGACCCCATTTTATTTCAATAAAAAAAACAGTATATTCCAAGAAATGATGGAAGTAAGATATGGTGTAATTACTGATGTGCTTTTGTTTCAGAAATTTTACTCGTCCTCTCGAGAACAGCGAGAGCAAAGGTTCCGTCGATCTTCTAATAGATGGCGACATTCCGACATTGCACAATTATGACATCTGTCAGTTTTGAAATTGTCGCAGATTTTTCGAATTCAGAGTTGAACAATGTAGTTGAATAATCCCACTGTTACATATGTTCCGCGTACCTAAAATGCCATTTGCCATTTTATTTTCACTCGTCACAGCAGCAATAGCAGCATCACCATCTAGCGAGAAAATGTAGAATCAACGTCTCGCTCGATGTTACGTAGAGAAATCATAGTAGGCGGTCGAGTGATTTATATGAAATTCTCAATACGTAATAATGACCGAATACGCGCAACATATCTCACTTCCATCATTGTCCAAGAGGATGTTTGTCTCTGAAAAACTGATCATATTGATGGTCATATTCATACTGATCCAAATTTGGTACGAATCGCACAACTAATACCTGATGAGATATAGAGGGGCGAGGGACAATTTTGATTTTAATACATGTGTAAAATGCGCCATTCATTTGCTTCGTAAGTTGAGTACTAGGGTGACACAGGGTATCGGGCCACCCCTGTAACTTCTGCATTCGTCAACGGATTTTTCTGAAATTCGGTACAGTTATATAAGCAATTATTTCGGATTTGATCACATTACAATCCAATATGGCGGACTTCCGGTATTTCTGGAAATGCCAGCAACTTTGTTTTTTCAAATGAAACACCCTGTATATTTTTACATATTCAAGTTCAACAGGTCGAAACAAGTGCAATCTTTATTTCAAATGTCATTTTTTCGAAAAAATTTAAATTAAAATTGTTTTTTCATTTTACCTCGTGGATAAATGAGATGTGGTCAAGACTATTCACAATGAGTCACACATAACAGAAGAACATAATTTTTTCTGAAAAATTATTTTTTGTGTCACTTATCCAGGAATCAATTCAGCCACATCACTTTTTGATCAAAAATTATTTTTTTTCAAATGGAACCCCTATGGGCCACCTACCCGTCTCTCTAGAACATACATTAAGGAACAAAATGACATATCATTTTTGTTTTTTGGTGAAGTAACAAATTGTATACATTCAAAAATCAACAACTAGTTTATGAATTTCCTTGCAGTTAGAATAATTTTTCTACTAGGTAGGCTGTGGAATAAATGACATTTGACATCAAGATTGCACTTGTTTTGACCTGTTGAACTTGAATATGTAAAAATATACAGGGTGTTCCATTTGAAAAAACAAAATTGCTGGCATTTCCAGAAAAACCGGAAGTCCGCCATATTGGATTTCAATGTGATCAAATCCGAAATAGTTGCTTATATAACTGTACAGAATTTCAGAAAAATCCGTTAACGAATGCAGAAGTTACAGGGGTGGCCCGATAATCTGTGTCACCCGGTATAGTGTGAGTATTAATTGTAAACTTGATTTACCTTCAGCAATAGTTCATTACCAAGAATTATAACTCCGCCACTTTCCAGCTTTAGAGGACGCTGTGCTCTCAGCATCATGATGTGAAGACTTTTTTTGATTACGGGAGTTTGTTCATACCAGCCACATTCAAAGATATCGAGCCCAAACTTCTCGCTCTAGAATTAATTTAACAAAATCGATATGGATGTCTTTTATTTCGATAAAACTAGGAACTTACGTTTAAAGACAAATCATTGGCTTGGGTATATAAATTGGTAACTTCAACGAACAAGAGGACCGTCTCGGTCATGTACAAAGTGAATCCCAATTTGCTGGCCTTGAAGACCTATAAGAATTTTTTCAAGTGTTTTCAGTTTCATGGTAACAGTAGTTTATGGTATACATATCATAATTAATACCAAGGTTGATACTTACAACTAGCATGTTGAACAGAATTATAGAAATGTGATAAGATTTTGCCAAGAAGTCGACCAAGAAATAAAATTTCAAGGAGTCGTTCAAATCAGTCACATACCTGAAAATTATTTAGTTTCAGTTCATATAGATATTAAGGCTTTTTTATTCTCAACGCTTAATTTCCTCAAACATGTATGATAGAAACGTTTTTAAACTTAGTAACATTTTGGGGCAAATCATCTGATTTGTCCTCAGTATAGAGATGATATTAATATTCATATTTTATAGAAAAGAGGAGAAAAAATCCCAAAAAAATTTGTAAATTTCAAAATTTGATTTTCATAAAATTAATACTACTTGATTTGAATTACTGAACTCAAATCACTGACAAATTGCCGTATCACCTATATGATAAATATTACTCATATTCCTCTGTGAAAAATGCATCACATTCTAAGGATCTTTGTGGAACCGCTGTGAAATCGACAATTCAATAGGATTACTTGGATAAAACATCTTCATTTTGACAGGAATAGGTCACAAATAAACTGAATGAATTATATATACGTCATATAGCGTGATCTTTCGACATCATCGATACGTCATCGCAACATCATAGGAGTAACGTTTTCACTTTTGAGTACTCCAAACCTTTCTCTAGATTATCTTCAATTTGAAATATCCAATCAATTCATAAATCGTTATTCTCTATACTGTTCTCATTTTTGTAGCTTACAATTATGCACTGTTGATGACTATGTATAGTTAAAAACGCGCCGCTATACATTTTTGATGAAATATTTCTGTATACAGGGTGCCCGTTTTTCAAGCTCCACCATGGATTTCAGTTATTATAAGAGATACGAGAGTGCTTTGGAAAGAACGCCAACAGTTTTGTTCAACAAGCTGAATTTCGACAGTTTATTTGAATTTGGATCTGGAACATTCACATTTTCGTCAAGCTCATCTACTTGAAAACTATGGTTTCGAAGTAGGAACGACGTAATGAGCTAGAAGTTTATTCTTCGCAAAACAAAAAAAAGGCCAAAAACAATTCTACGCGTTTCCTCAGATTCTGAATTGCTCGCGAGATGTCCCGTCTTCTTATCCTAATCCTGAAAGTGGTGATTATGGTTCTTCCCAGCTCATCAATATCGATCACTGAACTATAACCTTACAATTTGTTAAAAAAAACTGTCGGCGCTCCTTCCAAAGCACTCTTCGCAAAAATGGTTATTCGCCAATTTTGATCAACAGGAATGATTCGATCATATCGTGTGATACATCATTGTAACGAAAAGAAAATAAATTTCGAAAATGCAGAAATCCGATATGGCGCCCATAAAAAAAACAAAGTTGAGTGTTGTAACTTGGGCATCAAGAACGTCATGGAAAATGAAATGACAGATTCAGATTCTTCGTAAAAAAGTGCCTTAAGAATGTCCGAGTCAGAAATTACAAATTTTCGTTTTCTTCTTTGCCTTAATTTAACCGACCTCGTATCTCTTATAATAACTGAGATCCTCATGGTGGAGATCGAAAAACGGGCACCCTGTATTCAATGCTGTGTTATAGCATGGCCATGAATGAGAATTATTTGGCAGTTTTGTATCTTGAAGCAGTAATAGAGGTACCTACATTCCCAAAATAATCAAGTAATCACATCCGATTGAATCGGAAATAGAATTCATCATGCGAATAGGTCTAAAAAGTGTCATTTCTACGTACTATACATCATGTTACGTGCAAATTTGGATTCATATGTACCTAGCTTCTTTGTCACCTAGTAGAGTTGACTTATTCGACCGACTTTTAAGATTTATTAATAATATAATGTGCCAACTTATTTTAAAGAAGGATATTTTTACACATTTTTCAATGAAATGACGGTTCAGAGAGTTTTTCATTCAAACTAGGAAAAATTACCTGATGATATCCTTGTGCTCCAAGATCAGGTTTCTTAAAATTTCCGAATTATTTATAAATTCATCCTCAATCCCTCTACCAAAGTTTCTCATTTTATACCCCAATACTCTCAAACGGACTGAAGTGAACGATACTAAAGAAACAAAAACCACGTCAGTACCCACTATCAAACCTGCAGCCAAAGAAGCGTTCCAAATTTGATAAAAATAAATGACATCGAACATTTTCACTTTGTCGAATGGTAACCATTCGGGAAATATGAGGGTTCTTTTTGGCTCCATGCCTTGCAATTCTTGTACCCTCCACAGCTGCCAACTCCCATAAGCATGCAGTATGAACAGGATCAAAGTAATTGTTGTGACGATTAGTAAGCTACAAAACATTTTGAAATTGTATCTGGAAAAATCACAGTGTATTCTCTTAATGCCGCTGTCTGATGCCATCCTTGTTTGTCCCAGTGAGAAAACTTCTTTCAAGAGTTTCTTCGCTGGTGCTGATCTTACAAGGAACATTTTCCAAGCCGTGAAAGCGTATTCTAACACGTATAACAGAGAATCTGCCTTCTCTTCACCGCTACTCATTATCGCACAAATCCATCCAATCGTGATTGTCACAACAAAAATTACAAAGTTGGCGTTGATGGTTTTGGAGTAGACTATGTAAAGGCTTGCCAACATTTTATTGGACAACTTGAATGGCCAAAGTCCGAGTAGTATCATCATGATTTTTGTACATTTGAGGAAAAATGAACCGGACCCCATGACTAGCAATAGTGTAGATGGTGAGAAAAAGTTTGCGTTATATGAGCATTATTGAAGTATTCATCAATTATTCATTATGGATGTGGGAAAGTACAGGTTAGTATGATTGTAATACTTAATATGGAAGTTTCGTGTGGGAATTATAGGTTTCGATATGTGATATTTGACCTGTCAATGGAATTCATCGAATTATTCAAGAGGAAAAGGAACGTACTATACCTGCTTCTCCAATTGTAGTTCAAAATGTGTTAATTGTAGTAAAAGTTCATGGTTTCTCAAAAGTGGAGTGAATGGTTAAAGTAGCAGTAAGTATCTCCACAATTTTTTCCTAAAAATAATAAAAAATCTAGGCGATTTTCGCATATGTCTCTAAACTTCAGTGTTTCATTTTCAAGTCCCGAGGTGAAAATGAAAATTACTGATAATGTAAAATGAAAAGTTTATTTTTCAGTTTCACAATGTATTGAACACATTCTTTACATGACGAATTCATAAATAGTATTGTTAAAATTATAATATATACAAAGTTAAGTAAATTGCACGATTTCTGGAGTATTTGAAATAATATCTACAAAGTTAGTTACATCACTGGTGATTAAATTTCAGGATGTGTTTCTTGAATTTTTTGTTGGAACATTTGCATGATCTTATTGAACCATTAAACAAAATGAGATATATCTTGAAAACAATGCGAAGTGATAAGTAATCAATTCAAACATAACATTTCTTGTTTTAATATACCAGACACATGGAAAATACAATCAGTGACAAATCAAATTCTAATGTTTAAGTGAACTTTCAACATATACGTTGCTATCAACATATTATGTTGCACTGAGTTCCCTTAGTACATACCCATTAGTGTTATTACGAAAGAAAATATGTATTCCATGTATACCAAATACTGTCCTGTGTGTGTATAGAGACTGTCGTTACAATATTGAATATATAGGAAAAGTTGAGGGAGTTGAAGTTAAAAATTCAGCAGGTTTTAGTTAACTTCTAGAGTCCACTTCCTGAATATACACTGGATTCAGAACTCGTTATTAATACAAATTCATCTTAAGATTCTTGGAAAAAGCTGAAATGAAATTTCAAAATTCAATACATTGATTATCATGCATGTGATTTGCAAAAATATCTATATCATTTCGTCTGCTACGTATTGAAGAATCTTTACTCATCGCCATGTATCTTCGGCTTTCCAGAAAACATCAACCAAAAACTTCGTGAAATAGCTATACTCGAAATTTTTCCTTATGTTTCCTGAGTAATGAGTTGACCATCATTCTTTAAAAAATGAATTCTTTTTGATAAGGCAAGGCAACTTTTCGTGCGGAAAGCTGAGAATTATCATTTCAGCCAGGTTGATGAAAGTTGCGTTTGCCAATAAGTCTACAGGACGTGCCATTAATAAGTGGACGATCGCTAACGTCGGTAAAAATGATATATTTTATATGACTGATAAACAGGATTCTGACATAATGATGTTGAACATTTTTGAAACATCTGATGGAAATGTTATTTCGGAACAGCTGAATTTATTTCTACAAGATTTGATACACAATGTGAATATTATTTAATAATTATAATAATAATTATTGATTATTGACAAAATAACGACTCCGTATCTCATTTTCCTAATTAGATAATTTTAATCGATTTGATGTTTAGTGCTATCAACTGAAAAATAACAAAACATTATGTGAACTAAAATGAAGTGAGTAGCATTAGAATCCCTGAAGATTGTGATTCATTATCACACTGTTTCTTCTTGAGTGGGTATTATATTGTGTAAAAATCTGGTAACGAAATATTGAGAAGTATAAAAATAGTACCTGAGGAACAAATAGAGTAGACATTGAGATAATGATAAAAATATTTTCTTAACATGAACACTTATATTTTTGTGCTGATGAGTTTTATTTCAGAACAATTGGATTCTGTTTGTGTGAATTTATTCTGATATAAGGAGAGAATAATGAGAGAACGAGAAATCATCATAATCCCATTCATTCCACGTCATTTGGTGTATCGTATATCCTTTCATGGATAAGCAATTCATATAAACTGTTCAACAAAATAAACATCGTGGTCCAAAATATATATAGGCCGATTTCAAAATCAAATTCATCAAGAGGTTCCCCATAACTAATTTCTACTCGGTTTTCACGGTTGGCTAGCCCAATCTTTCAGTTAGCTACTCGTCCAAGCAATATATGAGACTACAAATATTCCAGATGAACAATCTACAGGAAGATGATTGAAGTATTGGTCAATTGCAGCGGTGACGTTACGTTCCCGTTTGAGCAAATATTTTTTATAATTTTTTTTTCGACCATAATCATGAAGCTTGATGTTTTCGACATTTCAATCAGACCCTTAATGTCAGATAGTTATATTTTTCTTCAAAATGATGTATTTTATCAACGAAAACTTTAACGATAACATTGAATATTCCTAATGTTTTTTGAAAAATTTACATTGTGTGGATATCTCAGGATAATGTGTGAGAGTGTCTCGATACAAATACTGAAAATGAATTACCTATATACAGGGTGATAGAAAAATTATCGTGAGACTCGATGAAGAGAAACATGTCTTTCTTCAGATGAAACATAATTTTCTCAATTCCATAGATGAAATTACGAAGTGTTATACTATAAACATGTAGTTTGTTGTTTGGTCTTGAAATAGTTTTGAAATTTTTTTCATGGACAATGAATTTTGGATTTTTTGAAAAATCGGGTAGTAGAAGTCACCGAATTCCCATTACATTACATATTAGAAATGTAGATTGTACTGTAACAAACAGATATTTCTGAGGGTATTCATAAAAGGTGCAAATAATGGCAATAATGCAATCTGATGAACTTATTTCGTTGTAGCAAAATGATTTCCTGAATACGATACGAATATAGTTCCCGATTTTTCAAAAAATCACCAAAATGCACCATTGTGCGTGAAAAATCATATTTCCATGATGCGTATTCAGATTTGAGAAATTTCAAAACTATTTCGAGACCAGACAACAACCTTTATGTGTATAGTATAAAACTCCATAATTTTATCTATGGAAATGAGAAAACTATGTTTCATCTGAAGAGAGATATGGTTTTCTTCATCGAATCTCACAATTATTTCTATATTATCCTGTATGTATTTTATTTTGAGTTTTTGTATCCGGGCACTCTCACATTATCCAGAACTATCCGCACAATGTGAATTTTTCAAAAAACATTACGAAAATTCAATGTTATTCACTTATATTCATTGATATATAATGCATCATTCTGAAGAAAAATATATATCTCCGACATAAAGGGTCTGATTGAAAAAATGTCGAAAGTTTTTCGAGAGAAAACATCAAACTTCATGATTATGGTCGAAAAAAAAAAATATAAAAAATATTTGCTCAAACGAGAGCGTCACGACACGACTGCAATTTAACACTACTCCAATAATCATCCTGTATAGATCGTTCATCTGGAAATTTCGTAGTCTCATGTTGATCTGACGAGATAACTTGAAGGCTGGACTTGCCAAACCTAAGAAAACCGAATTGAAATTAGTTGTGGAACCCATGAGTAATTCGATTTTGAAATCAGCCGATATTTTGGACCACGACGTTCATTTTGTTGATCAGTTTATCCACACGCAGTCAAAGATGATCCAGTTAACATACGTACAATAATCATCAATGAAACATACTGCAGATTCTTCATTCGTTTTCAAGATATTTCTCAGAACAATTAGACTATCAATCGAAATCGATCGATTCATATTCGGTTACTATCGATGGCACTCGTCTTGCTGAATCCCTGGAGATGTGGTCCATCAACTGGCAACAGCCCAGCCTCTGTGCACGATCGGCAACAGAATCTGGCATAATATTTGTGCGTGCAGTATCTGGCCTTGACTATGAGGGCGCAATTCGCGAAGAATTGGTTGTCTGTGCAACTAGGATGGATGAAGATCCCTGAAAAAAAAAAAAACGTTTCAAAATCTCTTGGAATGCATGAGAATTTAAGAACTTTTATCCAATATTTTTAATGTTCTGAAAGTGATTACGTATATCAATTAATGGTAGTAGAGCTAGGCAGTAACAATAAAGTACTCCTCTGGGTGCCAGGGCATATCGGAGTGGAGGGGTGTTACATTTTTATTGTTTTGTATACCCTGTATTTTGTTGGTGTTCCGGGTGATGGAAAATAATAATAGTTTTGTCAGATTGATATAGTCAGATCTACCGCGAAATTCTTGGCTGAGAGGAGTTGTTTCGTCGGTCTTCCTAAGTCGAGATGGGCACGTTAGGAGCGCAGATATCAAGACGAAGATGGGTACCTGCAGAAGACCTGTAGTCAAATTGTGTAGACTCAATGTTAATATAGAAGAGTAATGTAGCTCATTACTAGGAGGGAGAATGTTACAATGTTATTGTTTTGTATACCCTGTATTTTGTTGGTGTTCGCGGTGATGGAAAATAATAATAGTTTTCTCAGATTGATATTGTCAATAACTTTATAAAATTGCAATAAAAGACAGTTTTAGGCAGAAGAGGGTTTGCTTTGCCTGCAGTATTATAAAGTAAACAACAAGGCGAATGAACAAGCAGACACTCCGGCACGACAAAGTGAATTTGACCACACCCATTCTGTGGCCTTGGAAATCCCTATTTCTAAGGAGAACTTGAAAAGGTGGAAGGAGCCTTGAGAGCCAGACAATGGGGAAGACTTCCAGGACTGCGGCAGGCTAAAGATCCTCTCGTGAATTTCAACCGAGAAAGATCTAAGACACTGATAAACTTCAGCAAAGGAAGTCTCAAAGCAATAACGGGATTTCTTGCAGATTCTGTATGGAAGAATCAAAAACAACCCATCACATATACTGATATGGAGTGTGACGCTGTACATCACAAAACATTGAACATACTGGGAACACACCAGCTGACTGTGGAAGAAATACTACAACTAGATCCTCTCAAAATCCTCAAATTCCCGAATGAAATTAAATCTTGAGGAGCTGCTATGAAGAAGAAATCTTTGCTATAGCAGAATCAGATGGGGCACAATATAGATCCAATTAGGTCGCAGCGCATCTGTCACCATCCAATCTACCAATACCAATACAATACAATACAATAACGGTAGTACATGTACATGTTGTATTAAAGCAACCGTCCAAGTATCAGAGAGAGAAATTAACGTCAACCTATTCGCGTTAAACAGGCTATCGGGAATGATTGTTTACCAAATGTTAATAGTTGTCGTAGTATATTATATATACCAAGGTGGAAAGTGTTACATTACTGTCGAGAGATCGAAGTGAACTAATATTTCGAGACAGTGATGTAACTTTTCCCCGAGGTGTGTATGCTTTTATTTACAACATAATCTTCTGAACAAAAATTCGGAATTTTTTTCTTAAACAATAAAATTACGAAGACAACCATAGAAAAGTAACTTCTATGATGACAACTATCAATAAATAACTTACGATAGTTCGACTCCAACGATCAATTTCAATAATGTCAATAATTTCTAAATATATGTACAGTCTTCTTCAGAACGTCTGCAATAAGAGCGCTGACACCATCAAATCACGACATGTTCACTGAAGAAAACTGTACATACAGAAACTATTAATCCTTTGTTTGAAAAGTTCAGTTCGTGTTAATGTTTTGTTTACTAACCCTTAAAAAGTGCTAATTTTGTCAAGTGTGTTTAAGTCTCAATAAAAACAAATAAGAAACTAAACTTTGTATTGAAAATAATTTAAAAAATACGTCTTCTCTCAAAATAAACAAAAAATCCACTCACGGGTGGAAAATGTTGTTCGCTTAAGAGAGCTGGCTTATATCCTTTCCAGGTACCGCCCATCAGCAGAGTTTTTCGGATGTGTTGTAGGCTATAGAACTGTACTCACTACCATATGCTGCAGTGGCAGGCCTGCCAGCTACCTTGATAGGCCCCGTTAGAGCCTCTCTAAGTAGCATTGGACCGCGTTCAGGCGCAGCTGGTAGTTTTCCACACCCACATACACCGTCCTACTTCTTCTCTGATGCTCCTATATGTTCTGTGATGGCTTGCGCTACTTTAGGAGCAGCATTCTTAATTGGAACGCAACAGTGAATCGTACAGGACTATATCTCCACCTGATGCTCCAAAACTTTACAGTATTTTAATATTATAAAAATTCCTTGCCCTGGATTGGAACCCACGACCTCGCGGTCATGAGTCTGGGAGGGTCTGGTGCCTGTCGATTCTGTGAAGTGATTAATTTGAAAATCAGTACAAGACAGGGGCATCTATGTTTGTTTCGATACCAGACATGAAGACCGGCATTTCACGAATATTCGCAATTAAAGAAGCAGTATCAATACGTTCGAAAATATATATGCAATGTCCTTACGTCCGAAGAAGTTATCCAACGACAGATTTTCGTTACGATACGCTAATCAGAAATGCACTTCCCAACCTGTGGAATAATTGACACTTTGTCAAAAGTTCCTCCAAGAGTTGCCTCATCTGGCAAACGCTGAAGTTTATAATGGCGGCCATTGTATGAGGCGTACACCGCTGATAAAGGTGTTGATCTTACAACAATTAAACCACATGGTGGATGAAGAATCTCAGCTATAGCAGAATGTTATATAGAGGATTCTACTCGTATATCTAATAAGCTCGATATAGCAAGAAGAATCTATGGTTCTCCTGGTTCTAATAGTTTTTTACAAGGAGACATCCGCATTAATTACTCGTCACATGATCTATTATGATAAATGACTTCGTTGAAGACGACGAATAGAAACATCGATAATCACCTTGAATTGATATCATCAGAGTACTAGATGCTTTGGAATAAGCATTGGTAGCTTCACACTGGTAAAATCCTGAGTCTGCTTTGGTTGCACCTTGTATACTCAACGTGTTAGTGTCTGAAATCAAAGGATCATCAGTATCCACATTTGAACTGTTGAAGAGGAGGAAACTCATACCTGAAATATAGATTTTTTCTGTTGGATTCAACTGAACACCGTCCTTGTACCATTGCACCTGAGGTGTTGGATATCCTGTTACCTCACATGGCAATTCTATGTTACTGCCTATTGGATACCTTGAGTCGGTTGTAGTTATATTTGCTCTCACAGGCACTAAAAAAATAGTGTGAGGATTAGAAAAAGAAGGAAAAAAAATAGACAGTAAATTGATGATATCTGGAATTCAACGCAATTAATCATACCAAGAAACAATACTAATAGTGATGCAGAATAATTAGAAGAGAAAGATTATTTAATAGAAAACTAGCTACATGCTTCTCACAATATACATACAATAAATAGGTAGGTAAGGTAGGTACTGAAAATGTCAATGGATCCAAATCAATGTATAAAGTTTCATCAAACAATATTCAACTCAACACCGGGATGCCCGGAAATTACATAGAAAGATTTATGCAGATTCTAGGAACAGAAATAGTAAAAAAAAGTGTATACGTAAACAAGAGTCCAGAAATCGCCGCATATGGGGTTGCAACGAGCCTGAGATAGAGGGGGAGTCGTTAACCTACGGATAGATGCAATGCAATGTCTGACAGTTTAACCACAAGAAATATAGAAAGTTCCAGGAAAACGCACTATTTTTATTATGCATAGCAGAATTCTAAAATCGATTTATCCCGAAAACGGTGCATGCAATAGAATTGGTTATAACCCTAAGAGGGTATTTCTGCATCCATGCATGTCAATATAAACTTTTTCTACTATTTTTGTTCCAAGAATCTGTAGTTATAATCTATATAATATCGGGGCACCCCATTGAAGTAAATGGAATCTCAAATTTTCATATACGTTTGTGGCAATTATAGTAATCTAGATCCAAGGACAGTGCTTCTTTCAAATTATGATTAGTGTACAGAGTGTTTACGAACTTTCTTTCAAATAGCAATCAAGAATGGTCAGTTGGCACTAATGGAATATTCAGTTCCATTTAAGAGCGTATTACGGCCAACAAACATCAAAATATACACAGTTTTTGCAATTTGGAAGTGATTTGAATTCAGCAATTCACACTAAGTAGTATTAATTTTATAAATTACTAGCTGTACCCTGCGCGCATTGCTATATGCTACTTACTTAAATGAATTTGAAGGACAGACAGTACAAAAAAAACTTTGCACAAAGTTTCATAATGAAATACCATGAAAGATCTGGATCGGAGGATATTTTGTTGTTGTTATAACTTACAAATTATTGTTTACCCAATAACTCACAATCATTAGATTTTTTTATTTCTGTTCCTTTTAACGCACTTCCACGATGTTTTCCAAATTTTACAGGTATCTTCCTTTTCTATACGATTTAAATCTAGAACCTGCATAATCTAACATCGAAATTTCATTACCATTTCGATAGACACTCAGAGCCATACCTCTCATCATCAAGAACAGGGCAGGATTCAATTCAAGCATAGGCGACATAGGCCCGAGCCTCGGTGCCCAACCCACAAAGGGGCCCGCACAATTGAAAAAAAAAACAAAATAATTCCGCTGGTATAAACTTTTAGGATTTGCTTAGTATAGAACACGACATTCTGCTACAAGTTAACCATGAGAATACCTATCATAAACGCCTTCATTATGGACAAGCTTAGACAGAAACCAATCTGCAAGAGTGACTGATGAAGTGAACACGATTAGCAGTATATTTAATATTTCAAAAAAGTTTTATTCAAGAAATACTTATGATTTAAAGAAGAGAGAAGTACTTAATATTGACTTGATCTTTTTTTGTTGACTAACCAATGTACATTGAACTGTTATACAGGGTGATCCACGGTGGATGGCCTATTAGAAGTATCTGGAGAACGAAAAGAAAGAACATCCTGAAGATTGGGATGCTCTGATAATTGAACATTCTCTATCCGTCTAAAATATTTTCATCGATACAGTGTTGCCACTTCTATCAGAAACAACTAGCAACTTCGTTATTTTTAATGGAGCGCCCTGTATTTTATTGCATTTTTGTATTCTTCCTGAAGAGCTGATTTCATCAATGCATCATACTTAGGGTCTAGCAGGAATGATTACAGAGATATAGGGTGTTCAAAATCGAGATTTTTCAATTTTAGGATTTTTTTGAGTCGAAACTATTCATTATTGATCAAAACGGCTTACATGTCCCTATCTCAACTTTTGATTCACCATCTACTGACACTTAATTGGAAAAAATACAGGGTGCTTCAAGAATCAGAATTCTGATCACTCTGTATCTGTTCCAATTAAATGTCAGTAGGTAGTGAATCGAAAGTTAAGATAGGGACATGTAAGCCGTTTTGATCGATAATGTCTAGTTTCGACTCAAAAAAATCCTAAAATTGGAAAATCTCGATTTTGAACACCCTAAATCTCTGTAATCATTCCTGCTAGACCCCAAGTATGATGCATTGATGAAATTAGCTCTTCAGGAAGAATACAAAAATGCAATAAAATACAGGGTGCTCCATTAAAAATAACGAAGTTGCTAGTTGTTTCTGATAGAAGTGGCAACACTGTACCAATGAAAATATTTTTGACGGATAGAGAATGTTCAATTATCAAAGCATCCCAATTTTCAGAATGTTCTGTCTTTTCCTTCTCCAGATACTTCTAATAGGCCATCCACCGTGGATCACCCTGTATATAGTTATGTTCACTTCCGTGGCGTATTTTAACCGAGGATAAGTTGTGTGACGAATCAACGATGTGAAAGTTTTCTTAAAATTCACCATTTTGCACTCAATTTTTATATTTTTTCCGGGCGAGGCTCCCGGCCCCATCCTTTCATTGGGGGGTATTCTATACCCCCCGATGCCCCACGAGCCTGAGGTCCGCACCACAGGTGTAGCCTAGGGCCTGTATTTTCTAAATCCGGCCCCGATTAAGAAGCTCGTAAACACCCCGTACGAAAAGAAAACCCATGCATACCGACAACACTAGGCGGCTTCCACATCCCAGTAGGTGCCACTGACCCAGGCACGATCTCATTCGAGGGTTCCGTGTACATCGCAGGCGGCACGAACGGCTGAGGAGTGGGTCTCCTAGGGGGATACCTAGGGGTAGGAGCGGCAGTGGTAGCGATAGGGGTAGGAACGATGAGGCTAGGCTCCATCGGTGGATCGACTATGAACTCTCGGTACCTATACTCCCTAGGGTCGGAGAACCTGTAGGGACCTCTGGCCTTGACAGTCACCGACCAACTAGCAGCCTTGCCGAAGCCGTTATACGCTTGGCAGGTGTAGATCCCGAGGTTGCGCAGCTTCACCGAGTGGATGAGCAAAGAGTAGTCTTTGCGCACCTCGAATTCGCTGTTTTTGAAGGGGAGCATGGAGTCGTCCTTCCACCAGGTGACTGAGGGGAAGGGATGGCCGAGGACGAAGCAGTTTAGGGTGGCGGGAGCGTTGAGGGAGACTATATGGGGGGGTTGGTTCGCTTGGTCGTCCAGCATGGTGACGGGGCGGGGTTCCGAATCTATGTGGGGTGGGTTGGAGAGAAGAGAGTTAGTGCTACAGAACATGCTTGTTAACATTTGAAACATTAAGAAGAATAGGTCTACAACAGTATTATCAGATAGGAAGAAAATTACTAGGATTTGTCAGTCTACTGGGTGAACAACTATAAGAACAGCTGTCGGCCATATAGCAACGAATATTGATACACACCTTTGAAAAAAAAATATCTCAAGATTAGTGACCCTAAAAATAGCTGCAAAACATTCTCAGGTTTCTAAAATAACCACTAGGTGGCGTAACGGCTATGAATAAAGAGAATTTTGAAATTTTCTCCGTATTTAGTAGTAACAAAGTGAAAATATATTATGCAGTTTGATCCTTGATATATTCCTAGTTTTTTTTGTTCCATACTTTTTGTCCCATTTCAAAAAATTAAGTGGTGGGGGAACGTCAAATTATGTTTTTTCTAAACGTCTGTAACTCTGGTTATCTTCAACAGAATTCAACAATCTTTGGCTCGTTGTAAAGGCATCTTCCTGTTCTATCTGAGGCCTCTTCCTGATTCGAATTGGATTAATATTCATATCACTGTCGCCGCTAGAGGACGTGATCTAGAGTACCAATAGTTATCGTGATTTGAAAAAATTTAAGTGTTATGGTATGCATGTTATAACACGATGAAATAGAGACACTAAATCTCCACAGACCAACGCAAACAGCAACATGATAGGTTCTTGCTAACGGAAGATATTAACGATCAAAGTTGGAAGAATGCTTGATGACAGCCGTTCTTAGTTGCTCACCTTGTACAATAGTGTTAACATCAGAAAAAGGTACACTTGGTTAATGATTTGTGTATCGTACTATTCGATATCTCGACGGAATGAAAGTAGATTTCATAGATCTTTGGTGTACGTTCGAAATTAATGATATGACTTGTGGTTGCACATTTTCTTCAACAATTAACTGATGAACTGGTATTTTCAGTTATATTATGAAAGCACAAATGATGTCAGTATAAAAAACAGGATAACATTTCAACGGCTACTACGATGTCACAATCACTATGATATGACTGTTATTTTGAGATATCTTAATGATATGTAAGTTTTGTTCACTATTTGTTATTTCAATTATACAACAGTCGATAATACTTCATGAATGATCTTATATCAGGAATTATTGTCTAATCATTCATGTCATGCCTACTAGAAAATCAATTATACTTTATTTATTATTTAATTGTATGAAATTTATCAATGAAGAAGAGAAAGTAATGCAATAACTGAAATAAATAAATAGAATTCAGAGATGCCAAATAAGGTTTTCCTCATCTTCGTTTCTAAATGATATAGGGGAAAATCATATAAAAACCATTTTATTTTTTTATAAATTTTGTGGTTTCGGTATGTCATCCGTGGACGGACAGAAAGTAGTTGGATTTTTCAAATCAGTGAGTTATTCTTTTGGTGTAGGCAATTCTTGGATATAGTCAAAAGGTTCAAAGATTGAAATGTAATTCACCATTGAAGTATGAAAGCTACTATGGAAATATCATGGGTATTGTGTAGCTCTGTCTGATTTTTCAAATTCGTTATTAATTAGGGTAATATATCCGACATCGATTCTGAAATCTTGAAAAAGTATAGTCACTTATTTACTAATAATTGATTTCGCAAGATTGAAAAAACGACTTTTTTTCTACGTTTTAAGCCAGTTACAAATACAACTAGGATGGAAACTAAGATAATAATAGGTTTTGCCACCTCTAAGGACAGAAATCAAGTTTGTTAACATGCTATAAAAAATTATCGGAAAGTTATACAGCTCGAATTGAAAGAATGTCATCAATATCTTGATGTTAGATAATTACACTAAACTACAGGAAGGGGAAGAGATGATATATTAATTCACTCACAGTGCTCCAGTTGAGTATAAGCATAGTTCTTTTCGTACAACTTACCAACTTCAAGAAACTTCTTCTTACCTAATACATCCAGTCTGATTTGATTCGTGATAGGCTCTCCAATACCATTATCAGCGGTACAGAGATAGATTCCTGAGTCTGTTTTATGCAAGGTGATGATCTGCAGTGACTGATCTAGCTTGATCCTATACCTTGGTTGAGTACCATCAATCTATAAAATAATAATAATAAAATAAAAGCCACCCCTTTCGGAAACGCAATTTTTTTATGTTCACGATAAAAAAAAACAATAATTTGATCCCTGATTCGTATTTTCACTACGTTAAACTGTCCTCAGTTAATGTAGGTATTTGGAATTTACAGAAAACAATTTTGATGTGCCAAAATCTTGCAAAGACTTGAACATATTGGTAAAATAATATGAAATTTTTATTGTATTGGATTGCTGTTTTTTATGATTGGAATATGCATTTTTTTGCAATTCCTTTATTAGTTGGTTTATTGTTCTCACCATGAGGTCATCTTTGCTCCACCTGATCCTAGGGTTAGGATTTCCAGAAATAGCACATCTCAAAGTAGCCTGGTCTCCTATGAGACCTGTAGTTTCCGGCTTGTATTCCATGACATCTACCTTGGGAGGTCGATCTAAGGAAAACATATGTTGAACAGAAATCGTAAATGTATATGAAGTACAAAAAACCCATCAGTATCATCTTCATAATCATTCAATAATAATCTGAGATGGTTTCAGACGGTTCATATAGGTTCATCATTACCGAAGAATCGTCTATACAGGGTCGTGGTTCATTACTTATTAGAAATCTTTCAGATATAAAATCTTGAGCTCAAAATATAAGATTTAACAAAAATCATCTAGGTAAAATGCATCTCTTGTCTGTTACAGGGTGTTTTGATATTCATTATATTCAATAATTTTTTTTCAATATGAATTGGAGTTTCATTTGTCTCTAATGCATGCAATCCAATGATCCAAAACAACTACATAGATAATATACACATCAAAATCAAAATAATCGTGCAGCTTCATGTTCAACTTGAAATATCTCGAAAAAAAGGTCTATGCATCGATCGATACGTATGAACGAATACTATTGATTAGATTTCGGAAGGATGTAATTCATTTTGTTCTGTCGTGTGGCATTAGCCAGGAAAGTAGTTGTTTTTCTCTCGTCATCTACCATTGTTGTTAATTTTATGAACATTTGTGGGAAATGACTTTGTGCATTGTGGCTGTATCGTACTTGAAATTACGCCAGTATCCGGGCAATGAGCCACTCCCACTTTTGGGTATTTCAGTTTTGTGGAGTGATTCTTTCCTTCTATGTGGTCTAGATGGCGTTAAACCCGTTTGGCACACCTGTGCCCACGGGAGATTTCTGACACCATAAATAATGCCGATTGGAATTCGTTGGGCCAGGTAACGCTTAGCCGGCGGTCTTGGTACTGCTATAGCTGGAGACTACCCTACACTGACGAGAGTCAAGGAGCTCGAAACCGGCCTGTAAGTGTCGGTGCGTTAGCCTGGTTAAATCGAAATCATTCGGCATTACGGAAAGAAACACTTGCATTAGTATTCGTTCATACGTATTGATGCATAGATTTCGGGATGAGGATGTAATTCAATGTTCTGCGTGGCCTTAGCCAGGAAAGTTGTTGTTTGTCTCTCGTCATCTACCATTGTTGTTCATTTTATGAACGTTTTGTGGAAATGTCGTCGAGCTTTTTTGTATTCATTTACCCTGTATATAGGCTAACCGTCTAAGATTTTTCTCATTTGATGATCTGTCTTTCAATTCATTTGTATCTGTTGGAATCCACAAAATAACGTAGTTATATAATATGATGTTTCTGTTAGGGTTACTATGTAATATAATAAGATGTCAGAGTGTTGTATTAAATAATACGTCAGCTTTATATTAAAGTATTTTTATACAGAGTGACCCATTTGAAAGCGGGCCACCCCTGTATCTCACGTAATCGTTGAGTAAGGATCATGAAATTTGCTGGAGCGAGATATATACCAAAAATGCACTCTATAACCAAGTGGGGTCATCTTCAGTGATAAACACTGCTCGCCAACAGCCATGGAACCACCCCAATTTCCGGAAAATGATATTAGGGGTCAAAATAGGTTGAAAATCACTTCGGATTCGGAATCAGGACGCCCAATTCTCTAACTCTTCATATTTTTCCTTGAAAATTTTCAGTTCTGAAAAATTAAATTTTGTCGCACTTTTCACGGAAGCACCCCCGTATCTCACGTAATAGACTTTATCTTTGGACTTTCCGTTCCTCCTGCAAATTTTAGAACCCTACCTCAATAATTACGTGAGATACGGGGGTGCTTCCATGAAAAGTGCGACAAAATTTAATGTTTCAGAACTGAAAATTTCCAAGGAAAAATATGAATAGTTAGTGAATTGGGCGTCCTGATTCCGAATCCGAAGTGATTTTCAACCTATTTTGACTCCTAATATCATTTTCAGGAAATTGGGGTGGTTCCATGGCTGTTGGCGAGCAGTGTATATCACTGAAGATGACCCCACTTGGTAATAGAGTGCATTTTTGGTATATATCTCGCTCCAGCAAATTTCATGATCCTTACCCAACGATTACGTGAGATACAGGGGTGACCCGCTTTCAAATGGGTCACTCTGTATATTTTCTTGAATAAATGAGACCCGATCAAGAAGACTCCGTGGTTAGATATATTTCAACAGGTTATGGGCCCAGATACAGGGAGATAAGTGAACGGAGAATAGAGTCTTATTAAATTTTTATAATTGGTCGGTGTACGGTCATAACATATCAAGCACCAACACTATTTCTACTCCATATCCAGCTTCGCGGATGATAGTACCCTCCATACCGCCTTCTCTTCCAGGGCTCCAATACCAGCCAGGCAAATCAGAAACGAACGAGGAAGAAATGTTGACAACATAAATATAGACTTGGCCAGAATTCTCGAATGGGGATCCAATAACTTGGTAGATTTCAATGCAAACAAAACACAAGCATGCCTTTTCTCAGGAAAAGCCGATCTCACTGTTCTCAACATAAGCTTGTCAGGAGTAACCATACATTTGAAGACATTCATTTCGATGCTTGGTATTACTATCAGCAATAACCTTTCTTGGGAAAATCACGTGAGATCAATTGCTAAAACTGCATCCCAAAAACTTTGTTTTCTGTTTGGGGCCAGGAGCTATTTCACTTCCATTCAGCTGCTTATGATCTATAAGGCACCGATCCGACCTGTCCTGGAATACCGTTCCCATAATTGCAGTGCAGAACCCAAACATACCCTGAAACTGTTGGATTCTGTCCAAAAAATGGCAATTCGTCTCGTGGGTGATGCCTCGCTCACCAACTCCACTCACTTCTCTGGAACACCGTAGAAAAGTTGGCGATCTGGCTCTATTATATAGATATTTTCATGGACGATGCTCTTCTGGAATATCAACAATTGTTCCTCCTCTGGCAGTTCCCGCGAGATTAACCCGTCGAGTTGAGGCTTCGCATCCCTTCGTGGTCACTCTGGAGACCTGCAGAACATCTCTTTCCAAAGACTCATTCATCCAAAGAACAGCGAGGCTCTGGAACACATTGCCAAGGGAGGTGTTCCCCGGGGCATAAAACCTCCAGAAATTTAAGAAGAACACCAATTTCTACCTTATTACCCTTGGTTCTCTAAACATTACGGGATATACCTTTTCGTGGGAACCAGAACATAAAAAAAATCTGCAAGAACTATGATGCATACAAAAAGTTTGCAAATAAATTTGTGGATTCCAACAGTTTCTTTATTCTATTATGTATTACAGTTAGTTTTTGTATTTGTTAGTTTCCTGACTAGTCCGATAAGTTTATGCATTCTGTAGTATTCACCACACGATGTGTATTCTTTTGTGATGAATACATGATTTCTGATATCTCTGTGACCTTACATTGCGCTTCTATGGGCCCCTCCGTGTACGCAGGCTGCGGCTGCTGCGTCACCAGCTGGGCAGGCGGCGTGGGGTCCACACAAGCAGTGCCGCAGCCGGTGGAGCAGCACTTCAGGTGCAACGTGCAGTCGGCGTCGGTCCGGCACTCCTCCTCACAGTTGTTGTCGTTGATCTCCAGGTTGGGACACGAGCCAGGTTTCACGCCTATAGAGGCAATTACGAATATTCAGAGGAAGAAAGTGATTGCCAAATGATATCTTTGAAGTTTACCAACAATCGTTTCAGGTATAGTCTATCTCATCTTAGAGTCACCGTATGGTATTAGTTAGAGTTCCTAAATGTACTTATTGACACTGCTGTTTTGACGTTTTTTTATATTAGAGTACGAACACTATGAAAAGCACTGACAATCAGACATAACCACAAATGAATTGATGGAAAGAGCGGGAACTGACCGTACACGGAAGTACATGACATAAATTTCAGGTTTGACAAATAAGGCATTCCAGAACACGTGACTTCTGACAAATTTCGAATGGCCGCCTGTAGGCACACAAGTATATTTTGTTGATTTACGTAGCAGCAGTATACTCTTTGGTAGATATATTGAATAATAATAATGGCTGTTTTGAATAAAAGTGGATATTTATTATCCTTGGACCGCTATAACGAAGATATTGCGACACGAAAGTATGTGTGCCTACAGTCGGCCATATTGATTTAGATGGTTTGACAGCATCTTGGATAGGTCAATTGAGAGAATTAGGAGAAAGATGCAAGTTTGTGCAGTTTTCAACTGTGGGAACACGGGAAATCAATTCCCTCTATTCGAATTTCTATCGGATAACGTAATTCTACAAAAATGGAAACAGAATATGATGCGGCCGGCATGGAATATAGGTTCAGGCCACAAAATTTGCGAGGTATTCAAATTTCTTGGTAGGATATAGAGCATTTTTCAACCCATTTTTATCAGGTACCCTTCAGAGCGGAAGATTTGATGTTGAAGAATAGGATCGTATTGAGAGGAAGAGCCGAACCCACTATTTATAAACTGAGCGAGTATCGAAAAGAACCTTATTCGACACCTTATTCCAATTTAGAACCAACAAAAAACGAAAAACTTGCAGATAATGAAATTCATTTCGAACATATTTCGAAAGAAAAAGACGAGAAATATTAAAAATCCAAGGTTTACGAGTGAAAGAGAGTGAGGACTTCAGGAAAGAAAAAAATAGAGAGTTGGAAAATAAGTTGAAGCTTTATATAATCAAGGGTTAAAGCAAGAAGATTTATATACAAAAGTCAGAGTTAGCAAAATTCAGAACTATTACCTAAAAATTATTTCAGATTTGAAACAAAATCAGCAAATATCTTCAAACCAATAATCCCCTTCAGCAATGTGAACGGCGATCTATAGTGAGTCGAGCGCAGATGAAATCCATTCGTACCTGTAAACGTATGTCTTGGAGAACCTTATTATTTATCCTAACTAAAATCAGCTGTTATACCTCTACCACTCTTGTACAAGTGAAATTGTTCCGTATGAAGTAAAAGTATGTTTCATTGGTTGAAATTTATCTGTTTTTACCCCATTCTGAACTTTTGTGTTGAACAAATATTCAATTACCTAAATAGAAGAGACTCCTTTTATATGAATAGTATGTGTATTTAGTTGGTATATATCTACATACCAACTTGATATCGACCTCCAT